>CM024243.1:13347868-13442354 GCA_013421045.1 Propylea japonica | reverse complement strand
CATAAAATACAAGAGTTGATAAAAAGTTGAATATCTCTGGACGATTCCAAGATAAATTGGAATACTCAGGAGATTAGTAGGCTACAACGCTTTATGTTTTCATATGCCTCAGCAACCTGGCATTGCCCACAGAAGACGTTAAAATTTGACTATAAAACATGACATTATTTAAAACGCCCTGTACAACATGGAGATTTTATTTTGGACTTCTGTTTAATAGAGGAAATTTGACAATAACAGAGCTACAATTGAAAGAAAAAAACATTGAAATCCGACTAAAGATTGGGAAGATATCAATTGTTAAAATTAACGAAATTTAAGTGGTGCGCTAATTTTGTCCATCAGTATAGAAAATATCTTGAAACCCTACTACAACGTAAAAATTGCACAAAACCACACATCCAAATTAAACAACTATATAGCAAATTAAAATCACCAACACCAGTACAGAAACATCTTATGTGGTATATAAGATCAATTGCAATAATTGCGAGGGTGTATACATAGGACAGACGGAACAAAAACTGAGGACAGACTGAAAGGCGACAAAGTACTCCAAAAACACAGACAGCACTTTAAAAGCACAAAACTGAGAATGGACATACATTCAATTATGACGAGACTGTAGTGTTAGACCGAGAATCAAATAAGAAATCTAGAGAATTTCTCGAAAATGATTCACATAAAAACAACTGAAAATCATTAATGACAGATCAGACATTAGATACCTTCACAACATCTATTCCACTATTTTGAACAATCTCAAGTAGCCGACCAACAAAAACTTTGTTTGTCCTATCGTTTTACATTGTATACAGATGTGGAAGAATCGGATGGAAACAGGGGAGTTTCAGTGTTAAATTCACGCTGGTTCGGAGTCCAGTGGAGCAGTGGAAGATCGAAAACCTCGGAGCGATGCGATGTTGAATAAGCGGCTGGTCTGTTGGAATGGCAGTCTGTAGTGAGTGGGGAAGCGCGCAAGCAACGATCTAACTCGTGTCTAGAGACACGAATTCTACTTGGCTTCCGGGCTTCCGCGTTCGCCGCAGTCGCAGTGAGTTGGAAAGCAAATTAACCGCTGACTTCTGTAGTTTAAAAAATTTTTAGATTCGTGGCTAAATGGCATAAATCCTCATAATAGAAAGTGAATCGAGTTCTACTTAATTGTAGAAATCAATAAGCCGGTGATATATTTCCATTATAATTCAGCAAATTTATGAAAGGAAAATATCTTTGCTTTGTTTAGAACGTTAAATTGATACAATGGTGCCATAGAGTGAAAACATGAACGTTTTTAGTAAAATCACTAGGCTAATACCGTTTTCCTGTTTAAAATTCGTTTACATAAGAATTTTATACCGGATTTTATGAAAAATTACTATGTCGGTAACAACTCATCCGTGAATAAGATATTGCTCAGAAAAGAACTAATCTCATTTCTTTTTTCCATCATCTTTTCCCAGAATTCCATTCTTTTGAAATGGTCTTCTTCTGAAAATTTCCTGAAAGGTTTGCACCTTATAAATTTGTAACCATTTATTTTCAAAATATTCCGAACAGTTCTATCGCCCAATCGACTTGCTGGGCAATTTTTCTGCTAGAACAAGGTGCACTGGTTTCAACAGCAGCACACACATCCACTTCTCTTGCCAAACGAATGCTGGGTAATTACATGATAGGGCCAGTTTTCATCGATGGTAACCTAAACGCTACAAAATATTTGGATCTATTACAGAATCAAATTATTCCGACAGTTAGACAGCTACCAATTAATTAATTATTTTATTTTCAAACCAGTTATGACGAAAAAGAACCTGAATATTAATTTTCACAGGAAATTATTTGTTTCATTCATTGAGGCAAATAACTTCCACCCATGGCGCCCATAAGAGTGGAGAAAATTTGTCGTATTCATTTTCAATAGTCATGCGATGTTATCCATCTCCCGTTTGCAGTGTTTTTGATTCGAGATTCGATTGTGTAGTGTATCGTCTTCGATCTAGATCGTTGCATGCGCGCTTCCCCACTCACTACAGACTGCCATTACAACAGACCAGCCGCTTATTCAACATCGCATCGCTCGCTACGAGGTTTCGATTCTTCCACTGCTCCACTGGACTCCAAACCAGCGTGAATTTAACACTAAAACTCCCATTCGTTTCTTCCACATCTGTATATTGTTTTTCACAGGCTTAGAAAAAAGGGCACTCCCGAAACGTCGCCAATCACGGTTATATTTTCACATAATATTAAACCCTGAAAATCAAATACCGATATCTTCATAAATAAAACAGGGTGGTAAATACTTCCATTCGATATTTTTTACTATGAGACTGCTGAGTTTGGTTCCGTTCGCATAAAATAATCGAGATATTGCATTTCAAAAACTGGCAATGCAAATGTCAAAAGTTTAAGGAATTTGTGAATAAACTGGCAACAGTGCATAGCAGAGAAATTTTTTTAGTGGGTTATACTGCGAATTGGTATTGAATCGATACATAAATAAACATATAGGTAGTTCCATTTGAAAAAGAAAGTAGATATGTGTTTGAGATAGACGTGGCAACACTGTCGACTTGAAAATATTTTAGGCGAAGAGTTCCTTCACCCTCAAGGCTGCACTAAAATTTCAGAACGAAATATTCACTAGTCTCTAAAACGTCTAATAGGCCAACTCAAAAGGAAAACCCTGTAGGTATATAGAATAAAATTGTTTTTTTCTTTCCATTCGTTCTCAGTAGGTACTCTGAGTACTCAGAGTAAAACTCTTATTGTTCTGGGGAGAATAAGCTCCCAAATACCTGTATTTTGGTTAAAAAACATTCGAAAATATATATAAAAATGATTTAATATCTTAGATGTTAGAAGTTTTGTGTTAGAAGGTAGTATTATTTTTTATAGTCATTATTTTTATCTCTTTATGATATTTGTCAATTTATTCCTCAACCAATGAGCAAAAATACTCATTCGACATGCAAAAATTGCAAAACAAAGGCTGTTTAGGTGTTTTTCAATATGTCCACATTATATTTTATATGTACTGCTCATTCAACGTTTTTAAAAATGAGGTATATCACAAGTATCGTTTTTCCTATACTTTCGTAGCTCAATATTACCAGAAATATTATAACCTTCATTTCATATAAAGTCTGGTTATTATTTCATGACGTCGATACTGCTTCCCCTTCCCAAGTTTTCGATCAACATTCATGTAACCGCAGTCATAACCAATTTATTGGTTTTTCGCTTGAAATCGATCAATGTCAATCTTACTGGTGCGTGCCACACAGGGTAACATTATGAAGTGCCGTTTCAACGTCGAGTTAGGCCGCTAAATCGGTTATAAAGAGGCTGCCATAATCATAGACATAATTAGAGTTTGCTTAATCAACGCCCATCAATAGGAAGTGTTATTTGATATTCGAAGAGGAATGCCATTTCAATGATGTCCGGATGTTTATTGCATTATAAAGAAAAAGATATGCAGTTAATAGTGGAAAATGACTTCAGGCAAATGACCACCACGACACGCTTACAGGACCATATCCTTTTAATGAAATTTCCACAACCAAATCGCAAAAAGTGAGGTCTTTGAGGTCTTGAATCGACGCTGGGCTATTGGCGTAGACCTTCTTTTCACAAGGCCCCAAAGGAAGAAGTCGCCAAAATGTTAAATCACAAGATCTCGGTGGCCAATTGTGATCACCTCTTCGAGAGATAACAAGGTCCGGAAACTTTTCCCGCAAAAGATCATCTCTCGATAGCGCAATCCTTTCACCGTAAACTGTTGTTCCAGCCTCATTTTCGTGTAAAAGTAAGGTCCAATGACTCCGCCGTACTATAAACCGCACCAAACAGTAAAAAGTTGAAGATAGAGAGGCTTTTCAACAATAAGTCTTGGGTTTTCCGAGTCTCAGATGGGACAATTTTGCTTGTTGACGAAGCCACGAAGTGGAAATCTACCTCATCACTCAAGATGATTTTTCGATGGAATTCCGGATCATTTTCATGCATTTCAGCGACCCAATCAGCAAAAAACACGACGTTGTTGTTGATCGGCCCGATTGAGTTCTTGCGTTAACTGAACTTTAAAGCCTTAAGACCCAAATCTTTATGCGAAATACGGTGTGATGACGTTCGTAGAATTGCCTAATTCCAAAGAACGACGAGGAATGGACAAACCTGGGTTTTCTTCATCACTGTAGCTACAGCAGCTATATTCTCGGCTGTTCTTGAGCGACGTGCACGGGTTTTATTCTTCACATCACTAACTTGTCCTAACTCAGCTCCAGCTCGAATTCTCCACCAATTTCTTCATTGCGGTCCGACAAGGTGTTTCACGACGACGCAAAAATGTTCGAGTCTCTGCCAAATTTTCACCATTTTTTTTTATAGGAGTTTTAATAATTTCAATGCGTTCTTGAAGCGTGTATCGTTTCATTTTTGTTATGGCTTGTATCTACTTGTCAAATGTCGAAAAATGACATCTATCGAAACAGCGGCCTATTCAAAATAACACCTCCTATTGGAACACCCTTACTACTCAGAAAACTCACCCTGTATACTCATATTATACGTCTGGTAACAACAAATGATAATAACGATTGATTGTTTCATCTACAGGTATTTTCAAACTTCTAACAAAGAACTGGTTTCTTCAACAAAAAAGATGAAGCGGTTTTAAAAACATTTTGGATTATACGCATCATGTTGCTTGCATAACAACATTATGATCAGTAAACAAGAAGCATTAAAAGAAGCAGCAGTGAATGGTCAATTTTTGTCAAACAATATTCTCTAACAGAAATGTGTGTTAAATTTTAGGTACTTATTGGCATATACGCGAGAAATCTCTGAGTATGGAACTCAGACCATGTCAACACGAAAGATTTATTCCTAAAAGTACATTTATGACGCCCCCCAGTTTCTCAGAGTGAGTTTGTATGATTTCTAAGAAAAATTTTGATTCTTTATCTTTAATCTCTGGAAATCCATGTCGGATTAACAAAAATTTCATATGCCTTCTCATCCCGAAAAACAACACCCTGTATTTTCGAATTTTCGAAATACTATTTGATGTTGAAACAGGACAAAAAAACAGAAGCAAACTATGTACTTTTCATTTTCACGCATGTTCTTTGTCTCATTCTTTCAACAGTGTCGCAGCGAATGGTTATCTGTTTATCCCTCCTCATATTGACGCGATAAAATCGTATTCGTGGTGTGAATTAAAATTAAATGCTAATTGGTTTAGTTATTTGTGATTTAAAACAATTATACTACATCAGAAACATAAAATTGGCAACTAGTGACAAAAGACTTTTGAAACTAGTGAATTTTAATGAGAAAAAGGACTCAAAAAAGTATATCCCTTATCAGTGCAGATGGTCAAGATGTTATTATCTCGTCAACATTGATTACATTCCAATGGCGTACCGCTGACTGCTGAATAGGTAAATGAACCAGACCCCGACTCCAATGAACCAGAAATCGATTCTCTCCAAGTAATACACCCACCAAAAACATCAAATGTTACCCCAGTGAAGACAACAATGAAATTATTCTCCGAGCACAACTGGCCCCAACACTGAAACAGTGTTTACTTCCTCGAATGTCATCAACAAGTGACGATGATTTTCAGGATTCCAAAATAATCCAACAGGCAATAAAATGGCAAGTAGTGAAAACAACAAATACAAAAAGAAGAAAAATAAAGCAAGCACTACAACCCCATCGAAATTCGGAATACATTTAATGCTCTGGTAGGACGAATGAAGATACCCAGCAACCCAACACCAGCCCCAGTTAAATCCCTAAATCCCCCCGATATTCATCTATGGGGTCGTTACAGCGAATAAGTCACCATATCTACCACCTAAAGAAGAGCGTGCATATAGAGTATGTGATCAAACTCCTGCATTACACAACGGACATCAAAATAATTAGGGCAAGATCCGGAAAATTACGGACATAAAGTAAGGAACATACCTAAACCTCTTCTTTGTAGATTAAGAACCCTCTGAAAATAATAAAGATGTGTACAAACTGAAATACCTCCAAAACAAAGCAGTACAAATCGAACCACGAACCACCAATAAAAACAAGAGGAATTCACACAATGTACAAGGTGCCAGCAATATGGGACACTCTAAAACATATTGCAACAGACCCTTCGTATGTGAAAATGTGGGGAACCAATAACACTACAACCTACAAAAAAAGTAAAGATTCCCCAGCGACATGTGCCTTGTGTGGTGAGGCTCACCCAGGCAAGTTACAAGGGTTGCGAGTTCTAACACAAACTATTAATAAATAATAATGCAAACAATAGAAAAAACATCCAACAATACTATAATAGGACACTCAACAACAACAACAACATATCCTCCACAACACAAATACAGCAAACACCACCAGCTCTGAATAAACAACAATTTCCTAGGTTACGATCAAGCCATCATGAACAATCATCCCAACTACCACATCACTTCCAGCATCGCACAAAGAGCTATGTAGACGCAACCAACCACATAAAACAAACCTGAACAACCAAATGATATCACTAATGTAATGGACAGATTCCTGGGAGAATTCAAAATTATGTTTCAACAACTAATCCAACAAAAACATAGATATTGAACATGTTAACCACTCTCATCAGTAAAATTCAGTAACTTCCTAAAATAGCAGAATGGAATGCCAATGGCCTTCTTCAACACAAAAATGAAATAGAAGTTTTTCTCCATCATAACTCTTTGACATTTTTACTGATAAGCGAAACTCACTTACTGAAAGGTCTTACTTAAAGATACCGCACAGGGACTCTACTTACCACTCGAATCATCCGGAGATAACACTGCTCACGCCGGCTCCGCCCATCATTGTGAAAAACTCGATAAGGCATATTGAACTGCCAGAATATAGGAAAGATCTGTTACAAGCCACAACAATAAAGGTAGGAACTTGCATCATTCGAAATAACAGTCTCCGCAGTATACTACCCCCCACGTCACAACTCAAGAAAGAAAACTTCAATGACTATTTCTCAACACTAGGCCCCAAATTCGTCGCCGGAGGAGATTTTAATAGCAAGTCTCATACAAGAAAATGGCTACAACATTTTATCTACAGGAACCCCCACATATTGGCCGACGGATCCCAATAAGATTCCGGACTTGCTGGATTTCTTTGTAACAAACGGCTTATCTCATTCTAACATGGACATTACCAAGCTACGACCTGTCTTCGGGTCATTCTCCCATAATTGCAACAATCAGTGCTTTTATAATCCACAAAAAACAATTCCCAGACTGCACAATAGGAGAACCAATTGGGACGAATATCGAAAAAATATCGAGGAGACGAGACGTAATCCTGAATGTAAGCCTGAAAACCCCTGATGAAATGGAAGAAGTGCTATCAACATTCAACAACCTAATTATACAAGCAGTGGAACAAGCAACACCTGTAATCAATGTAGCAAAAGATACCTACAATATCACTGAAGGAATTAAGGAACTAATTGCACAGAAGAGAAGGGCAAGAGCAAGGGGCAGCAAACACACTCCCAGCTGATAAAAACACCTTGAACAAAACAACCAATCGACTCAGAGCGAAATCAAAGAATTAAAAGAAAACTCATTTCAATAGTATATCTCAAATCTAAGCAGAATTGATAATTCATTTGGAAACCAATAAAGAACTCCAAAAAACCAACCACGCATACATCAGCTTACGTAATACATCTGCACCTAGCACACATTGGGCAGAAGTAACGAAGAAAAAGCCAAGCTATTTGCGAACACCTAGCCACAGTATTCACCCTTCGCAACGCGCCAGAGATAACGAGATAGAAAGAGAACTTCTAGAGGTATCCAACATCACAGCACCAATTAAACCTTTCACAATGACTGAAATCCAGGATGAACTCAGTCGCCTCAATACAAAAAAAACTGCAGGAATTGACAAAATAACACCCAATATGCTTAGAGTTACCAGATAAGGGAATCACTGTACTTAAGTATATTTACAATGCTATACTTAAACTAAATTACTGGCCACAGCAGTTCAAAATAGCAGAAATTATTTTAATTCCTAAACCAGGTAAAGATCCAAGCAGTGTGACCTCCTATTGGCCCATTAGTTCGCTACCTGTCACCTTCAAAGCCTCGAAAGACTTGTCCTCCGTAGAATCAACACAGACCCAAATACTGAACAATGGGATACCACATCACCAGTTTGGGTTTCTAGCAGCCCCTCAACAGTGCAACAAACTCACAGAATAAGCCATGTCGTGAACGAAGCACTCGAACAGAAGAAGTACTGCACATCAGCGTTCCTTGACGTGAGTCAAGCTTTTGATAAGGTTTGGCACCCCTGTAGTATGTGTCAGTACACACAGCCTGTATAATTATCATACGTGAGAAGCATCATCTCAAATATTATTGAAATATCACGTAGAGTAATCTTTGAATGTATAACCATTGCCGACTATGTTTATTTGTTAAGTATAACACTAACAATTGGATTGTTTAAAAACACACGTATCAATTGTTTAGAGAAGAGTCCGATTACATGTTACTACGGTCATTCAGTGAAATTGATTAAACACCTTTAATGAGCCCAAGTGTATTATTCCACCATCCCTCTACGGTATAGGCGATTGGCCGAACCTACCCTAGTTGGGTACATTACATGGCGATCCTGCCAGTTCTATACTGTTAGAGGTCTTAATGGTTACATCAGTGATGGTATGTGGTTCTTCTTCTTCTGACGATACGCAGTTCTAGCCAATATGGGATCTGGACAATCCAAACAGGAAGAGGTTATCATTGCACAAACGAGGAATGGTTCAGCCACTTCATCTGTAGAAGCAACAAACCTGTCAATCCCAGAAATCCTAGGACTGGTAGCATTCATTCTAGTATGTATTGGCGCCATCATGTTTTTGTACTGGAAAATCAAGAAGGCAATTGAAAAGAAGGTGCAGCTGGAGATCAGAAGAAGCCACCAGGATTTGGTTTAATGGGCAGTACCAAGGAAAAACCGTAAGATTTTTTTTCCCTAATGGATACTTGTCAATGGATATTATTGAACTATATGCTGAGTTAAGTGTTATCGCTTCAAAATTCCTTGAGAATATCAAAAAGGAACCGCGTGGACGTAGGGAACGAGCCGACAGAATAAATGAATTGGTCAAGTTAGAATACAAATTTGATAAATTAAATAAAAATGTCAAATCCGAACCAAGTTCTCTCGAAACATTAAGCACTTACCAAACCTTCATAGAAAATTCACTTTCAGAATCTAGAAAATTGCTTCAGGAAAGATCAAAATTAATCGAAGATAAAGTATATACCGAGAAATCAATCATGAGTGAAAAATTTGATCTGAGAACAGCATCGTCTCTGTTGCCATCAATGAATAATACAGAAGAATCTGTGATGCAACTAATTGATGCCATAGAATTATATAAAGATATGCTCGATGAGCAAGGTAGAAATTCTCTTATTAATTATGTTCTAAAAATTAAATTAACGCCTAATGCTAAATTAAGATTGAAGAAAGAGTATCAGAAAGTTGAAGATTTGATGGTGGATATGAAAAAATTCCTAATAACCAAAAAGTCACCTGCAGCATTATCCACTCAACTCCATATTTTAAAACAGGAGAATAAAACAATAGAAGATTTTGCTAAACTTATTGAACAGTTATCTCTAGATCTAACTATCGCTCAAGCAGAAAATGCACCAGAAGCATTACCTGTTTTAGCCAAAGTAAATGAAAAAATTGCATTGGGCGCATTTCGAATGGTTTACGAAATACGGAAATTAGAACTATAATAAAGGCAAGAAATTTTAATAACCTCAAAGATGCTGTAGCATCAGCTAAAGAAGAGGAACTTGTGAAAATGTCAGCTTCAACATCTACTCAAAAAGTCTTTGCAATGAAAAATTTTAATCGTAATTTCAACAGTAATAATTATAGTCAGACAAAGTTCAATAATGCATCGTCTCATAGAGGTAATGACCGTCGTAAGGAGAATCCAAACAAGCAAATGCTTTTCAGCAATTCAGCACAAAAGAGGAACGGTCAAGGTCGCGGGCGCCAGTTCGCGAATTATTTTAAAAATAATAACAAAGGGAACTCGACCCAGCACAGATCGTATTTAGCCGAAAATTGCACAAACTCTTCTACAGAAGAAAAATCTGCAGCGGATAAGTTTTTTCGTGACCAACAGTCATGTTAATTACAATATAAACGCTCTAAATTATGTTTCAGTGAAGTATGACAGACATGAATTAAATTTCTTAATCGATACAGGTGCGAGTATAAGTTGTATTTTTCCAGAATATTTAGCTGAAGGAGAAAAAATAGATACTAAAGAAAAAATTAAAATTAAAGGTATAGCCGGATCCACATCTTCTATGGGCTCCGCAAAAATTTCAATGATTATAAAAAAACACTAGTCTTGCTCATAATTTTTCAGTTGTAAAATCCTTTGATTCAAGTATACAAGGTGTTCTAGGATCAGACTTTTCAAAAAACATAAAGCAGTGATTGATTACAAAAATTTCATTTTAAAACTGAATAATAAAAATAGAGAAACTACTGTACCACTGAAATCCAAAGTTGAACATTATACCGTTATACCACCGAGATGCGAAATAATTCATTGTTGTCATACTGAGGAAACACAAGAATGTGTCATTTCGAACGAACAAATATGTGAAGGAGTTATTATCGCGGGAATAATCGCAAAACCTGAAGACCATAAAATTCCAATCAGACTATTAAATGTAACCCATAGAGAAATAAGATTAAAAAATTTCTCCCCAAAAGTTGAAAGTCTTTCAAAATTCGATGTTGTAAACTATGGTAGAAATGAAATATCGGTACAAAGAGTTGATGAAATATTAGATTCAATTAACATGAAATCTTTGAACAAGGAAGAAATAACTTCCGCACAAAAAATTTGTGCCAAGTATGCAGATATTTTCCACATAGATGGTGATCATTTAACGGTTACTAATTTATACCGACAAAAATTTTACTGAAACCAGAAGCTCAACCAGTCTATGTTAAACCATATAGATTACCACATTCACAGAAAAATGAAATTCATAAGCAAGTAGACAAATGCTACGAGACGGAATAATAGAGGAGGCCAAATCTGAATGGTCCTCACCGTTATTAATCGTACCAAAGAAACCGGATCAAAACGGAGTCAAGAAGTTTCGAGTGGTATTAGATTACCGATTATTAAACAAACAAATTAAAGGTGATAAATTTCCATTACCAAACATTACTGAAATACTAGATTCCTTGTCGGGAGCAATCTACTTTTCCCATCTAGATTTAGCGCAAGGATATTACCAATTAGAATTACATCCCGATAGCAGACCATATACAGCATTTACAACTGAAAGGGGTCAATATCAAATGAAAAGACTAGGGGGATTAAAAACGAGCCCTAGCTCATTCTCAAGGCTCATGAATAGCTATGTCAGGTTTAAACTACGATTCTTGTTTTATTACTTAGATGATTTGATAGTCTTCGGACACTCTTTGGAAAATCATAATCAAAATCTTGTGAAAGTATTGCAACGCCTGAGAGAAGTTAATTTGAAATTAAATCCTAGTAAATGTGAATTCTGAAGAAGGAAATGTTGTATCTAGGTCATGTTATTTCGGATAAGGGCATTTCGCCAGATCCAGAGAAAATTGAGGCTATTTCAAAATATCCTGTACCTAAGAGTTCTGAAGAAGTAAAACGTTTTGTTGCATTGGCTAATTATTATAGAAAATTCATTAAAAATTTTGCTGCAATAGCTCAACCTTTGAACAACTTGTCACGGAAAGGAAAAGTTTTTCAATGGACAAAAGATTGCGAGAATGCATTCCAAACCTTAAGGCAAGTCCTTCTGACAGCACCTATTCTGCAATATCCAGATTTTTCAGAGAATAACGAATTTATTCTTAGAACAGATGCTAGTGGATTTGCGTTAGGTTCAGTCTTATCAAATGCTAATGACCATCCAATAGCTTTTGCTTCGCGAAGTTTGAATCCAGCAGAAAAGAATTATTGTACAATTGAAAAAGAGCTTTTAGCAATAGTTTGGTCAGTCAAACATTTCAGACCTTATTTGTATGGACGAAAATTTAAAATCTTAACAGATCACAGACCACTGATTTATTTGTTCAATATGACTAATCCATCAAGTAGATTAACCAAGTTCCGTTTGATTTTAGAAGAATATGACTTCACGGTTCATTACGTGAAAGGTTCAGAAAATGTAACAGCAGATGCATTATCGCGTATCAAACTAGATTCAAAAGATCTCAAAGAAATGACAAATGTAGGAGTTGAAAACATTAGCGTCATGACGAGGTCTCGAACTAAAAATGAAATAGGTTCTAAACAACATGAGACGAATACCTCCGACGATAAGAGGATTGATCACCCTATTGTAGTCGAAGTTTTAAAACGTCCAGCGAAAAGTGTCGAGTTGAGCCAATTTCAGGAAAAGAATTTCGTAATTTGGAAAATCAACGTTCGGAGCAGTACAATAAAAATTTGTTATATAATGTGAATTCACAAATCATTTTTATTAACCAGGACATCCGATCAGCGTACGACTTAGGTATATCGTTGAGGAAACTGGAAGAATTATGCGCAGAAAATGATATATTAGAATTGTACCTCATAAATCTAGCTAGTAATGAAAAATTTTTGAATATGTTGACAAATTACAAAAAGGAAATTCTAGGAACATCGTTAAAGATTAACGTAATAAGAGATGTAACGCGAATCGAAGACAGATAACTAAGGCAAATTATTCTGAACGATTTTAGGCCTGGACACACCTGTCATGCAGCCTTCCGATCCGACTCCGGTCCTATATTGCTTAAAGGGGAGTAGGACGGGTCGCGTGTCGGACAGGTGAGACCTACTGCATTCCAAACCATTGTTTATTCCCATATCATATAGTCGTCCCGCTGTATGACCGTAGTCGGATCGGAAGGCTGTATGACAGGTGTGTCCAGGCCTATACACATGCTTCCTACCGGTGGACATGCAGGTATCCAACGCATGTTTAATAATATTAAAAGAGAGTATTTTTGGAACGGTTTAAAATCTGATGTTGAAAAATTTGTAAAGAAGTGTGATGATTGTCAACGTCACAAACATTCTTTACCTAGGAAGGAACCTTTGACAATCACTACCACAGCTTCGTCTGCATTTCATAAAATTTTTCTTGATCTTGTAGGTCCTCTACCTACTGATGTGAAAAATAATAAATATATACTCACAATTCAATGTGACTTAACCCTTTAGTGCCCAAATTACGAAAAAAGTGAATTATTAATTTTTTTTCTATTTTTCGTTTGTAGAGGGCTTTGAAATAACACTAAATTTTTTTCAGAATTAATTTTCATATTTGAAAAAAACAAAAAATGGATTTCTGAGTACCGTCATGAATAATATCATTCATCGTGTCAAAACAACTCTCATTAACTAAAATATTTTTTTCACTTTTATCATTGAATTTTTTCACAAAATTAAAAAAGTAGCTATTAGAAAAATTAAAGTATTATAATTATAAGGGTGATTTTTTTAAGTGTTTCATTAGACGTTTTCAAGGAAGGAATTGTAATACAGATTCAAGATTTTGGATTTTCGTTTTAGAGTACATGAACTTTAATTGTAAAATATTTTCAAGAGGAATCTACTTCCGGTTTCACCGGAAACGAATGTAACTTCGTTATTTCAAATGCAACACCCTGTATATTTTTACATATTCGAATTCTTCGTTCAATTCTACACTGATTCGATGTATGATATGTGCAACCACTCAAGCGGTTCTTGAATTATTGCCTGATTATCAAATTTTTTTAAAAAAAGGTTGTCACAAATTAGTGTCCTTATCTTCAAAATCCCTCATTACAAAAATTTCTTTGTGCAAAGTGGAACAGAAGAAAGTACGCTGATACTGTTTTCTGTATAACTTATGAGGAAATATTATACAGGATGTCTGAAAAAGGGCCCCAAAGTAAGCCTCAATAAAACTATAAAATCTCACTTTTTTCAAATGGCAACCCTATAATTTTGTAATTCCAATCGATGGCTTGTCAAAAACCAGTTAGGGTGTCCCGAACATTTCATGCCTCTAAAACCAGTAGTTTTGCCGTTATTGAATAAAATTCGAATTTCAGGATTGAATCAAGCTTTTTAGTATAACCATAGATTTATTAGGATAGAAGTTTTCAAGAAGGCTATGTCTGTTGATTTCATAGTCTATGGTTGATTTATAATGCATTTTAGAGAACTGTCATTAATACTTTTTTGATTAATCGGGCACTATGCAAAATATGAATTACAGGAACAGGTATTGAATATGTTCTTCATTTATGGTGAATATAACAAAATATTAGAAAGGGCAGTCAGAACTTTTAACGAAAGAAATCCACATTTACCACCTTTAACAAAATCGAAGTTCAGGAAGTATCAAAACAATTTTCTCCGTAGTGGAAGCATTAACCCAAAACAGAATCGTGTGAATACAGTAACAGATAATGAAAAAAATCAAATAAATATTCTAGGACATATTCACGCAAATCCAAGAGGTTCCATCAGACAGGTTGCACAGGAATTTTGATTTTAATTTCGTTAAAGTCACTAAATGCGAATTTCGGTCGTTGAATTTCTGATTATTTTTTCTAGGAATTTGTTACATTTGCCGCAAATAAAGAACATACCCTTGATATATCATTCCAGTGAAATTATTATTGCATGTTTTGCTTAGTGCTTGATCTGTAAGAAAAGTAAGAATGACAGTTCCTTACATAGCCTACTTCAAAAATGTAAGCTTACAACCTGTC
The DNA here is from genome assembly GCA_013421045.1 of Propylea japonica. Taxonomy (NCBI): domain Eukaryota; kingdom Metazoa; phylum Arthropoda; class Insecta; order Coleoptera; family Coccinellidae; genus Propylea; species Propylea japonica. The sequence goes on along the minus strand of CM024243.1, from coordinate 13,427,471 downwards.
TTTAATCGTGAAATTCGAATTTTATTGAATAACGGCAAAAATACTGATTTTAGAGGCATGAAATGTTCGGGGCACCATAACTGGTTTTTGACGAGCAATCGATTGGAATTACAAAATTATAGGGTTGCCATTTGAAAAAAGTGAGATTTCATAGTTTTATTGAGGCTCACTTTGGGGCCCTTTTTCAGACACCCTGTATAATATTTCCTCATAAGTTATACAAGAAACAGTATCAGCGTACTTTCTTTTGTTCCACTTTCGTAAAAAGAAATTCTTGTAATGAGGGATTTTGAAGATATGGACACTAATTTGTGACAACCTTTTTTTCAAAAAATTTGATATTCAGGCTATAACTCAAGAACCGCTTGAGTGGTTGCACATATCATACATCAAATCAGTGTAGAATTGAACGAAGAATTCGAATATGTATAAATATACAGGGTGTTGCATTTGAAATAACGAAGTTACATTCGTTTCCGCTGAAACCGGAAGTAGATTCCCCTTGAAAATATTTTACAATTAAAGTTCATGTACTCTAAAACAAAATTTCAAATCTTGAATCTGTATTACAATTCCTTCCTCGAAAACGTCTAATGAAACACTTAAAAAAATCACCCTGTATATCTTAATAAGTCCATTCATTATATGGTACTCAAGGAAACAATTTTTATTTCAACACAAGAATAAACCACATGTTGAACATTTGCTCTGAGGTCGAGATTGTATTCCACGCGAACTGACCTCGTATTCTCGACAAGTGATCTTTCGAAGCGTATACGAACTTCATTGCGCGAGTCGCTCTTTTACCCACAAAAATACACACCGCGCAATGGAGTTCGTATACGCTTCGAAAGATCGCTTGTCCAGAATACAGGGCCTGCACATTTCACACCTTCCTCTGTTATTCGTGAATACAACACAATGAGATCCACGATTTCCAAGCCTCACGTCATCAGGTACACTATAATTGTATTTCCATCTCTTCACTATTTGTCCATATTTCCTGTTCCTAACATTTTTGAAATTCATCGACATGAGCCCTAAAGAAACAGATCTTCTAAATTCCAATGTGGACATTTTTTCAAATTGCATGTTGTATATTATGTAAGCATTCACGAATGCTATGTCAAGAAATCCCCAGAATAGTCTATGCCACCATTTACGTGACCTGCGAATTACTCCGTATGTACTTCGTAACTGATTTTTTGTTCTCCATGTTTCCTGACGGTACTTCTGCGTCCTGATGAAAAATGGGAATTATCTAATCAAAAAGATATTCGAATGTTTATTCTTCAAGCATAAACTTACTCAGTATAGTCACAAGCAACAATATTCACAAAAGAAAAATAGCAATATATCGGAAAACAAATGCAGAGACGAATATAAAAACATAATGCGAAAACGTCAGAGCACACCGGATCTAACAATGTACAAACGAGTACACTAAGTTTTTATAGGGCGCTACGGAAACTATCGATACTCTTATTGGATCAGGAATGGTACTGAAATATACTGTCGGGGCGCCGGACCTTAGTTTGCATCCTGTGTAGTTTTACGACGCGTCAAAAGTGTTGGTACACAGGAGTACCGTCGGGCACTAAAGGGTTAACCAAATTCGTAGAGTGCTATCCGCTTCCTAATAAAGAAGCAGAAGAAGTTTCAAAATCTTTTATTGAAAACTTTGTTTTGAGGTATGGTATACCTTCTGAAGTTGTTACAGACCAAGGCACAGAATTCTTATCAAGAATATTCAGTGAATCGTGTGATTTACTCAAAATTAAACAATTCAATTCAACAGCTTATCACCACGAAACACTAGGTGCACTTGAAAATTCGCATAAACACTTAGGAGCTTTCCTTCGAATGCACAGAGCTCAGGAAAGTAATAACTGGAGTAATTGGGTTCCATATTGGTGCTTTTCATATAACAATACCGTGAACTCTTCAACTCGCTATACTCCATACGAATTAGTTTTCGGAAAACCTAGTAGATTTCCACAAAATTTGAAAAGTCAAGTAGATCCTATCTACAATTTTGACAACTATCCAATTCAACTCAAATATAGGTTGCAAACAGCTTGGAAAGATGCTAGAGAAAACTTGGTGACGATAAAATTAAAAAGAAAAGAGATTTTTGACAAGAAATGTAATGAAAAACATTACGAAGTAGGGGATAAATTGCTTATAAATAACAAAAACATGGACAATAAGCTTGACCCTTTATTCAACGGTCCATATGAAATAGTGGAAGTGCGAAATCCGAACATTATTGTGAAAACGGACAAGAACAAACTCAAAGAAGTGCACAAAAATAGAGTAAAACACTATTTTCAGTGATTAAATTTAAGAGATTGTTGTAAATAGTGGATTAGGTAAATAATATTATAAACTTTGTAGATTTAAGATAAACTAAGACTGTGATAGGTGTATAGGTATAGATTTCAAGATAAAGATAAAAAAAATTTTTTTTTACATTCTCATAGAAAACAAAAATTTTTTTTCTCTCAAAGGGGGAAGGTGTAGTATGTGTCAGTACACACAGCCTGTATAATTATCATACGTGAGAAGCATCATCTCAAATATTATTGAAATATCACGTATAGTAATCTTTGAATGTATAACCATTGCCGACTATGTTTATTTGTTGAGTATAAACACTAACAATTGGATTGTTTAAAAACACACGTATCAATTGTTTAGAGAAGAGTCCGATTACATGTTACTACGGTCATTCAGTGAAATTGATTAAACACCTTTAATGAGCCCAAGTGTATTATTCCACCATCCCTCTACGGTATAGGCGATTGGCCGAACCTACCCTAGTTGGGTACATTACACCCCGGCCTACTGTACAAGATAAAAAATTATCTTCCAATAACATATTCATAATTCAGGGTAAGAGTGAACGACAAGATAACAAACAATTTTCCCATATCATCTGGAGTACCACAAGGTAGTGTTCTTGGTCCCATTTTGTACTTATTGTACACTGCAGACCTACCAACCAACCCAAACACAGTAATGGGTACATTCGCGGATGACGCAGCCATACTAGCGAGCGACGAAGACCCGGTAGAAGCTTCTCACTTGCTACAGACTCACTTAGACCAGATACAAGAATGGCTGCATAAATGGAGAATAAAGATCAACGAGACCAAATCTGTACAAGTCAATTTCACACTGAGAAAAGGATAGAGTCCACCAGTAAAAATGAACAACATCCAGATACCGGAATCCCCTACAGTGAAATACCTCGGATTACACATGGATAAAAAGCTTACCTGGAAGGAGCATGTAGTCAAAAAAAGAGAACAAATAGACCTGAAAGTTAAGGAATTACACTGGCTCATTGGTAGGAGGTCAAAATTATCACTAGAAAAAAATTCTCATCTATAAATCTATAATAAAGCCTATTTGGACCTACGGAATCGAGATCTGGGGATGTACCAGCAATTCGAACATGTCCATCATCCAAAGAAGCCAATCTAAAATCCTCAGAAACCAGAATGATAACAAATGCTCCGTGGTACGTTACAAATCAAACCCTACACGAAGACCAGAAGATACCGTATGTAAAGAACGCCATAACAGAAAACAGCACCAAACATCCCACAAAGCTTGAGAGCCACACAAACACTTTGCTACAACAACTGACTCAATTGCAGAACGATCGGCGACTTAAAAGAAAATGGCCAGCAGATTTGAAGGAGACTTGAAGAGGACTTGTCACTGGACAGGACCTCATCATCACACTTAGGAGCGTTCAGCTCTGAAGCCATCAAATGAGCTTATAGAATGTTTTTTTTTCTGATTGCTTGTAATAACTATTATAATAAAAAAAATGTTCTTTGTCTACTTCCTTTTAATCTTTGCATTTCACGTTCATTCATTTTGAGAATTAAAAATTGATGCTTTTCTACTTTGGGAGGTCATATCGTATTAACCACCCGGAATATTTTCTTGATATTTAGAACACACATTCTTGTATTGTTACACCGGCGACCCAAGTTTCAGTTATTTAGAAAATCCAGGTCCGGATTAACCAAAATTGTAAGTACATAAAAATGTTCGAAATATGATGATTGGAAACAGCCCAAAAAATAGAAGTGAATTCAATTCTTTTTATTATCTCGCATTTTCTGTGTGAACTGTCTTTCCAATTTTGAATTGCATATTTATTGCATTTCGTGAATAAACAATGTACCTATACTATACCTATTGAAGGTTTTCAACTAGAAACATGAAATGAAAAATGTGCATTATCTGTATCGATTGTTATCTTTAAGTCAGTTCAAAAGTATAGACTCGGATTTAGAAATATTAAAAAATAAATATTTAATTTGCGTTAGTTTTCTAGTTAATTCGTATTATTAGGTTCCGAAATTTCAGAAATACCAGACGTTTTTATAACCCGATAATATATTGAGATTTAGCGTATCCGGATCTGTATTTTACAGAAAGCTTTAGGCTAGCACGACCATGAATATTCAAACGATACGCCATATATTTTTTTATTGTTATTAAAAGGAAATTTGTAAATATCCAAATGTCTGAAATTTCGAATTCAAATCAAGTAATCTAGTTGATGAAAAATATGCGGAAAAGTAAAAAGTACACCGTTGGTTTCAGATTTTTGTGGTGTTTCCAAATATCAAAGTATATCTCAAAAATTTAAATATACAGGGTGTTTTTTGATTATTCTTATACATTACCTATTTTTGTTGATCCGGACCTGGATTTTTTCAGTGATTGAAGCTTAGGTTGCTGGTGTAGAAATACTAGAATATGTGTACCAAATTTCATCAAAATATTCCGGGTGGTTAGTAAGTTAGCAAGTTGGTCGGCTTGAGAACGTCGAAGCGAAAGGTTGTGCATGTGTGCCTAACGATTTCTTTTTGCTAATATGTCGAAAACTTCATACAATTTGCGCCTAAAAGGCCAAAACGATAGCGAGGACTCTCATCTGAGTTCAGTGCCATCTCTTCTAAAGGATTTCATTGAAGAAAAAATAAACACGGCCACAGCTGAGCTGAGATCTCACATTAGAAATTTGGAAACAAAAATCGACGACCTGCAGAATAAGAACGAGCGATTGTTGGCGCTCCACGTGGCTGAAGATAATCATCACACGGTTCATCTGGATGGAAAATAAACTGATAAGAATTCATCTTCGGATCCCATAGCCACCAAAATGATGACTAATGCGGTGTTGCCGTCATCGCCACGACCAACGACTTCAGATGCTGGGGAAAATCTGAGAAATCCGGGGTACCAAGACCGGCGAAGGCATCCGGTAAGAAAAATATCATTTTTGGAAACAGCAGGGTCCAGACTTCTGATGGTTTTGCGGCCACTCCACGGAATATATGGCTCTATGTCGGAAGATGCAAGTCTGACACTACCGTTGACGATGTTCGCAACTACCTCAATTCCAAGACTACAACTACACTTTTGATATCGTCAAACTTGATACTAAGGGACCAAATTCCAGCTTCAGAGTAGGGGCTGATCCTTCTCTTGAGAATGTTTTATACGACGCAGATTTTTGGCCGTCTGGGATGCTTGTCAAGAGGTACTTTTTTCCTGGACGAAGAGGCACCCAGAGAAATTTCTAGAGGACAAGCTCATCCGATTGATTCGGGCTCTCCTGTTGAGGCGAATTCACTTCACGCAAGTAAAACTGATTCACTGAAAATTCTGCATCTTAATAATCAATGTATCTCTAATAAGTACCCGTTAATTGACGTTATGTTGCTCAGAAATGATTTCCCTGATTTTGTTTGTTTTACGGAGCATTGGATCACTGAAATGCACGATAAAGATTGTTTTAATTTGAGCGGTTACACTCGAGTGACTGAATACTGTAGAAAAGATCACATCCGCGGTGTTAGTGTGATTTTTGTTAGGTCAACTATTGCAATTGAAAGTTCCAGGATCCCATACTTGGAGCTTTTGTGCGAGGAGTTTAATTTTGAGTGTTGTGGTGTTTCTTAGGGTCGAACATTCATTGTCTGTATATATATAGATCGGTAAGCGGTGATTTGGAGATTTTTGAAAACCGATTTACAGAAATGCTTTCGTTGGTTCTCGTTAATTTTGATAATGTTTTCATTGACTCTTAGAGAAAATTTATTATTCATTTTCGACCTCCACAAGGTCCTGTTCAGGTAAATAAATTCAATTTTTCGAACTTTTTCCAAATTCAAAAATTCATAAAAAAATAATTGTTGATGTGACAACTTTAAGCGATATCACAAATTGAAGCATAATTTAGCTTCTTTCTAAAAAGCGAATCAATTATTCGTAATTCGAAATACAAAGTGCTATTTTAACCCTGAACACTTTAAATGAGAATTAATGAGTCCGGCCCTGGAATGATGAAATATATGATATCTTTCTGACTGGACCTAGGCATGTGCCAAAAACCTTCCAAGTTTCATTAATATCCGTCAATAAGTTTGGATTTTATGATGGTCTAAGTATCTCCATGAAGTTGGAAAAACACCCTGTAGTTTTCTAGGGAAATCCAGAAATTAATTTTTATAGTCAATCAGTAGTCAGCTAGTGCAACTTTATCTCTGGTAAGAGTATGTACAGTTATTCCACGGACACCCTGTATAATACCCGCGGTTGTCGCAGGTTCTACCACTTGGGGCTGACCCATACATTTCATGAGAAGTCACCGATGATATCGGGTATTCAGCTTTATGATGTTCTACCAAAGCATTTAACTGAGAAACGTCCTTCGCTGTTCAGGCGTGAGCTGAGATCGATTCTTGCCATTGGCTCTTATTATAGGATCAGTGAGTTCGTTTCGGAAATGAGGGTCCAATAATTTATTTGTTTTATATATGAATGTATTTGTATTTTTGGCCTTATTGTTCACTTGTTTTTTACTAATTTTCAAGTTGTTAACGTCACTGTATATTCAGTGGAATAAAGATATTATTATTATTATTATTATTGTTATGACCACATAAAGTAGAAAATCATCTATTCTTTATTGTCAAAATGTATAAACCTGAAATTTGAAATTAAAAAGATAGTAGACAAAGAACATGCGCGAAAGGAAAGGATTGAGATCCCGAAAGAGTTTTGAACAGCTTGGTTTTATTTTATGAAAAAAGTTCTTCTGTGACTGTTGATTAATAAATCTATCTAGTTTATAAATTGTCCCCTTTCATGAACTAAAACCACTTCAGTAATCCGGACCCCTCAATAATCCGGGCAGGTACCGGAACGATTTCTGCCCGGACTACTGAAGTTATACTGTACACATTTTACTTCAGGTTTTTGTGCTGTTCCAAAACTTCAAACCGTATTTTGAAAATACAGGGTGTTGTTTTCGGGATGCGATGGCATATGAAATTCTTGTTAATCCGGACCTGGATTTCCAAATAAAAGATAGTCAGGTCGCTTGTGTAGTGTTCGTACCAAAAATCATAGAAATATTCGGAGTGGTTCTTAAGTTATGGCCAGTGGCCACTAAAATAAATCTACCGAACTGATCAAACAGCCTGTATCTCTGAAATGAAGCTATAAAATATAGTATATTCGGAACCACCTATAGGTGCTTTATTCAACCACCACTTCCGTTTCCCAATCCTGTATATTCTATTTTAGGTATATGTTAATTCTTGATTGACTTCTACATATATTCTCAACAACTGTTGTATAAAAGTATCTCCGCAGAGAACATACAGGTTTGGAAATTCACATCTGAAATATACGATATACAATGCATCAGACAGAGAATTTTTCCCTCCAGTTGCACAGATGAATAATCTAGACAATCACTTGCTGTAACACACTGAATTCAGTTGTCTTGCTTCATTATTCTAGTCTCGTCTCTCTCTTATCGTTTAGAGGAGCGTAATTCTTAAGTATGGTAGGCAACAGTAAATACTGAATCGAGTATTACGGGCAGCCTGACAAATTAAAAATTCTATACGTGCAGTGCGGGTTCCCTACCATACTGCGATAAGAGAGAGACAAGACTTGATTTTTGCAGTGAGACAGTTGAATTCATTCAGTTATCGCACTTGATTATCTCGCCTATTCATCTGTGCAACTGGAGGGAAAAATTCTCTGTCTGATGCATTGTATATCGTATGTGTTCGATGTGAATTTCCAAATCGGTAGATTGTCACACATGTAACATATTATCATTGTATAAGGAATCTTCCTTATACAATGATATCATACATAGGGATTTTTTATTTTTGTTTTATGTATTGTATTATGTTAGCTCTTGATTTCAAAAGAATATATATATCATACAAAAACATTGGCTTGCACAGAAAATCTGATATATTACTATAATATACATTACATTTTACATTTTTCAAATTATTTCAAAATATGATTACAAAAATGGTGGCGAATGCCGAAATAACTCGATAAGATATGTAAATCAGGAAAAAACAACGACAACGAATACATGTTACCCCATTCAAGTATCTGCAGACAGCTGCTTCGAGCTTTTGCCTCTACTCAGTGTAAAGAGACAAATCTGAATTACTTGAAGTCACCGTATAATCCAAGATATTGCCCTTGAGGCCGATAATTGAAATAGAAGACAAAATTTTCTTAGTAGATGATATGGATATTCTAGAAATCATTAATTTGGATTTCCGAGGCGTATTCATCCTAGATCCAATAACTATCAAAATTCAGATGAATTCACCTCCGTAAAAAAGTTCGGAAAGATGGCCAATTTTTCCGGATTTTTCCACAAAAAACGAATATTTGGAAAAATAATTACCCTTTGGAAAACTGATTACTTATTCGTGAATATAAAGACCCGGGTCGCTATAGCTGAAAAAATATTTAAATTTTTTGAGCTTTAGCTACCTCAGTCAATTTATTTATCAATTCGAAGGCAAAACGAACACGCAATTAGTTTTTCCATAAGATAAGAGAGCAGCTAGAATAAAAGTACACTATTGAGGAATTTTTTACTGAAAAGAAACCGTGTGCATAATTATTAATATTTCTTCTAAAGGAAAAATAGGACTTCAGAATCTTCATCTCCCTAACCACGCCCGCAATAAGAGTTTTTTCTGCACACAATCTCTTATCTTGTAGCAAATTTATTGCTCTTTTCGAACATGTGGTCAAATTTGATAAAATCACAAAGAAAACTGGATAATGATCATTTTACAGAAAAAATTCGAAATATTTCGTGACATCAAGAAATGTTAAATGCAAAATGACATTTCTATAATGTGTTATATAATCGTCGGTCTAAAAACACATTGAACCAACTTGAGTCCAAAAACGCATTAAACAATAATCACAAGCTGTCTCACAGAAATATAAGGGAATTGCAATGTTCAATATTATATTTTTTAATTTTTTTTTTTATTTAAAGAAAACGTGTCTCAGCAACAACGGCTATTGACACAAAATAATCAATTACAATAAGGTTACAAAATAATGCTTATATGTGAATTCACAAACTATAATATATATCTATGTCTTTCAGATAGGATATCAGATTGTCTATCTGATTCTCATCTCCCAGAATCTTCTTCAAATCTGTTCCAATGTGGTGTTGTCTTCTGTAGTTTGCATAGTTGGGGCAGTCAATCAGAATATGCTTAACTGTTATACTTTGTTGGCAATGCTGACACACTGGAGGGTTTTCTGACAGAATTATGTGTTTGTGGGTTAGTGTGGTATGTCCGATGCGTAATTTTCTGATAACTGTTTGACTTTTTCTGCCAATTCTGGTTGGTATATGAAAAGGTTTGATTGAGTCAGTAATTTGCCTCAGTTTGGAAGTTGATCTTGTCCAATCTTGTTTCCATAAGTTTCTTATGTAATTTTTGAAATGTTGTTTCAAATCTGTCGAGTACTGTAATTTTTCTTCGTCTAGTTGGGTTTCGGATGCTTGCTTTGCACCCTGGTCGGCCATTTCATTCCCAGTTATGCCCACATGAGATGGTACCCAAATAATTGTTACGTGAACTCCTTCCTTGAAAAGTTTTGCATAGCGATCGTCTATGTCTTGTACGAGGGGATTATTTGTATATATATTTCGAATACAGTTTATGGAGGATAGGGAATCGGTACATATTGCAGTATGTCTGCTTGTGTTGCTTATAAGAAGAAAGGCTTGAAGGATAGCATATAGTTCGCCTGTCTGGACTGACGAGTGGTAAGGGAGACGGTTAAGCTGTATAATTGTATCTATGGTAGTAACTGCTGTAAAGGTTCCTGTGCTATTGTGAGTTGCATCTGTGTATAAAATGGTGTCATAATATTTTGCATTGATGCGATCAAGAAAGGTATGTTTGAGCAATTCATAGTTTCTATTCTGGGATTGCAATGATAAATCGCATTTGGGGAGTAGTTTAATCCAAGGAGGAATCTTTGAAACCGATATTTGGTTTGTACGTTCGAGATTAATATTCCCTGATATAGTAGGCAATATTTGTGTGACTGACTGTTGTCTAGTTATTGGGTGTTGTGTTGTCGGATTTTTGAGCTGTTTGATGAGCGAATATGCTGGATTTTGGGTATTGGCTGATACTGTGGATGCATATGAAAGTAGAAGTTGCATGCGTCTCATATGCAGGGGTATTACGTTTGATTCGCGATTCAGGGTTTCGACAGGACTGGTTCTAAAGGCTCCGAGACACAAACGCAGAGCAGCGTTCTGGACACTGTTAAGAGATTTCAGTAGGCTTTTTGACGCAGTCATATAGAGTTGGCTGCCATAATCCAGTACTGAGCGTATGGGAGTTTTATATATTTTCAAAAGGGTGACTTCATCAGAACCCCAGGTATGATGAGATAGGATTTTGAGGATGTTCAACTTTTTAAGACATTTTCCTTTGATATGCTTGATGTGGTACGTCCAGTTCAGTTTTGTATCAAAAATTAGGCCAAGAATTTTATATTTCTGAACTACGGGTATGGGTGTTCCGTTTAATGTGAGTTTTGGATCTGATTCGTTCGTAGAACGACTGGAGAATTTCATAACCCTCGATTTGGTGGAAGAGAATTGTAGACCATGTACGTTTGTCCAGTTGCATAGTTGATTAATTGTGTTCTGTATAATTTTAGTGGTTGTTTGTGAATGTTTACCATGACAGTAAATCATTAAGTCGTCTGCGTATAAAGCACATTTCACAGGCAACTGTATTTCAGCCAAAATATCATTAACTGCAAGGATAAATAAGGTGGGACTAAGGACTGATCCTTGTGGGACTCCATTGTCTTGAATAGATGGAAGTGAGATTTTTCCATTTACTTTGACCCTGAATGTTCTGTTAGTGAGAAAGTTTTCTATGAAATGATACATGCTTCTATTTATGCCGATGCCTTTCAAAGCGTTCATTATGGAGGATTTGCGTAAAGTGTCGAAGGCTCGATCGATATCAAACAAGGCAACAACGACTTCTTGATGTTTGGAAAATGCGTTAGAAATATAATTTTGCAGTGTGATGAGGTTATCTAGCGTATTACGGTTTGGTCTGAAGCCTGATTGATTTGGTATTATAATATGATGTTTTTTTAAGTACCAGAGCAGTCGCTTATTAATCATTTTCTCCATTAATTTGCAAGTGCAGCATGTTAAAGATATAGGTCTGTAGGAATTCGGATCGGTTATTGGTTTATCCGGTTTCCTGAATGGCAGAATGATAGATTGTTGCCATAACTTGGGGAAATCTTGTGTATTCCAAATTTCATTGTATAATTTCAGAAGGGCTGTTAATGTCAAGTCGGTGAAGTTTTTCAAAAAGATGAATGGTATATCGTCAGGTCCTGCGGCTGTATTTTTACACGATGAAAGGGCGGATTTAAGCTCCTCTAACTCGAACGGTTTGTTTAGTGTTTGAGTATCTGATATTTGGTGATCTGTTAATTTTTTTTCTCTTTTTAGTTTTTTGTATTCCAGATGAGCTGCATGTAGTATTTGTGTTGGTTTTTGATTTTTCATGATATGTGCTTGCTAAGATATTTGCAATTTGTTGGCTGTCATTTACTATATTATATGGTGATGATGGCAATTTGAGAGCTGTTATTTTTTGGGAAGTTTTTTGTCCTTGCATTTGTTTCACTTTTGACCATACTTTTGCAGATGGAGTATCTGGCGATAGTGAAGAGACATATTGATGCCAGTAATCCCTCTTACTTTGCTTGACTTTTCTTCTGGCCGTGGCTTTCAGTTTTTTGAAGTTTATAAGATTTAGTTCAGTGCAGTTTTTGCGATATTTGTTCAATGCTTTTTTCGATTCTTTGGTTGCTAAATCACAGTCGTTGTTCCACCATGGGACAATATTTCTAGCTGGCACAAAGTTGCTTTTTCCGACATATTCGTTTGCTGCCTTAAGTATGGCCATATTGAAGTTTTTGAGTGTATCATCGATATTATCTGCTGGGGAAAGATGTTCAATATTGTTCGCGGTAGATGTTCTGAATGCAGACCAGTCAGCATTCGACATATTCCATTTAGATATGGGGTCAAAAGATTCATTTTTCGAGCTGTGATTTATCAAAATAGGATAATGATCACTGTCGTAGAGGTCGTCAAGTGCCTGCCATGACAATTCAGAGAAAATAGATGAGTCAGAAAAGGAGAGATCTATTGATGAAAAGGTTCCTGTGGCTATATTGAGGTGTGTATGTGAGCCGGTATTCAAAAGGCATATATTTCGGCTAACTAATTCTGATTCAAGTGCTCTTCCTCTTCCAAATGTTGCTACAGATCCCCAGGCCACATTATGTGCGTTGAAATCACCAACTATGATAAACGGAGGTGGTAATTGTGCAATTAGGTTTGAAATTTCATTTGGTTGAAGATTGTAAGCGGGGGGTATGTATACATTGCATATGGTTATTTTCTTCGGGCACCATGTTTGTACTGCTACAGCCTCCAAGTTTGTTGTTAATGGATGGCTTTGTGAGTAGTAATCATTCGAAATGAAGATTGATGATCCACCACTTGCTCTCAATTGTGTTATGCGGACATAATGGTAGCCCACGTAATTTTTAAGAGACTTCTTATGTTCTTCCTTAAAATTTGTCTCTTGCAAGCATAAAATGTCTACATTAAAATCTTTGACTAGTTGTTGGATGCGTTCTAACCGAGGGTAGAACCCATCACAATTCCACTGAACTAAATTGTAGATGATAGTGTGTGATGTTTATTGTTGAGATGCCTGTGAGGATTGTGAATCAGAAAGGAAATCATCATCTGGTGGATCAAAAGAGGTATCTGATGCTAAACTTTCTGTGTCCATTCCTTCAGTTTTGAGTTGCTGCCTAATTTTCTTCATCAACCTAGTTAGGCGATTTTTGAGATGTCTTTCTGGTATATGAGGATAGATGGTGTGTAGATCTGTAAGTAGGGATTTGATATCGTTTGTGAACTGTCTTGCTTCGTCAAGTGGATCTTTACTGCCAAAAGTGTTTTCAAGAAATGCATAAAGGTTGTCGAGTGATAAGGTGAATTTGTCAGAAGTTTTATAAACATCTTCGATAGATTTTTTTGATATCGATGTCAGGGGATATTTTTCTGAGTTTTCTCTCTTTGCTTTTTTACTTAATTGTTTAGTAGATCTCGGTGCTTGTATGGGAGGTAACATAGCTTGTTCATTGCTGGGATCAATAATGATGTCTTCTTGTTGCTCAGAGTCATTTGTCGAGGATAGCATACGTTTGATACCTGTAGTTTCTTTAGCAGTCTCTGTTGCGTTATTTGTGATTGTGTTATCATCTATTCTATGCTCAATAGGTTCTTGGGTGTTTATTTCGTTTTGAGTCTCGGTTGTTGGGGAATTTTGGGCATTTGGGCAATTGTTTGCTATGTGCCCAGCTTGTTTACACAGAAAGCATTCCATTTTGTCTGTGGATAAGAATATTCGATGATTATTATTTTCGAAGGGAATTAAAATGGATGTTTGAATGTTGAAATCATTTGATGGGGGAATCACGTATACTTGTCTCCGAAAAGACAAAATGTGACCAAATTCATCTCCTGGTATTCCTGCTTTCAAAAACGAAATTGGTGAGCTAAGCTGTAATCCAAGATCTCGTAATGCGGTTTCTACTAGTTCGTGTGGAATAGATGGACTTACATTGGATATAACAATACGCTTAGCCGGTGTGACTAATCTTCTTATGACATGGTTCTCATTTTCAACGATGATTGTGGGATGTTTCGATATTAAATCGTCGACTAAACCAGTATTACTGAGGTAGACGCAAATTCTATTGTTCGATATTCTGGACATGAAGCATATATTTTTAGGTCCTATTAATTTCCCTATAGCTTGGGCGTAATCCATCAGTTTTAAATCGTTAGTGGCATGGAGAAGTATCGCCTGTTCTTTCTTTGGGAAGGACGACTTGGGATTAGATTTAACTGCTGAGACGTAAGATGTGGTTGGTTCATCTGTATTTAAACTTTGATTCGACATATTGGTGGTATGACTGCCCTTGTAGTCAAAGGCAGTTGCTGCCGGAGGATGGCTAATAATGTTAGTAAATAATACTATTTCTTGTAGTTAGCAACCACAGTAAAGGCATTATGTTTTTCTGGTTGCCTATGTAAAATTCAAGTGGCGTAGCCACCTGTTGCGGTGATAACTTATCTCTTTCTTGCTCCTTTTATTTGATAAGTCGGCTGTAAATATTAAATTTTAACTGTTATTGTTCGGTCATCAACGATATTGTTTTCGCAATTTGTGAGTTGCAGAAATACAATCGGTTTTCCGATAACAATTGTTCTCACCCGTTTGTTTAGGTTTTCAACACATTCACTGAATTGACTAATCAACAAGAGGATTCAAAAACACGTCTGTTTCACACGTGATATCGAACGCGACTCTCCGTATGATTTTTTAATGATTTAATGGAGATAGCAGTTTAACTCTTATAAGAATGAACACAAGAGTGGAGTAAGCAGGTTGAACACAAAATATTTTCTTTATTATTTTGACATAATATTCATGAAAAGTAATAGAAAAAAATACATGTCATTACACTATTCATGCGGAAGATCCTCATAAAACTTGTGGTAGTCAACACTTAGAGTTTTTTTTATCGCTTGAAGATCTGCAAATTTTTTGGCTGTAATTTTAAGCCTTTCAGTATAGAGTTGATCAAGCTGATACCAGTCATGTTTTTGTATTTTCGTATTCTTTCTTTGAGGAATACTGGTCCACTCATCAGATAATTCTATTTTATAAAATATTTCTCCTTCGGGAGTATATTTCAGAGCCCGTATATCAGTAACTTTATGATCTCCCTTGGTTTTTCCTGGGCGAATGCTTTTGTAAAAGTCGATGCCTACGAATTTTCTAAAAAAATTATGTGATAAATATTTAACTTTGTAAGGCGAAGGTTTTTTCTTTGCCTTCTGGCATACTTCCACGTAATCAGCAGGGAGGTTGATGATTGTATTCCTCAATTTTTTTTTCAATGGTCGCGTGTACTGAATCAACTTCCATTTGGGTATGTCCAGGTTACAAGTATTTTTGCTCAATATTCAAATTATGAAGAGCTGCTACATTCAGTAGTACATTAGCCAATAGACAGTTTCTATTTTGGTATCCACAACCATCTGAGTAAATAATAAGAGTTTTCCGTTTATTGGTATCTACTTCCGAAGGAATATGAGGTACTATCATATTTTCAATGAAGAACATCCAAATGCTTGCAAATTCTTCATCGCCGACACCGATTTCAGATTCATTCCATAAGAAGCAGAAAGCTTCGGAATTTTTTTAAATCATAAAAACAAAGATTATATACTTGAAGATTCGTTTTGTAATAAAGTAATAATAAAGATTTTGGAGACATCAAGACAGCTTGGAGATGAGCTGTGAAGACGTACTCTTGCTCTTTTTTATCTTTTTCTTTCTCTGCCCTGGCTTCTTCCTTATTCTTTATGTGTTTATTGTGTTCTTCGAATAAAACTTGTCCGACTTTGTAGGTCACGCACTTCTCATACTCATCTTTCTTAGGACGAAAAAGCTCTAACTTCTTATCTGTGAACATTTTATAGAATGATGCTATGGAAAGAGGTACTACTTGATGTTTTAGCTTGCACCAATCCTCAACATAAAATTCATATAAACTGTGAAGAGATTGCCATTCTGCCAGAAGATATTGTATTTGAGATGATGCCCTGCAATAATGTGATTCCATTACTGGTAGAGACAGCAAAAATTGAAATAGGCATTCACGACTGTCTGAGAAGGGTTGTTTTTGAGTCAATGGGTTTTTTCGAAGTAGGCTAGGCGCACGTGAACCAAAAGAGTTTTTCCAATTATGAACTGTCCAACGTCCGATTCCGGATTGTCCTGTTCTCGTTTCATCTTGTTTTTTTCTGTTCCTATGTCGTTTGGTTGATACAGATGTGACTTTATTATTTATTTATTTATTTATTACCGAAAATACACAAAATTAATTACAATATATGTGCAGCTCACAGAGGTAATCAGTTACCTGTTTGTGAGCTCGGTGTAGAAAGTCAATCATACATCATATCTTATTCAAAACCAACCAAAACCCGAAAAAAGACTGAAACCCCCAACACCACAGAACATGCACACTTTCAACCCCCATCGCAATTCACAACTACAACAATAATAATACGAATTTTGATCCTAATCACAAACCTGTTGAAACCCATTTCTTCAATTTATTCTTTCTGGAATATCCACTGCTCAAAATTTTTAGCTCATTAGAAAGTAAGTTAAACACACTAATTGCTCTCACAATACTACTTTTACCACTGACTGTCTTGAATCTTATAGGCAATTGGATACTTTTGTTCCTAGTGATGCTGTTTGATTTCATAAATTTATTTTTAAGTACGTCATAATGATATTTCAGTGATTCAAGTGAAAAAAGTTGCTCCATTGTCAAAGGTCCGTTACGAACAATCTCGTTTTTATTAACTATCTTCAAAATCCTCTTTTGATGATTTTTTAACAGATTCAGACAGTTAGAGTAAGCTCCCCCCCATGCAATAATTCCATAACTTATAATATCATGGAACAGTGCATAATAGAGCACTCGAAGAACCTCACCAGGCATTATTTCAGCAAGTTTGTGGAAAATAAAAACCATGTATTTCGTTTTTTTAAGCAAATATTCGATATGCTTTTCCCATCTCATGTTACAATCGAAGATTATTCCCAAGTACCGGACTGTCTCTACCCTAGTTATTAGTCTTCCATCTATGTTAATATTTAAAAATTCCGGAACGCTATTACGATAATTCCCAAATGTTACGTAGACCGTCTTATCGATGTTTAGAGAGAGTTTGTTTGACGACAACCAAGCGCTTATTTCTTTCAGATATTCATTCATCTTGTCCTCAACTTCTTTCCAACTATTACCATTCGACACAACAGCGGTGTCGTCTGCGAAAGAAATTACTGAATCGTCAGGTACAGTCACGAGCATATCATTTACATATATGAGAAACAATAACGGTCCCAAAACAGTGCCCTGGGGAACTCCTGTACTCACCTCGCAATAGTCGCCGACAACTCTGTCAAATTCCACCCGATGGCATCTCTTTTCCAAATATGAAGTGAGAAGCTGATGCGCTTTACCTCTAATTCCAAAGTTGTTCAATTTTTCAAGCAAAATTTTGTGATTAACCGTGTCAAACGCCTTTGTCAGATCTATAAAGGCTACAGCCACTGGCGCACTTCTATCAAGTCGTTGGTATATTAGGTTAGTCAAGAAATTCAAAGCGTCCTTGGTTCCCAAATTTTCCATGAAACCATACTGCCTTTTTGATATTAAATTGTGTTTTTTAATAAAACCTGAAATTCTGAGGTAAATTATTTTTTCAAAGATTTTAGCCAGATTAGATATTAATGATATCGGTCTATAATTCGACAAACTATGCTTATCTCCAGCCTTATGAATTGGTTTAATAACAGCTTTTTTGAACGCATCTGGCCATATTGCTCTTTCTATGCTTGAATTTATTATATGCGCAAGAGGTTCCGCAATAAAGTCGGCTAAAGCAACAACGGTCTTCGTATTTATGTCATCAACCCCACCACACTTCATTTTCATCTTTTTAATTATATTGATTACCTCGCACGAATCAGTAGGTGATAGAAACATAGTATGGGGATTTACCAGGGGAGGTCTAATTTGTGTCCCACTCGGCTGTCGGACATTATCACCAAGTTGTCTACCAATGTCTGCAAAATATTTACCGAAACAATTCGCAATCAGAAATGGATCCCGGACCTTAGATTTTTTTCATCATATATGAAATCAACGCAGTCTTCCCTTTTACCGTTTTTGCCGAGTTTTTCATGAATTATCGACCACAATGCTTTGGAGCTGTGAATGTTTTCTCCTACAATTTTTTTATCATACATTATTTTCGCATTCCTAATTACTTTATCTAGGATTTTAACATAACTTTTATATTCAGTCTTCAGTTGAAGGTTATCAGGTTGCATCCTCCAAATCGAATATAACATTTCTTTTCTAGTACAAGATTTCAATATACCGCTTGTTATCCAAGGACTGCGAGGAGCAGTCGCCGAATTTTTCCGGAGTTTGAATTAAGCGTGATTAACACATTCGGTTATCAAATTGATAAGTGATTCAGCTGCCAAGTTAGGTTCATCCATCAACATTATGGAATTCCAGTCAGTTTCAGAAGCAATTTTTGCTAATTTATTATAGTCGATAGGCCTGAATATATTCCGCTTAAATTTATATTTGAGATCTTCAACTGTTAGAAAGAGTGGGTAGTGATCGTTAAATAGTGATGCCAATTTGATAGATTTAGGATTAACAGTACTAGCCTTAAGAAAAATATTATCAATGCAAGAACCACTGTTACAATTATCATCTGATGGCCTAGTGATGGTCTGAAAGCCGGGTATAAATCCCATTTCCAAGCAGTTATTTAAATGTTCTTGGCTGAAGCGATCATTCTTAAGGATGTCGATATTGAAATCTCCAATCAGAAGATGGTTTTTAACTTTCCTTGAAGAGTTCAAGTACGATTTCAACTCGGTCATAAACTCATCCCTAGGTAGGTCATGGGGTCTATAAAGTGCAGATATTTCCAATTTAATACTGTCATTTAATTGCATACGTGAGTTTAAAAGTTTTAATCTACCAACACTTACAATGTTAGTAACCTCATTAATAGAATCCTTAACATACATCACAACCCCATCAGTTATATTGATGTCTCCATGGTTATAATAAATTCTGTACCCTTCCAGACGAAAAAATTCATAATGAGCCAGTATTCTGGTCTCTACACACACTATTATACTAGGTTTAACCTTGAGACCCCCAATTAAAGTTTGCAATTTTGCAAAATTTGCATTTAAGCTTCGAATATTAAGATACATAATAAGGTTTTGATTATCTTTAACTTGTTTATTGAGGGCCTCGAGGCCATAACAAATTTGTTCTCTATTTACAAAATCATTCTGCAGGCCATCAACAAGATCTAAGCACTGATAACAACTGTTCATAAGCAGTTCATAGTTTTATAGTCCGTTCTTTCTTGTAGTCTCTTAACTTGCATCACATACAGAGGGCAATTTGTATCAAGTACAGAGTGTTCAACATTATAATTTGACTTTAATTTTCTATTATTTTCAATACAGTTTATGCATGAATTAGTTTCGGACTTACAGTCTTTATAGCTATGAGAGGCCGGACACCGAGAACATCTTACAAGACCATCATACCTGCAGTCACTAACCTTGTGATGAAATCCATAACATTTGAAACACCTTGTCACCTTCAGATTTTCCATAACAGGACATCTTCTGAGACCAACATATATTTTGCCTGCGGTAATTAACTTCCTAAATGCCGAACCATTACACTCCAGTATTCCATATTGTGATGTATTCTTTCCATTTATTTTTGCCAATACCAATTCCAGTTGATCTGCCTGATTAAGGAATGGATTCTGGTTCTTAATTGCCACCAAGATATCATCCTTGGGTAATTCTTTATCTATATTCGTTACAATTATGCTCGGTTTGCGCATTTTAGTTTAGTTTATTGATATAAACTTTTTTCGCCCCAGGAATATTGCCAAAATGAATTGAATAAATGAATTCGTTGATCTTCAGTAATAAGTTGGCATTTCATGGTACCTGTTTCCTTCGTTTGGCACTTGCATCTAGCTTTGATGGTCCGGGGTTGTTTTGGTTCATCATAAGACCATTTTCCATCTTTCTTCACTCTACCTGAATAAGGTTGACCTTGTTCTCTCAGTTTTTTATTTTTTTGGGCGAACCAAGCAGATTCTACGACTTGGAAGCGTTTTTTACGTTTTCTGCTCTTTTGTGGATACATGGTACAAGATGAATCACTACCCGAATCACTTTCCGAATAGGGAACCAGTTTGTTATTATTTTCATCATCAGTAATTGGGAGTTCATTTTCTGAAGGAATTATCTGTAAGTGCTCTTCTCCAAGCGGATTATCAGAACCCTGCTGCATATCTATATCATGGATGTTTACATCAATCTCTTCTGATTTTCTCTGAAAAGTCTCATCTTCTGAAGAAACAATTTTGTCCACTCTGGTATCGAAAGTAATAAAATCATCTAATTCAAAGTCTAAATCCTTATCGATATCATGTTGATGATCGACGATATTCATTTCAATGTTTTGTAAAATTTGAAAATTATCAGTTGTTTGATTTGGTTCGGTGTTCGTCAGAATTATTGTGTAATCTTCATTTCCTTTTAGCTCTTGAAACGAATTATTTTCCTGTCCGCTTTCTCGGAAGTGCATCCCCGAAATTGCCATTTCGACCATTTTCTTAGCACGCGACATCTGTAATCCAAAATACGTATGTGAAATTTTTTGTATAGTGAAAGCTCCACATATGATTCTGCAGAATACATCAATCTCCGAATACTTATTCAAAAAAATCCGATAATTGAAATATGTACGAACAAAACGGGCATACGAATGAAAATTTCAAGGAGGCCTCACAGAATGCTACACGAAACTGCATTTCAATAATCGTTTATTCTGCATCACATCAAACAATAAGATAAAGTTTGTGATTGTGGTGCTAATTGCACTAACAGTTAGATATTTTCCAATAGATATAAACTAATGAAAATATTTCTTGTGAAAATTATTTCACGAATGAGAAGCTGCTGAATTGTACGTCTTGTTCGAGATAAAAACTGCTATGTACAAGTTGAACAGCACAGAATGCAATGTGAAATTCATTTCTTTCATGTACAATGAAACATGAATAAATTTCATATTTTATATTTTATTTTAATGAAAAGGTTACTCACTTTTATTGAATCACCTAAACACTTCACAAAATTGAAATATTTGCTTCGAGCTTGTCACTACAAGAATGCATTTATTGACGCGGACTTGGCTGTGTTTATGGCGCGAAATGGATCGAATGAACTTAGAAGGTTTTCACATCAAAGATTTTATTGAATTTTATCACATTAGGTTTCTTAGCGGCTTAACCCACATGTGGAGAACATTGAGAACAATTTCTAGAACACAAAAACGCAATTTCCCCAAAAGTGGACTTAGCAGGTTAACACTTTAGGCTGACATTATGACTTATATATTAGAGCAAGAGCCCGTGAACGCCAGACCTTCGTTATTTTATAAAAGCTGAAAACTTGTCTACGCATGCTCCCAACATAGGTAAAAACGATGGACCATTATGAAGTTTGGGTTACCCTGGCTTTGGCAGGTAAAAGGTATTAAAGGGGTGTAAAATACTGATCTAATTTCGTCAAATTATAAAGTGTGATTTTTTGATATTACCTTCAGAATATCATTAAAAATCACGTCATTAATTGCCAGACACTTATTACTATAGTGGCAACCCCTTGCCAGACACCCTTAATGTTCATTAAATTATATGTAATTCTACTTACGTTATAGTATAAAAGCTGACTTTTATATATAATACTTGGGCACAAATAAGATAATGTTTCCTCATATTAGCCAGACATTTTTGATAGTGCCAACCCTTTGCCGACAAGCTTGTAGTTTAGCTGCAGGTGCGAGCGCGAGACAGTATTTATGAGTGGGTGCGAGTGAGACGGCATGATTATAATGACTTATGCAAATGAATTTTTTTGGTACAGATTTATATAACTAATCATTTAAGTGAATCTCAAAAACATCTGAAGGAAAAACATTCGATGCCACAACTAAATTAAATTGTTAATAGAATAAATTAAAATTTTAACAATTTTATTTAGTTGTAGCATCGGATGTCTTTCTTCAGATGTTTTTGAGATTCACTTAAATGATTAGTTATATAAATCTGTACCAAAAAATGTATTTGCATAAGTCATTATAATCATGCCGTCTCACTCGCACCCACTCATAAATACTGTCTCGCGCTCGCACCTGCAGCTAAACTACAAGCTTGTCTGGCAAAGGGTTGGCACTATCAAAAATGTCTGGCTAATGAGGAAACATTATCTTATCATTACCCAAGTATCATATATAAAAATCAGCTTTTTTACTATAACGTAAGTAGAATTACATATAATTTTATGAACATTAAGGGTGTCTGGCGACGGGTTGCCACTATAGTAAGTGTCTGGCAATTAATGACGTGATTTTAATGAAATTCGGAAGGTAATATCAAAAATTCACACTTTATAATTTGACGAAATTAGATCAGTATTTTACACCTCTTTAATACCGTTTACCTGCCAAAGCCAGGGTAACCCAAATTTCATAATGCTCCATCGTTCTTACCTGTGTTAGGAGCATGCGTAGACAAATTTTCAGCTTTTATAAAATAACGAAGGTCTGGGGTTCACGGGCTCTTAGACTATATGGCATATTCCCCCCTTGAAGTTTAGCCACTTTAAAAGTAGACACCCTGTATAATTTAAGGGTGTTGTGTGTGTGATAACTCTCAGTGAGAATTCGCATTTACAAATATCCGGACAGAACTATATCACGCAGTTTCCCTAGAAACAAGCGCAAAAAGAAAAGTTAACGAAATAATCGTGTTCAATATGAAGTTTCAGGTGGTACGTGACAGAAACAGCGCTTCAACAAGCTCCAGAATTTGTAGTACATATGATCAGAGAACTAAGTGGTTTGGATAATACCGATTACACAAGTCTTGCGGATTTTATACTGGTCACACGAAGACTTTACAGAAATAATCCATATCATAACTTCGAGCATGCTTTCAACTTTATGCATTGCATGTACAACATTTTGAAGAGGAATCTTACCTTATTCACTCCGATAGAAGTAAGAGTTAATCCTTTTTTAACTATAAATTATAAATATACTACTTTCCGAGATTTATAAAATGGCGCCGCGAGTAAATGCCACTGCCGAATATGTTTGCAAAAATGTGCTAAAGAGGTGAAAAATTATGTGACCTAAATGTTCAAGTACCTTTCATCCAAGTTGTATTCTAAAAATTGGTGGACTTTATGTAGATAAACTTGAAAGAATATTGTGTTGTGATAACATAACCTCCAAAAAATGTAGCTGTGAGGAAAAAGAAATAGAAATTCAGACATTGAAAGCTCGACTATCTAGCTTATATGAGGTATGTTTTGAAAATTCTATAAACCAACAACAATGTATTGATGAGGTCGATGTTGACACAATGAGTGTATCCCAATGTTCTGATAATACCAAACAACCATCATCTTGTAACCATTGTGTGCAATTTCAGCTCGAACTTCAATATATTAAAAGGGAATTAGAATTAATAACGAAAGTGAATACCCAACTAGAAGAAAGAATAGATGAACAGAAAAATTAAATAACACTCATGAAATCAACAGGAACAAAAACATTCGAGGTTAACACAAATCAAAACAAAAACAAAGGTGAAAAATTAAAAGATCAAATATCAACAAAGAAACCTGTCACGACGGATGAAAGAAACCTGCAGCAGAAATATGTGAAAGATAACGGTACTGATGCGCTATCTATGCCAGATGATGAAAATCGCATAACAGGAAATCTGTTGGCATCATCGAAACAAAATAAAACAAATACTTAAAGGAATCTATCAAACTCGCAAAATGGATGTTATAAGAGGAACTGGAACAGAAATCTGTAGTCTGATATCAGTGAATAGAAGAGTATGGTTATATGTAGGAAAAATTAATAAAAGCTGTAAAGAAGACGACGTAGTAGATTTTTTGACCTCAAAATTTACAGAAAATAAAATACAACCAATCGTAGAGAAGATTTCTAGAGAGGAAAGCTCAAGTGCATCTTTCAAGGTAGGCATTGACTTTGAATTGTTGGAAGATGTAAATAAAGAAGATTTTTGGCCAAAAGGTATTATTGTTAAGCGATATTTTTTTCGAACATCCCGAAGACAAACTGAAGGTCAGATCTTCCCTGAAGCTTTTTAACATTCTTAACCTTAACATTAGATCCATTAGAGACAAGGCAGATCTCTTGGAGGAGGTTCTTGCCGAAGAAAATGTTGACGCAGCCATTATAACGGAGCATTGGATGTCGAATGAGATCATTGGAGAATTGAAGATCCAGGGATACAATGTAATCGATCACTTCTGTAGACCCCGAGGATATGGTGGAGTACTTTTGCTTGCAATCGCGAAAGACAAATATGAAAGCGTAATTGAACTGAAACAGTTTTTTATTGCTAATACTATAGAGATAGCTGGTATGTGGAGTGCAAACTAAAAACAACTGATAATAGGAGTATATAGGCCTCCACAAGGGTCAATTGAGGTGTTTCTGGAACAAATGAGATGTTGCCTGCATAGTATATTTGATAAAGAAATCGATGTCGTATCAATTTTTGTCGGTGGTGATTTTAAAATCGATTTATCGAGGGATGGACAGGAGGCGAGTCGGCTACGGGAGGTGTTCATGGACTTCGGTCTAGAGGAGAGATTTATGGAACCATCTAGAATATCAAATGATAGTAGAACTCTGATAGACAATGTTGTTTCGAACCAAAAAAATTCTGTGTCACTAACATTTCAACCACACCTTTCGGACCATCTGGGCCAAATGTTGAGATACAACGTAAACAATATCCCACAAAAAACCGAAAAATCTCTCGAAGGACAACGAAAAAATCTAATATAGACGCCTTCAAATCTGTATTGCAAACGGAAATGTGGGAAATTTCAGAACATGCCTCGGCAAAAACAGCTTTCGATGAATTCTGGAACGAACTGATGCATCACCACGATCAAAATTGCCTTGAAAAAATGATTTTGAGATCAGAGGGGAATAAAATGAGAAAGCACAAGAAAAACAAAGTGGTTATGGAAATGAAAGATCAATTAGAGGCTCTAGAAGCAATAATGAAAGTCCGAAGAGATGAAATGAGTAGAAAAGCATATCGCATATATAAAAAAAAGTAAGCCCAGAAATTAACTGAGCTGAAAAAAAACTCTAATATGAAAAAAATTAGAACATCCCAAAATAAAAGTGATGCAATATGGAAAATCATAAGAAATGATACCAGAGGTGCTATAAAACGGAAAGAAACCAGTATAGACCCAGATGAGTTGAATAAGTACTTCGCCGAGGTTGAATCGATTGCCTCAAACGAATGTGGTGAAGTGAAATCGAAACCTTCAGAATTGTTGAAGAAAATTAAAATAAAATAAGTTAACTCTATATTTCTGAATGCATGTACCATCACAGAACTCAGAAAAGCAATGAGAAAGATAAAATCTAAATCTTCCTCCGATGTCTATGGATTCACTACCAAAATTTTAAAAGAAATATTTCCCCCTATAGAATCAACCTTATGCTCATTAATATCGAAGTGCTTACATGAAGGATATTTTCCGGAACAACTTAGGAATGCAAAAGTAGTTCCAATATATAAAAAGGTTATTCCAGCTCTCCTGAAAGCTATCGGCCGATATCGATTCTTCCTGTTCTGTCTAAACTGTTCGAGTCCATCATAAGAGATAGAATTATTCAACTCCTTCACAAACAGAAAATTTTTTGCCCCCAACAACATGGCTTTCTTGCAAACAGATCAGTAGAAATAGCTCTCACTGAAATATTGAAGAGGATAAGTGAATCATTCGATGGTAAAAAGAAATGCAGCCTACAAGCATGCGATCTATCGAAAGCCTTTGACAGCATTAAACACTCAGTGCTTCTTGAAAAACTCGCATATTATGGTATTCGGGGAGTGGCACTGGACTTGATGAAGAGCTATCTCACAGAGATCATCTTCCTGGAAAGGGGTCGAGCAAGGAATACAGCAGGGGTCGATGCTGGGTCCCATCTTGTTTGTGATCTACATGAATGACTTGCCAGAAAATATAACAGCAGACCAAACAATTCTTTTCGCCGACGATACCTCATTCCTGAATGTTGGAGTGGGTGGCCCGGAGTTTCGGATGAAGGATGAGAGAACTATGGTAGAGGCAAAGGCATGGTTTGATTCAAACGGGATGATGATGAACATCGATAAAACCCGGAGGCTTCTCTTCGAGACAAAGCCCTCTTCTGATGGTTCCAGGGGGAGACTCTCCCGATTCCATCAAATTATTCAAGAAGCAAAAATACGCCATAAGAGAACTATGTGGGGCTGGAGGAAGAGATAGCTGTAGGGCGCTGTTTCCTAAGGAAGGAATACTCACCTTGACAGGTATTTTTGTGATGACTTGCGTCATTTATGTATATGACCATAAAGAAAGCCTTCAAAAGAACAGCTGTCATCACGAATATAAAACCCGTAGCAGAAACGATTTCCTAATTCCTTACCACAGGGTGAATGCAGCTCAGTTGGGTATAAACCACTTGGCAATAAAAATATTCAATAAGATACCTTCAAACCTCAAAGAAGCCAAAAGGGAGAAGTTGAAGAGGGAGCTCAAGCAGATGTTGGTGGAGAGAGCCTACTATAGTATCCAAGAATTCTTCGATGATAGCTTTGAATGAGTGTCCAATATGTGCAATAAATATGATATTTTTAACTTACATTTTATTTTTATCAATGTTGTTTGTGGAAATGATGTGAACTTGTTTTATACTTATTTATATTTTGCTGGCTCCCCATGTAAATTTGATGGGTCAAAAACTTATTCACCATTTTATTGTAGATAAGTGAATAAATAAATAAATAAATTCGGATATTATTGAGCACTAAAAAGTCCATAATTTGGCATATTCCACTGTGTATATATTAAAAGGGTATAGCCGGGTTTCAATGGTAAATATTCACCTGCGGCCTTTTCGATTCATGTTGAGGGAATCGATTAGGCATTAGGCATTGAATGAAAACAATTCAGCCAACTTTTCAGCTTTTTATCTCTAGCCATTTTCGAGATTTCTGTAGAAAACACTTTTTTCGATTTCATTTTTTTTCTCTTGTGAATTTCAAAATTTGCGAATGGTGATTTTTTCTTTTGATTCTTTGATATTAAAGGAATAGACTTATTCATTTTTTATGAATTTCAGCTGAAAAATCAGTTTTTAGAAAAAAAAATTAAATTATAGTCATTTGTTTTTCGTTGTTCTTCAAAGGTGTCTACCGGCATGTTTTGTCATAAAATGTCTTCTTTGGTAATTTATACTCTGGAATTTAAAAGTGGTGGATCATTTTGAAAAAACATTGAAACTGTCTGAATTTTGGAATGCAGCAGATAACCATCAAATTTTGGTGCCGTTGTATTCATATTGATTAGTGTGAAGATATCCACACATTTCCAGCCACAGTTTCTGACGTAGAGACTGTTCAATTAGGTATAGGGTGAAATTCGTAGGCAACGTTGCCAAACTTCACACGAATTTCAAGATATAATTAATTTTACGTTTCAAGATCAGTTGATGAAATAATTCAAGTTTTGATAATATATTCAGAAGATTCATACCATAGGTCAGAAAGTAGTGGGTGGATATTGAAATTTTCATTATGAATTCAGTACGAAAACGGGCTCGGACCTACAGCTTTTTTGGATTTTCTCGTACTACTGCGAACATTTGAGAAGAAAAAGTGATGAAGTACTGATTTCTAGGAATCTTTTGGAATTTCGTGGAAGATGTCATCATGGATTCATGATTGAAATTCGTCGCTCTCATTTCGCTCATATCTCAGTTGAGGGTTGTTGTGTAGTATTTTTTTTAGTCAAATTGAAGCGAAAAATGTCAACAAATAAGGATGACAAAAAGATTTCATTGCCTCCCCATCGAACATTTTGAAAAAAACTGAAATCCGGATTTTGGTTGAGATTTTCGTTCATGTTGGGGGTTGTTGTGTAGTGAAAATTTTTTCACCAAATTGAAGCGGAAAATGTCCTCAGTTCAGAACAACAAAAAGATTTCATTGCCTTCCCGTCGAACATTTTCAAAAAAATTGAAATCCTGATTTTGATAGGGATTTTCGTTCATAACTCCGGTGGGGGTTGTTGTGTAGTTAAAATTTTTTCACCAAATTGAAGCGAAAAATGTCCTCAGTTCAGGACCACGACAAGATTTCATTGCCTCCCCGTCGAACATTTTCAAAAAAATTGAATTCCTGATTTTGGTTGGGATTTTTGTTCATAACTCCGGTGAGGGTTGTTGTGTAGTGAAAATTTTTTCACCAAATTGAAGCGGAAAATGTCCTCAGTTCAAGACCATAACAGGATTTCATTGCCTCCTCGTCGAACATTTTCAAAAAAATGGAATTCCTGATTTTGGTTGGGATTTTTCTTCATAACTCCGTTGGGGGTTGTTGTGCAGTGAAAATTTTTTCACCAAATTGAAGCGGAAAATGTCCTCAGTTCAGAACAACAAAAAGATTTCATTGCCTTCCCGTCGAACATTTGGGGATTGTTGTGTAGTAAAAATTTTTTACCGAATTGAAGCGAAAAATGTCCTCA
Source organism: Propylea japonica (assembly GCA_013421045.1). Classification (NCBI taxonomy): domain Eukaryota; kingdom Metazoa; phylum Arthropoda; class Insecta; order Coleoptera; family Coccinellidae; genus Propylea; species Propylea japonica. The sequence continues at coordinate 13,398,636 of CM024243.1, read as the reverse complement.
GCTCAGGACCACAACAAGATTTCATTGCCTCCCTGTCGAACATTTTCAAAAAAATTGCATTCCTGATTTTGGTTGGGATTTTCGTTCATAACTCCAGTCGGGGTTGTTGTGTAGTAAAAATTTTTTTTACCAAAACGGAAAATGTCCTCAGTTCAGGACCACAACAAGATTTCATTGCCTCCCCGTCGAACATTTTCAAAAAAATTTAATTCCTGATTTTGGTTGGGATTTTCCTCCATAACTCCAGTCGGGGTTGTTGTGTAGTGAAAATTCTTTCACCAAATTGAAGCGGAAAATGTCCTCAGTTCAGGACCACAACAAGATCTGATTGCCTTTCCGTCGAACATTTTCAAAAAAATTGAATTCCTGATTTTGGTTGGGATTTCCGTTTATAACTCCGTTGGGGATTGTTGTGTAGTAAAAATTTTTTCACCAAATTGAAGTGGAAAATGTCCTCAGTTCAGGACCACAACGAGATTTCATTGCCTTCCCGTCGAACATTTCCAAAAATCTAATCTAAACTCGAAATCTCGTCGGACGAGGCCGGGTACATTCGGCCACGTTGACTTTATTTCACGTTATGACAGTAAATATTGCCAACCTCATATAAATAAACAAAGCCTACTTTGTGCTCAATAACATTGTTTAAGGACAATGTCAATAATATCCGAACGGAGTACCTATATAGTCGAATTTTGGCGATGTAACCACAGCTTACCATACTTACAAAGTTACGTGGAGTTGACAGTTAATACACATATTTTCTTTCAACTCCGTAACTATGTAACTATGGTGAGCTGTAACCACAGCACGCCAAATTTTGCCTTATGTTTATTCAAGGGAGTTCCACAGTTGTGCAATATACAGGGTGTAACTGAATAACACCGAAAAAGGAAACAGGTGATTCCTCAGACCATTTTTATGAAAAAGGGGTCCCATTAATGTGGGTCCGGAAACGCATGTTCCTAAGATACAGGGTGTTGAAGTTTTATTTAAAAATTGGCTAAAAAAGTGGTACGCCACTGAGATATTTCAAACTAACAATCATTTTTTAATTCTTCGTTCAATTTGCGACAAAAATCTCTTTTTCGTGTGGGGCGCCATTTTGAGATAAAAAGTTTAGGAAAAGCCTTGAGCTTTTGAGCGCTCGTTCATTGGTGGAGCAATGGGACTATTATCTCAAAATTTTATATGAGACTTAAGATTGATATATTATTGCAGAATCTCAGCACAATCAGAATAATATTCTGGAAATTATTTAAGAAATGAAATATGTAAAAAATAGATAATCAAAAATAATTGAATTCCATGGTTCTGATGATGCAATGCTCTTGAAATCTAAACAAAATTCACTTGAAGCAGATATCCTGTTATGAAAATATAAAGATTCTTCTTTTCATTATCCAAATTCAATTTTCTATTGTTCTGTTAACACTATGGCAACAGAATTCTGTTTAAACACAAAATAAATTTCACTCGAATCGGATACCTTTTTATGGAAATATGAAGTTTTTTCTTAGAAATATTCTAATTGAATTCCTTATGGTTTCGTGTACACTATGGCTACATAATTTTGCATGAGGCTCATAATGAGCATCTTGCATGTGGCCGCAACATTTCATTACGATTGGTTCTGTTTTGTCTGAAATATTGAGGAACATTTTGAATGAGCATATTTTATAGAACACCCTGTATGATTTGGTTGGTTAACAAACTTAACCGAGGCATTTGGTAGCCGAACCTGAAAATCTCATGTCTCTAGGACAATTCCTTCGAAAGTTATCGTGCTAACGGAAGGTCGGACGGACGGCCCCAGAATTGAATTTGACCACGAATTCGTAATCAGGGAGTCCACCCATATTTCGAAATTACTGACATTTGCGCAAAACGATATATCACTAGTTTAAGTAGAACGAGCTCTCAAAAATAAAACATTTTAACGCAACGTTCCACTACAAATACGCGTTAAAATGTTTTATTTTTTCAAATAAAAATTAAAGAATAGCCCTGAGCGGGTGCTTTCGAGCGCTCGTTCATTGTTTGTCAATTTTGTATAGGACCGGGGCCCGTATTCTCGACAAGTGATATTCGAAAACGTATACGAACTTCATTGCGCGAGTCCCTGTTTTACCTGCAAAAATGCACACCGCGCAATGAAGTTCGTATACGTTTTCGAATATCACTTCTCGAGAATACGGCACCTGGGCCCGTATTCTCGACAAGTGATAATCGAAAACGAACACGCTTTCGTCCGAAAACGAACGGTTTGGTATTCTTGACGCACGTACTTGGGAACGCATGCGTTTTCAAACCGAGTGATTACAGCGAGCGCTTTGTATCGCTCGTTCCGTAGAAACGTGTGACGTGATTGACAGTTTGTTTACATTTTCAACTTGAGAAATATAATCGAAATGGATGAATTGATGCAGTTAATGTTGATTGAAGTGCTGGAAACTGTGGAACAAAGTGATAAAAGGACATATAGACAGCGTTGTAATCCATTTGGTGATTTGAGTGACAAACAATTCATCAAAATGTTTCGTCTCTCGAAAGAATTGGTGAAATTTCTCATTGATATGCCCTCAGAGTACATAAAACCTGCAAAACGTGCTCAAGATTTAAATATTTCCACTAAAAGTAAGTATCTTTCCATTGTGATGTTTTCAGTGTGAAATTTCTTAATGTTCTTGCCTTATTTATACATAATGATTGTTTACATTGTAGATTTTGGTTGCCTTACGGTTCTTTACTAGTGGAAGCTACCAAATGGATAAAGGATGCAATTTCAATTTTTCCATATCCCAACTTCTGTTTCGAGATGTGTACACGAAATTATAGGATATTAAATAGGGATGAGATATTCCAAAGATTCGTCAAGTTTCCTGGGAATTATGACCAACTTAATCAGTTAAGATTAGAGTAAGTGTTTCAGAGAAGAAAACTGTAGTCAAGTGAGTAATTATTGTTTGTATTACAGGTTCTTCAAAAGATATAATTTCCCTGGAATAGTTGGTTGTATCGATTGTACTCATATAGCTATCTATCCCCCCAAAAATACATGATGAAGAACGCCCAGAGAACATTTATGTCAATCGGAAGAATTATCATTTCATCAATGTCCAGTTGATTTGTGATTATAATCTGCAAATATTGAATGTGAATGCTTTATTTCCTGGTAGCACAAATGATGCTTTCATCTGGGGCAAGTCCAATGTTCAAGCAATGCTGAGGAGGTTACTTGAAGCTGGAAATACTAATTATTATCTGTTAGGTACAGGAATCTTATTTCATTATAATAATAACTGTTTGTTTATTGGATTTCATTATGTCTCGAATGAAATTCATTGAAATCATTTTGCAGGATTCTGGGTATCCACTTAGAATATGGTTGATGACTCCTTTAGAGGATGAACCAATGGAGGGTACTCCAAAATATCTATACAATGTTAAACATAAAACCATAAGGAGTTTAATAGAAAGATATAAGGGAGTTCTTAAAATGAGATTTCGTTGCCTGCTCAAACACAGAGTGCTTCATTATGACCCCGAGACAGCCACCAAGATCATCAATGCCTGTGTTGTATTACATAATTTATGTATCGAACATAATATACCAGAATCTGACGAAACCGATGATGATATAGCAGAGCTTGATTTAGGGTTAGACGTACCTTCCATCGATAGAAGCAATGCTGAGGTACACATAGCGAGGATGAATCCAGAATTGGCTGCTGATAGAAGACTACGATCCTCAATTATAAATAGTCTCAGAGCATAGCAAAATTCCTCCTTCAATTAATTTCTAATAACCTACTGTTCAATTTGTTGCTGTCATGCGAAACAGATTAATTTATTTCTGAATAATTTCATAGGGAAGTTCAGCTTTTCTCAAAGTATATATTGGTATTCTAATAGAAATTATCTACATAGTTCACATTATAAAAAAATACTTGGAATTAAGTACTGTACTTCATAAAAAATTGTATGTTTACTGTATAAATGTTATAACTGGTATTGTTTCATGCAGTACCAGAGCTATTTTCCTATATCCTATTAAATTTAGGTGCTTTTAGTTTAGAAAAGTATACATCTTTTCTCTGGAGCTGAATAATTTATCACCCATTGTTTAGGTAGGAGTTTATGATAAACTGTTTTGATTGACAATTTTATTTCAAACTTATTTTGCAAATCTGACTTACACTAGTCTTTTCATTTTCAAAGTTGATAAGGTTTTTGATACAAACAAATAATGTGCTTTCTAATGATGAAATGTTTATGTTTGTTTTAATGATGTAATTTAAAAAAAAAACATGTTGTGAATAAAATTTGTGACTTCATTCAAGATTTTGTTTGTCTTAATAAAAAACTCAGCTTAGGTTCCTTAGAAGATTTATTCAGAATGGGTTGAACAAAACTGTAACAACAAATAAACCTAAACAAAAATATTACTCTTGGTACACCAAGATTTCGAGGACACTGGCTATCCTTTCCTGTATCCACGCAATTTTTTTGCAAGGCTTCTGCCTTCTTTGCTTTTGCAATTGCAATTTCCTCCTATAGTATCTTTCTTTTATGGCTAATTTTGCCATCATGCCAGTTTTAAAATCATTGACCGCTTCTACACTATTCGTCCGACCATTTTTTTTATTCTTGGTGTGAAAAAGTATTCGAAAAATTTCCTGATTGAAGCTCTTGATTTACTTGCATGAACTAAATGAGTACTTTTTTCTGACTTTCAGTCGTTTGAATTATTTTATTTGTCATTATTCTGGCTAATTATAATATTTACGCTTGATTTCGCAAATGAAACTTCATTATATTAATTCAAATACATCAAACATATATTATTAATTCTAATACAACACGAATGTCAATTGTTTCGCGAAATTCGAATACACCGAATCACGTGCATCAATCCACCAATCACCGTTCGTTCCTGAAACGTCTGACAGCGTTGCCAGATGTTTTCCACTCGTTTATTACATCGTATACGTTTCTAGAAACGAGCGGTCGTCAAGAATACCACTTCGAGAAAGTACTCGTTCTGAAACCATTCGCATCGATGCGCATACGCTCCGTTTATCACTTGTTGAGAATACAGGCCCCTGGCTCGTATTCTCGACAAGTGATAATCGAAAACGAACACGCTTTCGTCCGAAAACGAACGGTTTGGTATTCTTGACGCACGTACTTGGGAACGCATGCGTTTTCAAACCGAGTGATTACAGCGAGCGCTTTGTATCGCTCGTTCCGTAGAAACGTGTGACGTGATTGACAGTTTGTTTACATTTTCAACTTGAGAAATATAATCCAAATGGATGAATTTGTGCAGTTAATGTTGATTGAAGTGCTGGAAACTGTTGAACAAAGTGATAAAAGGAAATATAGGCAGCGTTGTAATAATGTATTGGTGATTTGAGTGACAAACAATTCATCAAAATGTTTCGTCTCTCGAAAGAATTGGTGGAATTTCTCATTGATATGCCCTCAGAGTACATAAAACCTGCAAAACGTGCTTAAGATTTAGATATTTCCACTAAAAGTAAGTATCTTTCCATTGTGGCATTTTCAGAGTGAAATTTCTTAATGTTCTTGCCTTATTTATACATAATGATTGTTTCCCTTGTAGATTTTGGTTGCCTTACGGTTCTTTGCTAGTTGAAGCTACCAAATGGATATAGGATGCAATTTCAATTTTTTCATATCCCAGCCTTCTGTTTCGAGATGTGTACATGAAATTATAGGATATTAAATAGGGATGAAATATGCCAAAGATTCGTCGAGTCCTGGGAATTATGACCAACTTAATCAGTTAAGATTAGAGTAAGTCTTTCAGAGAAGAAAACTGTAGTCAAGTGAGTAATTATTGTTTGTATTACAGGTTCTTCAAAAGATATAATTTCCCTGGAATAGTTGGTTGTATCGATTGTACTCATATAGCTATCTATCCCCCAAAAATACATGATGAAGAACGCCCAGAGAACATTTATGTCATTCGGAAGAATTATCATTTCATCAATGTCCAGTTGATTTGTGATTATAATCTGCAAATATTGAATGTGAATGCTTTATTTCCTGGTAGCACAAATGATGCTTTCATCTGGGGCAAGTCCAATGTTCAAGCAATGCTGAGGAGGTTACTTGAAGCTGGAAATACTAATTATTATCTGTTAGGTACAGGAATCTTATTTCATTATAATAATAACTGTTTGTTTATTCGATTTCATTATGTTTCGAATGAAATTCATTGAAATCATTTTGCAGGAGATTCTGGGTATCCACTTAGAACATGGTTGATGACTCCTTTAGAGGATGAACCAATGGAAGGTACTCCAGAATATCTATACAATATTAAACATAAAACCATAAGGAGTTTAATAGAAAGATGTAAGGGAGTTCTTAAAATGAGATTTCGTTGCCTGCTCAAACACAGAGTGCTTCATTATGGCCCCGAGACAGCCACCAAGATCATCAATGCCTGTGTTGTATTACATGATTTCGTATCGAACATAATATACCAGAATCTGACGAAACCGATGATGATATAGCAGAGCTTGATTTAGGGTTAGACGTACCTTCCATCGATAGAAGCAATGCTGAGGTACTGTTGTAAACTGAGGGGAACTGGTTAGTTCCAAAGAAAACACATCAAGACTCTAAGTACTTCCTTTAATGTTCTCAGTCGAACTCTCGTACAATACTGTCTCCGCTCATCTCCTCTACCTTGTCTCCTAATATTAAACATATTGGATTATCGTCATTATTGATGACAAGGTAGTTTCGACATCGGAGATTCACCTATTTCTAACCTACATAATTTGATGACTATAACTACTTGGTGCCCCGGTGTTGTAATACCCTTTCTTAATTGAATGTTTTTATAATTGGTTATTTAGGGTACGGATTACACCACACCTCCCCGGGCAAAAAAAAAAAAATTTTGAAATCAATTTTTTTTTCATTTTTGTTCATTTTTTTTTCATTGTAAAGCTTAATCCTATTCTTATGTACCTTACTTAACTTATTTCCTATATCTAACACTACATTTGGGTGTTCGTCTTTCACAACACTATATGGTCCTTTAAAATTGAGTCTAGTTTACTATCCATAATGTTTTTCACTAGCACTTTATCTCCCGGATTGAATTCCACTTGTTTCGCGTTTTTGTCGAAATTGTCTTTTCTTCTAGTTTTCGATTCTATGAGATTATTTCTTGCATCCTTGCAAGCAGTTTGTAGTCTATATTTCAACTCAGTGGGATAATCATCGAAATTATACAATGGTTCAATGTTACTAACTAGATTTGATGGAATTGTACTGTTTTTCCCGAACACTAATTCAAATGGCGTATATTTTGTTTCGGTGTGAATTGTGTTATTATAATATGCAAAACTCCAAAATGGTACCCAAGAACTCCATTTTAATAGATCCTTGGCTGCATAAATTCTCAAGTAAGCGCCCAGATTTTTGTGGGAATTCTCAAGTGCTCCTAGAGTTTCATGGTGATATCCAGTCGAATTTAATTGGTTTATGTTCAACAGCTTACACGTGTTTTTGAAAACTAACGACATGAACTCAGTTCCTTGATCACTTACTACTTCCTTTGGAATACCAAAACGCCATATAAAATTTTCTGTAAAAGCTTTTGCAACCGTTTCGGCTTCTTTATTAATCAGTGGATAACATTTTACAAATTTTGAAATTTCACATTGTATTGTCAGTATGTACTTATTATTATTAAAGTCACTTGGCAAAGGCCCAACTAAATCTACATAAATTTTTTCCATTGCTGATGTGGCTGTTGTCGTGATAGTAAGGAGTTGTTTTGTTAGGTTACTGTATTTATGTCTTTGACAATCATCGCATCTCTTTACGAATTCTATAATATCTTCTCGCATACCAGGCCAAAAATATTTCCTTCGAATATTGTTAAATAGTCGGTTTATTCCAGCATGACCTCCGGTCGGTAAAATATGATAATCGTTTATGATTAGTTGTCTAGTCTCTCTGTCAGCAATATGCTGCGCATTGTTAATTACATTTATTTTTAACCCGGTTTCTATTAGCATTTGCAGTATTTCTTTCAGATTTGGTAATATTTCTTCCGTTTTCATTAGTACAATTTCTGAAATATTATTATTTGTGCACACATTTTTCAGGTTCCGCAATGTTTTACCTAAGTCTAACATTGATCGAATATCCTGACATATAGAAATTGTATGGGTACCCTTATCAAATATTACGTTTTCAATTAATGCTAACTTTCCTTCATTACTTTTCAGATTCTTCTGCAGACGACTTTTAATTTTCGAAAATTTTGTGTTATCAACAAATTTGACAGCAATGCTCCCCTTAGGCTGCTTCAGAAGTTCTACAATACCAGGGTGATCAAGCCTGATTTTGTCTGAGAACTCAGAATTTCCTTTCGACGAACATTGTGCCCTTTCTCTAGATTGTGCTCTTGTTGTGACATTTACATTTTCTTTAGTATTTATCTCCTTCAGTTCTTCCGAATTGAGAATTATTCTGGATAATGCATCTGAAGCTACATTATCTTTACCTTTTAGATAATGAACCTCGAACTGGTATTCCTCTAACTTTAGTCGAAATTTCGTTAATCTACTCGATGGATTTGCCAAACTGAATAAGTATACCAATGGTCTATGGTCTGTGAAAATAAGAAATTTTCTTCCAAAAAGATAGGGTCGAAATTTTTGAACCGCCCAAACAACTGCGAGTAACTCTTTTTCAATGGTACAGTAATTTTGTTCAGCTGTATTTAATGCCCTACTTGCATATGCCACAGGTCTGTCATTACTATTGCACAGAACAGCTCCAATGGCATATCCTGAAGCATCCGTTTTTAATGTAAAAATATTTTCCTCTGAAAAATTTGGGAAGTCCAGAATCGGTGGGTTGATTAAAGCATTTTTCAACTTTTCAAAAGATACTTGGCAATCTGGAGTCCATTCAAAAGTGACTCCTTTTTTTAATAACTATTTAATGGTGTGGCTATATTTGCAAAATTTGGAATAAATTTTCTGTAATAGTTTGTGAAAGCAACAAATCTCTTAGTTTCGTTTGAATTTTGTGGAGTGGGATAGTTTTGAATAACTGAAATTTTATCTGGATTGGGTAATATACCATCCTTGGAAATAGTATGTCCTAGATAACATATCTGTTTTTTCAGAAATTCACATTTTGTCGTTTTTAACTTCAAATTCAGTGACCTCAATCTATTTAAAGTTTTTATTAAATTAATATTGTGATCTTGAAGACTGTTTCCAAATATAATCAAATCATCCAAGTACACAAAACAATTTTAATAATTCAGACCAGACATAGCAACTGTCATTGCTCTGGAAAAAATGTTTGGTGAGACGGACAGTCCCATAGGTAATCTAGTCATTTGCCACATGCCTTGATCAGTTGTGAATGCAGTGTAAGGCCTTGAATTTTTATCTAATTCTATCTGATAATAACCCTGATAGAGATCTAAATGAGTGAAATATATTGCTCCGGAAAGTGAATCCAAAATTTCTTCAATATTTGGTAAAGGAAACCTGTCGTTCTTTATACTTTTGTTTAAATTCCTATAATCAATGACAATTCTCCATTTCTTGTTTCCGTTGCTATCAGGTTTTTTTGGTACTAATAAAAGTGGCGATGACCATTCTGAGTTTGATGGTTCTATTACTTCATCATTAAGCATTTTATTTATTTGTTTGTGGATCTCTTCCTTTTGTGATTGCGGTAAACGGTATTGTTTGGAATAAGAAGGTGTTGTATTCTCCTGTAATTGATTTTTTTTTTTATTGATTTTGGAAGCTTCGAATGAATCATTTTCCAGAAAGAAAACGTCAGAAAATTTTGCACATATTTTATGTACCGATTGCTTTTCTTCATGGGATAGTGAGTTTGTGTTTATTAAATCCAATAATCTGTCTACTCTTTCAACACTATTGAAGGCACTATGCTTGTTTGAATATGTGTTGAAGTTTTCTAATTTTTGAATATTTGGCCTGAAATTTCTTATTTTTACTTCCCGATCATTGACATTTAGAATTCTAACTGGTATTTCATTTTGATGTTGTTTAGTTAGTATTCCAGCAGTGAAAACGCCTTCCCCCAATTCTTCAGACAAAACAACACACTCATCTCCGTCATTCAGATTAACTGACACAAATTTTAAAACTTCACATCTAGGTGGTATCGTAATGAAATTGTTGTGCTGGGATTCTAGAGGAATTGTAAATCTTTTGCTTTTATAGATAAAACTAAATAAAAATCTCTCGTAGTCTTTGTTTGCTTTATATTTCGAAAGGTAATCTGAACCTAGAACACCGTGCATACCACCTTCAATGTCATCCATGACATGAAATTCATGACTAAGCTGTGCTTGACCTATGACAAACGATGAATTTTGATCCGTCAAGTTATCCGAGTTTGTGGAAGTATTAGTGTCAACGACTGTGTTCATGTAGCAACCTCTATTTCTACTATGACCAATGTTATTTCCACGATTTTGGTAACCTCCTCGACTCCTAAAATTTCTGCTGTTTCCACGACCTCTGTCATTGGAGTTAATATTATGTGAATGCCAATGATTTTTCTGACCGTTATTTCTTGAATACCTATCGGAATTATTTCGATAACCTCTAGGGAACCTTTGAGAATAACCCCTAGCCGAAAATACTTGATGTTTATTATTAATTTTGGAACTCTCTTCCTCTTTAGCTGTTACAATCGCGTCTTTTAATTTTGAAAAATTTCTGGCCTTGATGATGGTTCTTATACTTTCGTCGTTTAACTCGTTCGCGAATGTGTTGATAGCAATTTTTTCATTTTTGTTCGCGAAAACCAATACATTTCCATCATCATTTGCTTCTGCTAATGTCAAGTTCAACATCAATTCTTCTATGGATTTGCCAAATTCTTCGATTGAATGATTCTTCTGTTTGCTATTATAAAGTTCAAAAGAGAGAGCCCAAACTGATTTTTTGGTTAGAAGGTGTTTTTTCATATCATTTATTAATTCTCCATTTGAAGGGTATGATGAATTGAGCCTGATTTTAGCATCTTGTGACAATTTTATTTTCAATACATATTGTGTTAAAAGTTTTTTCCTGTTTCGTCCAGTAAAGAATCATATAATTCTATGGCGTCTATGAGTTGTTTTGTGGTATTTTCTGTACCATCCATCGACGGTAGCATTGAAGATGCTGTTTTTAAATCAAAAGTTGAAGCCATATTTTCGACGTCTGGATATGTATTCTTATCAGCTATTTCTTGTAATCTATTTTTATCTAATATTGACCTAATTTTCTAGGGAATACTCTTAACTCTTCGAAAATATATCTAAAATTATCTACCTTATTCATTATATTAATATCCTCTACAGCAAAAGCTCACAGCTGCACACACCCATATATTTCTTTTTTCCATCACTTCACTATTACTTCCGTTATTATTCCAACTAAATGGTTTCTCGGCTCCAGGGCTTTTTTTTTGCATCTTCTCAGTGTCCAAAAAATCGCCGCTATCATCACCATGAGGAAGCCAACCATTGATATAAGTTCCGTAGGGGTAAAACTCGCTTTTTCTGGCTCTTTAAAGCAGGATCGCCATGTGGTAAACTGAGGGGAACTGGTTAGTTCCAAAGAAAACACATCAAGACTATAACTATTTCCTTTAATGTTCTCAGTCGAACTCTCGTACAATACTGTCTCCGCTCATCTCCTCTACCTTGTCTCCTAATATTAAACATATTGGATTATCGTCATTATTGATGACAAGGTAGTTTCGACATCGGAGATTCACCTATTTCTAACCTACATAATTTGATGACTATAACTACTTGGTGCCCCGGTGTTGTAATACCCTTTCTTAATTGAATGTTTTTATAATTGGTTATTTAGGGTACGGATTACACCACAGTACACATAGCGAGGATGAATCCAGAATTGGCTGCTGATAGAAGACTACGATCCTCAATTATAAATAGTCTCAGAGCATAGCAAAATTCCTCCTTCCATTAATTTCTAATAACCTACTGCTGTTCAATTTGTTGCTGTCATGCGAAACAGATTAATTTATTTTTGAATAATTTCATAGTGAAGTTCAGCTTTTCTCAACGTATATATTGGTATTCTAATAGAAATTATCTACATAGTTTACATTATAAAAAAATACTTAGAATTAAGTACTGTACTTCATAAAAATTGTATGTTTACTGTATAAATGTTATAACTGGTATTGTTTCATGCAGTACCTGGGCCTGTATTCTCAACAAGTGATAATCTGAGCGTATGCGCATCGATGCGAATGGTTTCAGAACGAGTACTTTCTCGAAGTGGTATTCTTGACGACCGCTCGTTTCTAGAAACGTATGCGATGTAATAAACGAGTGGAGAACATCTGGCAACGCTGTCAGACGTTTCAGGAACGAACGGTGATTGGTGGATTGATGCACGTGATTCAGTGTATTCAAATTTCGCGAAACAATTGACATTCGTGTTGTATTAGAATTAATAATATATTGTTTGATGTATTTGAATTAATATAATGAAGTTTCATTTGCGAAATCAAGCGTAAATATTACAATTAGCCAGAATAATGACAAATAAAATAATTCAAACGACTGAAAGTCAGAAAAAAGTACTGATTTAGTTCATGCAAGCAAATCAAGAGCTTCAATCGGGAAATTTTTCGAATACTTTTTCACACCACGAATAAAAAAAATGGTCGGACGAATAGTGTAGAAGCGGTCAATGATTTTAAAACTGGCATGATGGCAAAATTAGCCATAAAAGAAAGATACTATAGGAGGAAATTGCAATTGCGTGGATACAGCAAAGGATAGCCAGTGCCCTCGAAATCTTGGTGTAGGTACCAAGAGTAATATTTTTGTTTAAGTTTATTTGTTGTTACAGTTTTGTTCAACCCATTCTGAATAAATCTTCTAAGGAACCTAAGCTGAGTTTTTTATTAAGACAAACAAAATCTTGAATGAAGTCACACATTTTATTCACAACATGTTTTTTTTTAAATTACATCATTAAAACAAACATAAACATTTCATCATTAGAAAGCACATTATTTGTTTGTATCAAAAACCTTATCAACTTTAAAAATGAAAAGACTAGTGTAAGTCAGATTTGCAAAATAAGTTTGAAATAAAATTGTCAATCAAAACAGTTTATTATAAACTCCTACCTAAACAATGGGTGATAAATTATTCAGCTCCAGAGAAAAGATGTATACTTTTATAAACTAAAAGCACCTAAATTTAATAGGATATAAGAAAATAGCTCTGGTACTGCATGAAACAATACCAGTTATAACATTTATACAGTAAACATACAATTTTTTATGAAGTACAGTACTTAATTCTAAGTATTTTTTTATAATGTAAACTATGTAGATAATTTCTATTAGAATACCAATATATACGTTGAGAAAAGCTGAACTTCACTATGAAATTATTCAAAAATAAATTAATCTGTTTCGCATGACAGCAACAAATTGAACAGTAGGTTATTAGAAATTAATGGAAGGAGGAATTTTGCTATGCTCTGAGACTATTTATAATTGAGGATCATAGTCTTCTACCAGCAGCCAATTCTGGATTCATCCTCGCATTGCTTCTATCGATGGAAGGTACGTCTAACCCTAAATCAAGCTCTGCTATATCATCATCGGTTTCGTCAGATTCTGGTATATTATATTCGATACATGAATTATGTAATACAACACAGGAATTGATGATCTTGGTGGCTGTCTCGGGGTCATAATGAAGCACTCTGTGTTTGAGCAGGCAACGAAATCTCATTTTAAGAACTCCATTACATCTTTCTATTAAACTCCTTATGGTTTTATGTTTAATATTGTATAGATATTTTGGAGTACCTTCCATTGGTTCATCCTCTAAAGGAGTCATCAACCATGTTCTAAGTGGATCCCAGAATCTCCTGCAAAATGATTTCAATGAATTTCATTCGAAACATAATGAAATCGAATAAACAAACAGTTATTATTATAATGAAATAAGATTCCTGTACCTAACAGATAATAATTAGTATTTCCAGCTTCAAGTAACCTCCTCAGCATTGCTTGAACATTGGACTTGCCCCAGATGAAAGCATCATTTGTGCTACCAGGAAATAAAGCATTCACATTCAATATTTGCAGATTATAATCACAAATCAACTGGACATTGATGAAATGATAATTCTTCCGATTGACATAAATGTTCTCTGGGCGTTCTTCACCATGTATTTTGGGGGGATAGATAGCTATATGAGTACAATCGATACAACCAACTATTCCAGGGAAATTATATCTTTTGAAGAACCTGTAATACAAACAATAATTACTCACTTGACTACAGTTTTCTTCTCTGAAACACTTACTCTAATCTTAACTGATTAAGTTGGTCATAATTCCCAGGAAACTTGACGAATCTTTGGAATATTTCATCCCTATTCAATATCCTATAATTTCGTGTACACATCTCGAAACAGAAGTTGGGATATGGAAAAATTGAAATTGCATCCTTTATCCATTTGGTAGCTTCCACTAGTAAAGAACCGTAAGGCAACCAAAATCTACAATGGAAACAATCATTATGTATAAATAAGGCAAGAACATTAAGAAATTTCACACTGAAAACATCACAATGGAAAGATACTTACTTTTAGTGGAAATATTTAAATCTTGAGCACGTTTTGCAGGTTTTATGTACTCTGAGGGCATATCAATGAGAAATTTCACCAATTCTTTCGAGAGACGAAACATTTTGATGAATTGTTTGTCACTAAAATCACCAAATGGATTACAACGCTGTCTATATGTCCTTTTATCACTTTGTTCCACAGTTTCCAGCACTTCAATCAACATTAACTGCATCAATTCATCCATTTCGATTATATTTCTCAAGTTGAAAATGTAAACAAACTGTCAATCACGCCACACGTTTCTACGGAACGAGCGATACAAAGCGCTCGCTGTAATCACTCGGTTTGAAAACGCATGCGTTCCCAATTACGTGCGTCAAGAATACCAAACCGTTCGTTTTCGGACGAAAGCGTGTTCGTTTTCGATTATCACTTGTCGAGAATACGGGCCCAGAGCTATTTTTATATCCTATTAAATTTAGGTGCTTTTAGTTATAAAAGTATACATCTTTTCTCTGGAGCTGAATAATTTATCACCCATTGTTTAGGTAGGAGTTTATAATAAACTGTTTTGATTGACAATTTTATTTCAAACTTATTTTGCAAATCTGACTTACACTAGTCTTTTCATTTATAAAGTTGATAAGGTTTTTGATACAAACAAATAATGTGCTTTCTAATGATGAAATGTTTATGTTCGTTTTAATGATGTAATTAACTGGGCTTGTATTCTCAACAAGTGATAATCGGAGCGTATGCGCATCGATGCGAATGGTTTCAGAACGAGTACTTTCTCGAAGTGGTATTCTTGACGACCGCTCGTTTCTAGAAACGTATGCGATGTAACAAACGAGTGGAAAACATCTGGCAACGCTGTCAGACGTTTCAGGAACGAACGGTGATTGGTGGATTGATGCACGTGATTCAGTGTATTCGAATTTCGCGAAACAATTGACATTCGTGTTGTATTAGAATTAATAATATATTGTTTGATGTATTTGAATTAATATAATGAAGTTTCATTTGCGAAATCAAGCGTAAATATTATAATTAGCCAGAATAATGACAAATAAAATAATTCAAACGACTGAAAGTCAGAAAAAAGTACTGATTTAGTTCATGCAAGCAAATCAAGAGCTTCAATCAGGAAATTTTTCGAATACTTTTTTACACCAAGAATAAAAAAAAATGGTCGGACGAATACTGTAGAAGCGGTCAATGATTTTAAAACTGGCATGATGGCAAAATTAGCCATAAAAGAAAGATACTCTAGGAGGAAATTGCAATTGCAAAAGAAAAGAAGGCAGAAGCCTTGGAAAAAAATTGCGTGGATACAGGAAAGGATAGCCAGTGCCCTTGAAATGTTGGTGTACCAAGAAAAATATTTCTGTTTAGGTTTATTTGTTGTTACAGTTTTGTTCAACCCATTCTGAATAAATCTTCTAAGGAACCTGAGCTGAGTTTTTTATTAAGACAAACAAAATCTGAATGAAGTCACAAATTTATTCACAACATGTTTTTTTTAAATTACATCATTAAAAACAAACATAAACATTTCATCATTAGAAAGCACATTATTTGTTTGTATCAAAAACCTTATCAACTTTAAAAATGAAAAGACTAGTGTAAGTCAGATTTGCAAAATAAGTTTGCAATAAAATTGTCATTCAAAACAGTTTATTATAAACTCCTACCTAAACAATGGGTGATAAATTATTCAGCTCCAGAGAAAAGATGTATACTTTTATAAACTAAAAGCACCTAAATTTAATAGGATATAAGAAAATAGCTCTGGTACTGCATGAAACAATACCAGTTATAACATTTATACAGTAAACATACAATTTTTTATGAAGTACAGTACTTAATCTAAGTATTTTTTATACTTAATGTAAACTATGTAGATAATTTCTATTAGAATACCAATATATACGTTGATAAAAGCTGAACTTCACTATGAAATTATTCAAAAATAAATTAATCTGTTTCGAATGACAGCAACAAATTGAACAGTAGGTTATTAGAAATTAATGGAAGGAGGAATTTTGCTATGCTCTGAGACTATTTATAATTGAGGATCGTAGTCTTCTATCAGCAGCCAATTCTGGATTCATCCTCGCTATGTGTACCTCAGCATTGCTTCTATCGATGGAAGGTACGTCTAACCCTAAATCAAGCTCTGCTATATCATCATCGGTTTCGTCAGATTCTGGTATATTATGTTCGATACATAAATTATGTAATACAACACAGGCATTGATGATCTTGGTGGCTGTCTCGGGGTCATAATGAAGCACTCTGTGTTTGAGCAGGCAACGAAATCTCATTTTAAGAACTCCCTTACATCTTTCTATTAAACTCCTTATGGTTTTATGTTTAATATTGTATAGATATTCTGGAGTACCTTCCATTGGTTCATCCTCTAAAGGAGTCATCAACCATGTTCTAAGTGGATACCCAGAATCTCCTGCAAAATGATTTCAATGAATTTCATTCGAAACATAATGAAATCAAATAAACAAACAGTTATTATTATAATGAAATAAGATTCCTGTACCTAACAGATAATAATTAGTATTTCCAGCTTCAAGTAACCTCCTCAGCATTGCTTGAACATTGGACTTGCCCCAGATGAAAGCATCATTGTGCTACCAGGAAATAAAGCATTCACATTCAATATTTGCAGATTATAATCACAAATCAACTGGACATTGATGAAATGATAATTCTTCCGATTGACATAAATGTTCTCTGGGCGTTCTTCATCATGTATTTTTGGGGGATAGATAGCTATATGAGTACAATCGATACAACCAACTATTGCAGGAAAATTATATCTTTTGAAGAACCTGTAATACAAACAATAATTACTCACTTGACTACAGTTTTCTTCTCTGAAACACTTACTCTAATCTTAACTGATTAGGTTGGTCATAATTCCCAGGAAACTTGACGAATCTTTGGAATATTTCATCCCTATTTATTATCCTATAATTTCGTGTACACATCTCGAAACAGAAGTTGGGATATGGAAAAATTGAAATTGCATCCTTTATCCATTTGGTAGCTTCCACTAGTAAAGAACCGTAAGGCAACCAAAATCTACAATGAAAACAATCATTATGTATAAATAAGGCCAGAACATTAAGAAATTTCACACTGAAAACATCACAATGGAAAGATACTTACTTTTAGTGGAAATGTTTCAATCTTGAGCACGTTTTGCAGGTTTTATGTACTCTGAGGGCATATCAATGAGAAATTTCACCAATTCTTTCGAGAGACGAAACATTTTGATGAATTGTTTGTCACTCAAATCACCAAATGGATTACAACGCTGCCTATATTTCCTTTTATCACTTTGTTCAACAGTTTCCAGCACTTCAATCAACATTATCTGCACCAATTCATCCATTTCGATTATATTTCTCAAGTTGAAAATGTAAACAAACTGTCAATCACGCCACACGTTTCTACGGAACGAGCGATACAAAGCGCTCGCTGTAATCACTCGGTTTGAAAACGCATGCGTTCCCAAGTACGTGCGTCAAGAATACCAAACCGTTCGTTTTCGGACGAAAGCGTGTTCGTTTTCGATTATCACTTGTCGAGAATACGGGCCCTGAATGGTATTCTCAACAAGTGATATTCGGAGCGTATGCGCATCGATGCGAATGGTTTCAGAACGAGTACTTTCTCGAAGTGGTATTCTTAACGACCGCCGACCGCTCGTTTCTAGAAACGTATGCGATGTAATAAACGAGTGGAGAACATCTGGCAACGCTGTTTGACGTTTCAGGAACGAACGGTGATTGGTGGATTGGTGCACGTGATTCAGTGTATTCGAATTTCGCGAAACAATTGACATTCGTGTTGTATTAGAATTAATAATATATTGTTTGATGTATTTGAATTAATATAATGAAGTTTCATTTGCGAAATCAAGCGTAAATATTATAATTAGTCAGAATAATGACAAAGAAAATAATTCAAACGACTGAAAGTCAGAAAAAAGTACTGATTTCATGCAAGCAAATCATGAGCTTCAATCAGGAAATTTTTTCGAATACTTTTTCACACCAAGAAGCAAAATAAATGGTCAGACGAATAGTGTAGAAGCGCTCAAAGATTTTAAAACTAGCATGATGGCAAAATAAGCCATAAATGAGATACTATAAGAGGAAATTGCAATTGCAGAAGAAGAGAAGGTAGAAGCGTAAAAAACAATTGCGAGGACACAGGAAAGGATAGCCAGTGCCCTTGAAATGTTGGTGTATCAGCACCAGAGTGATATTTCTGTTTAGGTTTATTTGTTGTTACATTTTCGTTTAACTCATTCTGAATAAAACTTCAAAGGTACCTAAGCTGAGTTTTTTATTGATACAAAAAAATCTTGAATGAACACTTCAGTCACAAATTTTATTCACAACATGTTTCTTTAAATTACATCATTGAAACAAACATTTCATCATTAGAAAGCACATTATTTGTTTGTATCAAAAATCTCATTAACTCTTAAAATGAAAGACTAGTGTAAGTCAGATTCGCAAAATAAGTTTGAAATAAAATTGTCAATCAAAATAGTTTATTACAAACTCCTACCTAAACAATGGGTGATAAATTATTCAGCTCCAGAGAAAAGATGTATACTTTTATAAACTAAAATCACCTAAATTTAACAGGATATAAGAAATTAGCACTGGTACTGCCTGAAACAATACCAGTTATAACATTTATACAGTTAACATAAAATTTTTATGAAGTACAGTAAGTACTTAATTCTAAGTATTTCTTTGATAACGTAAACTATGTAGATAATTTCTATTAGAATACCAATATATACGTTGAGAAAAGCTGAACTTCACTATGAAATGATTCAAAAATAAATTAATTTGTTTCGCATGACAGCAACGAATTGAACAGTAGGTTATTAAAAATTAATGGAAAGGAGGAATTTTGCTATGCTCTGAGACTATTTATAATTGAGGATCGTAGTCTTCTACCAGCAGCCAATACTGGATTCATCCTCGCTATGTGTACCTCAGCATTGCTCCTATCTATAGAAGGTACGTCTAACCCTAAATCAAGCTCTACTATATTATCATCGGTTTCGTCAGATTCTGGTAAATTATGTTCGATACATAAATTATGTAATACAACACAGGCATTGATGATGTTGGTTGCTGTCTCGGGGTCATAATGAAGCACTCTGTGTTTAAGAAGGCAACAAAATCTCCTTTTAAAAACTCCATTACATCTTTCTATTAAACTCCTTATGGTTTTATGTTAAATATTTTATAGATATTCTGGGAGTACCTTCCATTGGTTCATCCTCTAAAGGAGTCATCAACCATGTTCTAAGTGAATACGCAGAATCTCCTGCAAAATGATTTCAATGAATTTCATTCGACACATAATGGAATCGAATAACCAAACAGTTATTATTATAATGAAAGGAGATTCCTTTGCCTAACAGATAATAATTAATATTTCCAGCCTCATGTAACCTCCTCAGTATTGCTTGAACATTAGACTTGCCCCAGATGAAAGCATCATTATTTGTGCTACCAGGAAATAAAGCATTCATTCTCTGGGCGTTCTTCATCATGTATTTTTGGGTTTAGATAGCTACATGAGTACAATCGATACAACCAATTATTTCAGAGAAATTATATCTTTTGAAGAACCTGTAATACAAACATAATAACTCACTTGACTACAGTTTTCTTCTCTGAAACACTAATGCCCGATTGCACGTTCGTCTAAGCAACGTTTAAGCCTTTAAGTGACGTTTATTCCATTGATGAAACGTCATTTCAGGGCTTAAACGTTGCTTAGACGAACGGTGCAATCGAGCATTACTCTAATCTTAACTGATTAAGTTGGTCATAATTCCCAGGAAACTTGACGAATCTTTGAATATTTCATCCCTATTTAATACCTGTATAACTTCATGTTCACATCTCGAACAGAAGGCTGGGATATGGAAAAATTGAATTGCATCCTATATCCATTTGGTAGCTTCCACTAGCAAAGAACCGTAAGGCAACCAAAATCTACAAGAAAAACAATCATTATGTATAAATAAGGCAAGAACATTAAGAAATTCCACTTTGAAAACATCACAATGGAAATAAGATACTTACTTTAGTGGAAATATCTAAATCTTGAGCATGTTTTGCAGGTTTTATGTACTCTGAGGTCATTTCGATGAGAAATTTCACCAATTCTTTCGAGAGACGAAACATTTTGATGAATTATTGTTTGTCACTCAAATCATCAAATGGATTACAACGCTGTCTATATGTCCTTTTATCACTTTGTTCCACAGTTTCCAGCACTTCAATCAACATTAACTGCATCAATTCATCCATTTCGATTATATTTCTCGAGTTGAAAATGTAAACAAACCGTCAATCACGCCACACGTTTCTACGGAAGGAGCGATACAAAGCGCTCGCTGTAATCGCTCGGTTTGAAAACGCATGCGTTCCCAGGTACGTGTGTCAAAAATACCAAACCGTTCGCCTAGCGGCCCGTATTCTCGACAAGTGATATTCGAAAACGTATACGAACTTCATTGCGCGAGTCCCTGTTTTACCTGCAAAAATGCACACCGCGCAATGAAGTTCGTATACGTTTTCGAATATCACTTCTCGAGAATACGGCACTGCCGTATTCTCGATATTTCCGATATTTCCACTAAAGTAAGTATCTTTCCATTGTGATGTTTTCAAAGTAGAATTTCTTAATGTTCTTGCCTTATTTATACATAATGATTGTTTTCCTTGTAGATTTTGGTTGCCTTACGGTTCTTTGCTAGTGGAAGCTACCAAATGGATATAGGATGCAATTCAATTTTTCCATATCCCAGCCTTCTGTTTCGAGATGTGTACATGAAGTTATAGAGGTATTAAATAGGGATGAAATATTCCAAAGATTCGTCAAGTTTCCTGGGAATTATGACCAACTTAATCAGTTAAGATTAGAGTAAGTGTTTCAGAGAAGAAAACTGTAGTTAAGTGAGTTATTATTGTTTGTATTACAGGTTCTTCAAAGATATAATTTCTCTGGAATAACTGGTTGTATCAATTGTACTCATGTAGCTATCTATACCCCAAAAATACATGATGAAGAACGCCCAGAGAATGAATGCTTTATTTCCTGGTAGCACAAATAATGATGGATCCAGTGGCGGCTCGTGAGATTTCAATCAGAGGAGGCCCAAGACCACGCAACCAACAAAATAATTTATTTCGAACTGGGCTTCCTGTCAGCCATTGGCATGTATTATACCATTCTACGCAGAACGAACCATTATGAACAGAATTAATAATTAAATTTAACATTGCTGGTCGAGGTATCTTAATTACTTGAGTTATGAAAATTTTATCATCGTAAGGCATTCTACTGAAATTATTATTCAAAATAAAATCTACAGGATCTTGGGTTCACTACTTGCATTATTTTTCTCACTTCTTCTTTCCGTTTCCATCTTTCTTGCTGAAATATTGGAATCTTACCCCTACATATAGTCCATTCACGAAAGTTTGAGCACTTAGTAGGCGTTTCTTTATTTATCTGAAGTTGGAAGTATTTGCTGTCATAACGTAAAATAAATTCAACGTTGCCGAAGCACCGGCCTCGTCCGACGAGCTTGCGAGTTATCAGACAACTCTATGCAAGATTGACAACATTGCGTATTAATCTGACAAGAAAATAAGAACATAACCTAAAATTTCATTATACACAGTGGAATATGCCAAATTTCCATGGCCAACCGACGGCTCAACCTTTCGTGAATGGACTATACTTTTCCGAAAAATGACATAAAACTACAAACCACACGCTAAAGCCGGGTTTCATAAAACTCCGATCACGGTGATAAATGAAATGTCATTATTTCTGTGCAATTTTCAGTTCATTTTTGAGGTAAACCATCGACTTAATTCAAAATCAACGATTTGATTGCCCGATCAAGCTTTATAAAACCCACTGTAAAAGTATAAAGGATTAATACTTCGTTAATAAAAAAGGAGGAAATCAAAAACAACAGCTGATCTCCATCCACAATGATCGGGGTTGATTCGGGCCGATCGGACGCCAGTTTCGGCTAAGCTCGTTCGCCTAGAAGCGGAAAGAAGGCTGCGGTGGAGACGGGCCTCCGGTCACGTGATCTACAGCTTGAATTCAAGTGGTTCCCGCACCGTTCACTTGAAGAAGTTGAAACGTTACAGGCTAACGAATCTCGACTCGTAGAGGCGAGCCTTCTCCGCTTCCACTAAGAGGTTTGCCTGCTATACAGGGTTGGGATAAAGTTCGGCACCGAATTAATATCTTTAAAACGAAACGGGCGATATTTTGAAATTTGGCAGATGAGTGTAATGGACCACAATGCATCTGACGAGCATATTTTCATTAATGAGATACTTCCGGTTTAACCGGAAATGACCTAATTTTTTTTTATTTAAATGGGACACCCTGTATATTTCTGCAGATTCTGAAAGAGCACTTCGTTTCGGATCTGTCCATATCGGGTTCCATGTAAAAATTCTCTGTTAAAAGAAAAAAATCAGTCTTTTTGTACATTTGAGAAAAAATACATTCAAATAAATAAATCGTTGTTATTTGTATCAATAGTGAGAAATAAAACGAAATACTTGTAGTAGATAACTCTTTTTGCTTTTCATGACGTATTTTTTATGAAAATCTATAAAAAGAAGAAATACAGCTTTACTAGTAGAAAAAAATTATTAGAAATAATTTTTTAAAAAATCATTTTAAATGTTCGAAGTGCTTGCCATTCACCTCCTGACAATATGCCAGTCTATTAACAAATTCTTGAGTAACTTTTCTCAAGACTTCTCCATGTATTGATGCACATTCATCAAGAATCCGTTGTCTCAATTCTTCTTTTTACAGATAATTTTTACATAGAACCTGGTATGGACAGATCCGAAACAAAGTGCTCTTTCAGAATCTGCAGAAATATACAGGTTGTCCCATTTAAATAAAAAAAATTTTGGTCATTTCCGGTTAAACCGGAAGTATCTCATTAATGAAAATATGCTCATCAGATGCATTGTGGTCCATTACACTCAGCTGCCAAATTTCAAAAATATTGCCCGTTTCGTTTTAAAGATATTAATTTGGTGCCGAACTTTATCCCAACCCTGTATACGTTACGTACATAGCAGGCAAACCGCAACACAACAACACTACGTATTTTGTGTTGCGGATAATGTATGATGTTTTAGATCGCTGAATAATAAACAAATGTTTATTAATTTGAGATTTGGATAGTATATAGAATGATGGATATAATACAGATATAGAAACGTTATTATTTTCCATTTGATATTGAATTTAAAATTGAATAAAATGCAGTGAAATTAGGGGAGGCCCGGCCTCCTCTGCTTCCCCTGAGGAGCCGCCACTGCTTTCATCTGGGTCAAGTTTAATGTTCAAGCAATACTGAGGAGGTTACATGAGGCTGGAAATATTAATTATTATCTGTTAGGTAAAGGAATTTCCTTTCATTATAATGATAACTGTTTGGTTATTCGATTCCATTATGTGTCGAATGAAATTCATTGAAATCATTTTGCAGAAGATTCTGGGTATTCACTTAGAACATGGTTGATGACTCCTTTAGAGGATGAACCAATGTAAGGTACTCCAGAATATCTATAAAATATTTAACATAAAACCATAAGGAGTTTAATAGAAAGATGTAATGGAGTTTTTAAAATGAGATTTTGTTGCTTCTTAAACACAGAGTGCTTCATTATGACCCCGAGACAGCGACCAACATCATCAATGCCTGTGTTGTATTACATAATTTATGTATCGAACATAATATACCAGAATCTGACGAAACCGATGATGATATAGCAGAGCTTGATTAAGGGTTAAACGTACCTTCTATCGATAGAAGCAATGCTGATGTACACATAGCGAGGATGAATCCAGTATTGGCTGCTGGTAGAAGACTACGATCCTCAATTATAAATAGTCTCAGAGCATAGCAAAATTCCTCCTTTCCATTAATTTTTAATAACCTACTGTTCAATTCGTTGCTGTCATGCGAAACAAATTAATTTATTTTTGAATCATTTCATAGTGAAGTTCAGCTTTTCTCAACGTATATATTGGTATTCTAATAGAAATTATCTACATAGTTTACGTTATTAAAAAAATACTTAGAATTAAGTACTGTACTTCATAAAAATTGTATGTTTACTGTATAAATGTTATAACTGGTATTGTTTCAGGCAGTACCAGTGCTATTTTCTTATATCCTATTAAATTTAGGTGCTTTTAGTTTATAAAAGTATACATCTTTTCTCTGGAGCTGAATAATTTATCACCCATTGTTTAGGTAGGAGTTTATAATAAACTATTTTGATTGACAATTTTATTTCAAATTCCTTTTGCAAATCTGACTCACACTAGTCTTTTCATTTTAAGAGTTAATGAGATTTTTGATACAAACAAATAATGTGAATAATGAAGAAATGTTTGTTTCAATGATGAAATTTAAAGAAACATGTTGTGAATAAAATTTGTGACTGAAGTGTTCATTCAAGATTTTAATTGTATCAATAAAAAACTCAGCTTAGGTACCTTTGAAGTTTTATTCAGAATGAGTTAAACGAAAATGTAACAACAAATAACCTAAACAGAAATATCACTCTTAGTGCTGACACACCAACATTTCAAGGGCACTGGCTATCCTTTCCTGTGTCCTCGCAATTTTTTTTAACGCTTCTGCGTTTTTTCTTTTGCAATTGCAATTTCCTTTTATAGTATCTCATTTATGGCTAATTTTGCCATCATGCTAGTTTTAAAATCATTGACCGCTTCTACACTATTCGTCCGACCATTTATTTGGCTTCTTATGTGAAAAAGCATTCGAAAAATTGCCTGATTGAAGCTCATGATTAGCTTGCATGAACTAAATCAGTACTTTTTTCTGACTTTCAGTCGTTTGAATTATTTTATTTGTCATTATTCTGACTAATTATAATATTTACGCTTGATTTCGCAAATGAAACTTCATTATATTATATTAATTCAAATACATCAAACAATATATTATTAATTCTAATACAATACGAATGTCAATTGTTTCGCGAAATTCGAATACCTTGAATCACGTGCACCAATCCACCAATCACCGTTTGTTCCTGAAACGTCTGACAGCGTTGCCAGATGTTCTCCACTCGTTTATTACATCGCATACGTTTCTAGAAACGATCGTTCGTCAAGAATACCACTTCGAGAAAGTACTCGTTCTGAAACCATTCGCATCGATGCGCATACGCATCGATATCACTTGTTGAGAATACAGGCCCTGTTTCAAAGTGTATCTGCAAGTGTGTAAATAAACCAGTGTTGGTTACTGTGAATAAATTAGTATTAGATTTTGCAGATAAATAAGGGTGTTGATTAGTTGTTTAAATAAATTAGAAATACAGCAGGGAAGACATTGTTTAACTCCGAAAAACGTTACATCATCGTGCTAACAACCGGCCGGTCGGACGGCCCCACGGACAGAATTAAATTTCACTACTATCGTTTGGGACCATTTTCGGCTCAAATTCGAAAACTTCAGACATTAGGGCCAAACTATATAAAGCGCTCGTTTGAGTAGAATGAACGCTCAAAAACAGCGTCCTACACAAAAAGGCAGAAATGATTTGAATTGAAAAATAATAAGGTTTCAAATATCTCAGTTTTCAGGTAAAACTTGAACATCCTGCTTCTTTGAAACAATGCATTTCCAGACCTACATTTTGGGAACCATTTTCATAAAATGATCTGAGGAATCACCCATTTCATTTTTTTTTGTGTTATTCAGATACACGTGTATATGTCGACGATGTTTTCATTCAAATGAAAAAAACACGTTACTTTTTCAGATTAAAGCACTTCTCATCGCATCGATATGTCATGACATAGATCATGGTGGATGTACAAATAATTTTCTGCAAATATGCAACGACGTTATCTACCAGCTATATGAAACCTCGTCTTGGGAGAATTATCATTATTTTATCACTGAGAAGTTGTTGCAGGTAAGAGTTATAATAATAATTATAGAATGAATATTGGACAACGAATTTATACTAACCACAGTTGAGGCTTGGATTCAGAAACGTTGTACAATAAATTTTCAAACGCTGCATTGGATAACAAAATATAGAGGGGTTTTCCTCTTAAATTGGCCTATCAGACGTTTTTGGAGAACTAGTGAATATTTCATTCTGAAATTTTAGGTGGAGCCTTGAGGATGAAGGAAATCTTCGCCTTAAATATTTTCAAGTTGACAGTGTTGCTACGTCTATATCAAACGATTATTCAATACCAAATTCGCAGTATATATACTAGGACAGGTATAACCTACAATGAAATATTCTCTGCCATGCACTGTTGCCAAGTTATGCACACATTCTTGGAATTTTTGACATCTGTATTGCAAGTTTGAAAATGCAATATCTCGATTATTTCGTATGCGAACAGAACCAAACTCAGCAGTCTCATAGTAGAGAATCCATGCATTCATGTGATATACGAGTATCCAGTATTTTGATACATCGTAAGGTTCTTCGGAAATTTTGAATCCGAAAATGTGGAACTTTAAATTGAAATATTTCGTGATTCTCAAATGGCAACCCCATATTAATTTTAGAGCAGTCCACTCGAAATAAAAAAATACTGGTAGTCTCCTTCTACACTAATTATTTATTTGTATAGCTTTCGAATGAGATGAAAAAATACTGAAATTCTTCAGTGTTTAGAGTCATGATCTATAGTCGTGTTTACGATGAAATGGCTATGGCTCTATGATTTTGAAGTAGATTCTATGGCTGAAATCATAAAAAGTGTTCGATGATCATGGATGTTACCCATGTTTTTCAAACACGATCCAGGATATTTCACAATTCACGGGAATGTGAAAAATTATCTGAAGGACCTTTAGGACATTCAACAATCGTTATTCACATTTAGCAAGAATGACTGGAAATGAATTCAGAAAACTTTTGGCTTTCAGCGATCCTGGCCTCAACCAAAGAATTCATTCTGATAATTCATCTTATAATCACATAGCATTATGTCCATAGATCATTCGAAGACTATCCCAAAATCAATACTTTGTGTAAAAAGAAACTACCATTCATTTTCTATTGAGAATCGAATACTGTAAAATGAATATGGGGTGCCATTTGAAATTCTCGAAATATTTCATATTTGAGTTCCACATCTCCGGAGCAAAATCTTCGAAGAACCTTACAATGTCTCAAAGTACTGAATACATCACATGAATGCATGGATTCTATACTATGAGACTGCTGAGTTTGTTTCGTTCCTATGAAAAATAATCGAGATATTGCATTTCTAAACTGGCGATGCAGATGTCAAAAATTTAAAGAATTTGTGCCTAACTTGGCAACAGTGCATGGCAGATACATTTTTTTAGGAGGTTTCACTGCGAATCTGCTATTGAATCGATGCATAAAAAAAATATAGGTAGTTCTGTTGAAATAAGAAAGTAGATATGCTTTTGAGATAGATGTGGCAACACTGTCGACATGAAAATATTTTAGGCTAAGAGTTTCCTTCATCCTCAAGGCTCTTCTACCTGAAATTTCAGAACGAAATATTTACTAGTTCTCCAAAAACGTCTAATATGCCAATTTAAAAGGAAAACCCTGTATAACTTTCCGATACATTGAACTTTGGCGAAAAACTAAAAACTAAAGGAAACAGTTATGTGAATCTCCAATGCCTGCAGCTCTACGCCTTCGATAAATCACGATCGGCCACTGTCAAGAAATACGACTATAGAAACGAATATTTTGGTTTTTAGGATCATAGGGGTAGATAATTTGGTCCTGCTTGTGTTGAGAAAATGTAGAATCAACTTTATGTACTAGAAACAATCTGACAAGACCTCATCAAAAGATAACGATTTATCCTTTTCATTAATATGAATATTATGAAGATAAGATTAAATTCGTTTGAAATAATCAGCTCATATGAGTGATGAACAATTGGAAAATCATTATACAAATTTTGTTTTCGCTGAAATAATAGCAGGTCAGCATATCAACTTTGAAAAATAATCAAAGCTAATAATTCGTTCTTGATCGCTCGTTTTACCCAAACAAGTGCTATATCGTTTGGCCTAAATGTTTGTAATTTTCTAATTTTTAAATGAAAACGATCTGAAACGATAGGGTTCGACTCCCTGATGATGAATCCACAGTCAAATTCAATTCTGTTCGTGGAGCCGGCCGTAAGCACAATAACTCTCGAAGAGATTTTCCTAGAGACTCGAGATTGTCAGGGTGAGTTCGGTTCCCAAATTAACCAGCCAAGTAAATATGATCATTCAAAATTTTTGTACCTCAATATCTCAGACATAACGATACCAATCCAAATGAAATTTTGAGGCTATAGTGTTAACAGAACCATTGAGTATTGAATGGAATATTGAAAAAAGAATCTTTATACAGGGTCTTTATAAATGATTGTAACAGCGCAGTTGGCTTTGGATTGCAGAATACTAATCTCTAACCAATCAGGCATAGCATGATCACAGAATTCTGTGGATTGCATATTCCAAAGCCAACTGCGCTGTTACAATCATTTATAGAGACCTGTATTTCCTTAACAAGATACCCGATTCGACTGGAATTAATTTTGTGAATGAAGATTGATATACTGAATTTTTAATTATTGATTTCCTACATATTTCATTTTCGAAAAATTTCCAGAATATAATTCCGAATGTGTTGAGATTTTGCATTTATACAGGGGGTCCCGGGAAAAATGCGACAAACGGATACCATGAATCAAGTACATCAAGAGGTTCAAATCGTTTGAGGGCCTTCGTTTGGAATATACAGGATGATATTTATCTTATGACTGAAATTTCAAAGTTGAATAAACTCTTAAACTATTCGATCGAATGATTTCAAATTTGGAAGTTTTGTCACCCTTTACGATTGCCATCTTTCAATATTTCAGAAATTGAATAAATCAGATCAGGACTAACAAAAATTCGGGCTGTTTCTATTTCATGAATATTGGAACACCTTGTAGGTTAACATTAAGGTTTTTTTGTTTTCGTAACCGCAAAGAATCAATTGATGAGAAAAATTTTTAATCTCTTTTTTTAAGTTCAATAATTCTCAAACTATTCGACCGAATGATTTTAAATCTGAAAGTTTTGTCACCTGTTATGATTGCCATCTTACAATATTTCTGAAATTGAATACATCAGATCCGGACTAGAAAAATTTCAGGCGTTCTCTATTTTCGGTAATATTGTACCCTGTACGTGAATATAAGTGTTTTTTTTATTTTCGTAATGACAAAGAATCGTAATTAAAGAGAAAAATTTTGAAAATATCTGCTACTGCCATACAGGGTAATCAAGAAGTGCTCAAGAAACATTACCTCATGAGTGAAATTTCATAGTTCGATAAATCTTGATCTTGTCGGTGAAATTATTTCGAATTTTTCAGTTGTGTCACTTTTTATATAGTCCGTTCACGAAAGGTTGAGCCGTCGGTTGGCCATGATAATTTGACATATTCCACTGTGTATTGTGATAAAGCGATTTTTCGCTCATTACTAATTTCCGTTTTCTGCTTTGATTTGCTGACCACCATGTATATGATTCATTTCAGTTTCGTGGAAATAAACCGTAGAAGTCGCATTTTTGCATTCAAAGTTAATTACAATAGTTCGCTAATTCCTGACCACCCTGTATACAGTTTGAGTAATTTTCATTTGTATCACGTAAAGTATTTTTGAGTTGAAATATAATGAATTGCCGGTTCAAATTTAATTTTACGTTGAATTCATGTAAGAATGTAATTGAGATTATCAACTCCCGACCAGACTGTATATAGTTTTGAATTTGTTCAATTACGTTTTGTACATAGGAAACCAGAATTTGGAAATAATTGTTTTGAATATAACCGTGTAATAATATACCGAAGAGTAAGAATTGTTTATTCGAAAGAATTGTATTTTATTTATTTACGTAATTTCCGACCAAACTGTATACAGCTTAGACAAACTTTGTGTGTAAAAGTAAAATGTAAGCGATTTCAAACGCACCGTAGAAATGATTTTATTTCAGTAGAAAATGTTATTTTTGATTTCTGCAATTTTATATTTCGATTAATTCACTTTTCCGTATTCCACGACAGCTGAGTGAAACATAATTCAGTCAATTGAATAGTACGTTCATGCATTTCTTGTATTTTCATTCCGTTCAGAATTTCCAGAAAATAAATTCGAAAATTTATTCCTGCAGAAATAATAATTTAAATTATTCAGATCAAATTTAATTTCAATCCAATGTATAAAAACGGGAGTACGAGATGTAGTTTGTTGTTCTCCGTTTTTTCACACATGTCTCTCGCGTTTTTCTGGATTGCTAGTTTGATAAGGACGCTGGCTGCGTCTTTCCGTTTTTTCGACTTTCGATAATTTTCTGGAATGTTCTAGAAACGGGAAATGATGTCAAATGTTGTCAGCCAATCAAATGTAGCCGTTTTAATCCCACTATGTGATTTTTCCGAAATTTTGGCGCATGACACCCCCCAACCTTATGGGGTTAATAAAACCATTGACCGAGGGCATTTTATTCATTCTTAGTTAGTTTCTTCGCTAATTTTCGTTGCTAAATATTTCGCCTATTGCTCTCTTAAAAGTTTTGGTAGTTTTTCTTTAAAAGTTTCATCGCTAGTATTCCGGTATTCACCGTTATTTTTCATTTAGAAAAATAAATTTCAGTATTTTTCTTTACCGACCGCGAGTGTGTGAAGTACTCCTGGTAAGACATTTTGAGCTAATTATTTTCCGTTATTTGTTCTTTTCTCTGTAGTTTGCTGTATATTACGGAATTTCTATTGATAATATTTTACCGTTGAACGATTGGTCGATTTTCTTTTCGGTTTGAATTAATATCGTGTTTTTTTATTTAATTTTTCGCCGTCCCCAGTGTATCAGGTGAGGTTCGTTACCTATTGTTGGCCTAGCTCGAATGGTAACTTCCTAAACTGTAACGTGGGTTTGACTGATATTTATTTTGCGAAAGTGAATTAATATCGTGTTTTTATTTAATTTTCCGCCGTCCCCAGTGTATCAGGTGAGGTTCGTTACCTATTGTTGGCCTAGCTCGAATGGTAACTTCCTAAACTGTTACGTGGGTTTGACTGATATTTATTTTGCGAAAGTGAATTAATATCGTGTTTTTATTTAATTTTCCGCCGTCCCCAGTGTATCAGGTGAGGTTCGTTACCTATTGGTGGCCTAGCTCGAATGGTAACTTCCTAAACTGTTACGTGGGTTTGACTGATATTTATTTTGCGAAAGTGAATTAATATCGTGTTTTTATTTAATTTTCCGCCGTCCCCAGTGTATCAGGTGAGGTTCGTTACCTATTGTTGGCCTAGCTCGAATGGTAACTTCCTAAACTGTTACGTGGGTTTGACTGAGATTTTTCTCGTAACAATCCGACTAAGAAATTGTTCCCGTTCCTTATTCTGTTTATTTGATTCGACCATCATTCTTCGGCTGTGAGTTAATTCTGCGATTGTCGTTTTTAATTTATTTGCTTATTTTCCGCAGTTCTCTGGGTAGGTAATTGATCGTGAATTTCATTTCAATTTAATTGTTTTCTTTAAACCATCCCCTGTGTGTCAGGTGAGGTGGGTTACCTATTGTTGGCCTAGCTCGAATGGTAACCTCCTAAACTGTCATCTGGGTTTGACACTGACTTCCGACATTTATTCTTATTTATCAATTACCAGAGACAGTTTATTAGTTTTTTTTGTGAAGTATTGTTCATTAGTTCGATAGATTACAGAGAATAGAATAGAACAAGACCGTTTGGCTCATATAATCTGAAAAGTACTTGTGTATGCTCTAACCTCCAAACATTTGATTACCGAGTTATTTCTCCGACCAATTATTTTATTTACCTCTCACGTCGTATGCTCTTCTGACTCGTCGCCTGCAGTTTGTAAATAATTATTTTATTACAGCTCAAGAGGAGAACCACATATTTTGTTTTTATTTTTGGTTATACTTGTACATATTATAGAATTGTTATTTTGTTTCATATTATATTGTATATAGTTTCGTGTGTGTTTTACTCTACTGCTTGTCTTCTCTGCCATTTAGAAACAACCCTCAAGTAATCGCTTACACCTTAGATTACAATAGATCCCTTCTCCAACTGTATAAAGGCTACTCAGGTTTATTGTGCGACACCCGGCAAGGCGTTGCGACCTTGTAAAACCTATCGCAACTGGCGCTCGAGCAACCGAAGTTTGAAGTTGAAATTAAGTGGTAAGCAAAAAGGGTCGTTACAAAATGGCGCCCGAGCAGGGACCTGTTTGTTTCAGAAAAGGAATAGCAGAGAAGAAATCGACGCATCCATTAGAGAGCAACATGGAGAGGATGGAGGTCAACCGACTCAGATCAGGAGAATTGATATGGGAAATCGAAGCCCGTGGATGCCGGCCAAGCAGAACTGTACAGGAAAACCGAACAGTGCTGCGGAGGTTGTTGGCTCAAAGGACCCCATTCCAACCGATGGAAAGGAACTTCACCGATGAACTCAACACCGCCCACCAGATTCTAAGTGGAGTTATTGAAGAGGTTCGGGCGTTCGATGAGGACAACCCAGCTAACGAAGAGGTCCGAATTAGAAGCCGGCTTATCCATGTGTCCAACCGCTTAGGGCAATTGAGACCGAGGACCCAAGAAGAAGAGGATAGAGCGAGTGACCTGGAGGAAATCTTAACTCAAACACACGAAATGCTGAAGGATGCAAAGACACTGGCCGAGGCAAGGCGGGTCTTACAGGAACCGGTGGGAGAACACGTCGTTGGATCAGGACTACCAGAGGCAGGAGTCTCCAGGAATGAAACAGTTATGGACCTGATATCCTTTGATGATGTTCCAGATACCCAGCAGCAGGACCTTCAAACAAGAGAACCGACTACCAAAACTGGCCAGGACTTCGAAAGTCCCATAAGGCCCAGGACCAATACTAGGACATGTTCAGGAGGGACCGAGTTAAGGATAGATGCAGGACCAACCGAAGAACTTTCGAGGTCTGGAATATCTATGGAATTTCTTCGCCGTCTCCAGGAACGAGCCTTTGATGCTGTACAACGGCGTCTGAATTTTACGAGCCCCCTGAACCAACCGAAAGAAGATGCACCGGATCAGCCATTCCAGAGATGTCTACCCAATATTGCCGAATCCACTAGGAGGATTTCATTCCCATTCCTGGATATTGCGGCTCGAGAGGATGCTGACCCAATGGCGCACCATGACGTACCAGTTTCTCGGAGTAGGAACCAACCGCCAAAAGATGAAGAAACCGAGGACCGTCAAATTGGACACTCAGTACAGAGTGAAGTGAACAGAATAACTCGCACCCAAGGAGGACTGGAAACCCTCACAGGATCTCCGACAGTTCCGGTTTACAAGTGGAACGTTTTCTTCGACGGATCCACCAGTGTGATATCCTTCCTGGAGGAAGTTGAGCATTTGGCCGAAGCCCGAAAAGTCAGCCACCAGCAATTGTTCGAGTCAATATTCGAACTCCTGAGGAAGGATGCAAAGGATTGGTACATACCCAGGAGAGGTACATTCCGGGATTGGAAGGACTTCAAGGACCAACTTAATGAAGCTTTTCTACCACCCGATTATGAGGAAAACCTGTTAGATGAAATAAGGAAAAGGACCCAGGGACAGGGAGAAAAGCTGTTACTTTTCGTCACCAGAATGCAGAACCTTTTCCTTAAACTTTCAACCAGACGACCTCCTGAGGAAGAGCAAGTCAGCATGATTAAGAAACGTCTGCTACCCACTTTGCAAAAAGCTTTAGCCTTCCAGGAAACGAAGACCTACAGGCAACTATTGGACAGAGGCAGGATTTTTGAACTGGTTCAATGGCAGGCTGACAATTACACCGCCCCACCATCACACAGAGGATATTTAAACGAACCCCATTTAACTTACGAGCCACCTCGACCAAAACCTCCAGGAAACATGTCAGTGAAAGAGGAACCACCTTCAACACTTTCACCACCGCTTAGGCCTAAACCAGCACCTGTGATCGAACGACAGGAACCAGTAAGGAAGCAGGATCCCCTCCTGCGAAGGTTGAAGAAAGTAAACCACGGAATGTTCGTTTCCGACAGGATGGACTTCAGTGTTGGCGATGTGGGAAGATAGGACACACCCGGGCTGTATGCCAATCTACCCCGAAGCTGTTCTGTTCCCGATGTGGGAAACAGGGAGTCATGTCCAGGGATTGTCGCTGTTCGGAAAACTGAAAGGAAGCCGTCTGAAGGGGAGAGGACAGCTTCCGAACACAGCATCCCCAATTGAACAGAAGCCACTAGTCAGGGAAAACCGCCCCATCATCACGGTGTATATAGGAGACATACCCATGAACGCCTTATTGGACACTGGAGCGTCACGATCGTTCCTGAGTCAGGAAACCGCTGGAAAATGCCTGAACATGGGAATATTACCTGTCCGGATCACCAACATGCTATCAACAGTAGCCGATGGAAACTCTGTCGCCATAAGAGAGGTATACCGCCCGACGTTGAAGATTGGAAGTAAAGAGATATGGTCCAGCTTGTATTTGGTTCCCAATTTACCAATGGATTTAATTTTGGGAATGGACCTACTAGGGTCCCATGAATTCAAAATCGACCTGAAGACGTCGAGATGTTTTCTTGGGGAAGAACAGCTGGAAAACTTCGTTTCACCCCTAGCTACACCGCCAACTGCTACTATGGACTCTTTTACTTTAGGAGAAGAGAGGAAGAATGAAATATTCACTGATGAAAAGGTACTATGTCCCTGGTACGTGAAGAAATGCCAGGAGGTGTCCAAGAGGCCAACCGAATATCCAGACTACAAAATTCATGAAGGAAGGCTGTACAGATACTTTTGGGGTTCCAATGATCCCACCGAGCCGAAGATGGAAACACCATGGAAGTTGTGTGTCCCAACTGAAGATCGATTATCGATACTGCGAGAGAACCATGACGAGCCAGCTGCAGGCCACCTTGGTGTTTCGAAGACGATTTCCCGGATGGCCCAGAAATATTACTGGCCTGGGATGTTTCGTGAAGTAGCCAAATACGTGCGAAGATGTAAAAGATGCCAGAAATTCAAGATCCGTCGGCAAAAGAAGAAGCCTCATCATATTACCGAACCATGGAACACCGTCAGCACTGACTTTATAGGACCACTACCTCGGTCAAAAAGCGGTAATTTGAATTCTGTTGCAGAAAGAAGATTGCCTGGGAAAACCGACGCCCCCCCGAAATGGACGACGGGAACGATGCCATAGTGGAACCAACGATTCGAGGGTTGAGTCAATTTGCAAACCGAAAGAAGCGACTCCAGAAAACCCATGACTTCGTCCGGATCCAGATGGCCAGATCATTCACGCATCAGAGTGGACACTGTCACTCGAGAGGAAAAGAGTTGCCTTGTAGGCTAGGAGACCAGGTATGGCGCCGAGAACACCCTGTATCTTCAGCAGTGGATGGTAATGCTTCTAAGTTAGCAGGCAAATTTACAGGTCCGCATACCGTCGTTAAATGTGTCCTCCGGTGGCGTACGACCTCAAGGATAACGCCGGAAAGTATGTCCGAAAAATCCATGTCGAAGGTTTGAAACAGTACTATGGAGACAAGGCCGAAGTCCGTGAGGTCCAACCGATTTCCAAAAGCCTAAAGAAGGGGTTGCCGAGCAAGGTTGCTCCAGTACCGACCACCCTAGGAGTTCCGCCTACAGGTAGCCAGATAAAGCTCTACTGGATTCCGAGGGAGAAATCCCCTACCGACCGAATAGCTACCCTAAGCTTCTAGGATAGCTGACCGACTAACACTTTATTAAGCTGATGAACTGAAATTTTATTCTATGTCAATAGGGTTCTGATGTCCCAGTCGAGTGAGAGCCGATCAACGCTAGGACCGCCAAATTTTTCCCTGCAAGTTGGTCCAAGCTGATGAAAACAGTAGATGGTCCAGAGATACACGAAGAATGTGGCCTTGTAGGAGCTTTATCCCAGGAATGCAGTTGCAACCCAAGAAGTGGATATAAGCCAAGTCCTTCACCAGGGTCACCATTGAAATCCCGGACCGAGCTTTCACAAGGACAACCATTACCCCAAGGTCCGTAGGGGTACAAGAGGACATCCTATCGACGCCGGACATACCTGAGATGGCAGTACTACCATCAGGAGTATTCTTCTTCAGCTAATAGAGTTAGAGTGCGTGAGAGGTAATCCGAGAGTTAAAAAAAAATAATTACCTTCAGTACTTATTTTTTT
Organism: Propylea japonica; assembly: GCA_013421045.1. Lineage (NCBI taxonomy): Eukaryota > Metazoa > Arthropoda > Insecta > Coleoptera > Coccinellidae > Propylea > Propylea japonica. The sequence continues at coordinate 13,361,559 of CM024243.1, read as the reverse complement.
TTGTGGAGGAAAAGGGGGTGTGTAATGAAGCGATTTTTCGCTCATTACTAATTTCCGTTTTCTGCTTTGATTTGCTGACCACCATGTATATGATTCATTTCAGTTTCGTGGAAATAAACCGTAGAAGTCGCATTTTTGCATTCAAAGTTAATTACAATAGTTCGCTAATTCCTGACCACCCTGTATACAGTTTGAGTAATTTTCATTTGTATCACGTAAAGTATTTTTGAGTTGAAATATAATGAATTGCCGGTTCAAATTTAATTTTCCGTTGAATTCATGTAAGAATGTAATTGAGATTATCAACTCCCGACCAGACTGTATATAGTTTTGAATTTGTTCAATTACGTTTTGTACATAGGAAACCAGAATTTGGAAATAATTGTTTTGAATATAACCGTGTAATAATATACCGAAGAATAAGAATTGTTTATTCGAAAGAATTGTATTTTATTTATTTACGTAATTTCCGACCAAACTGTATACAGCTTAGACAAACTTTGTGTGTAAAAGTAAAATGTAAGCGATTTCAAACGCCGTAGAAATTATTTTATTTCAGTAGAAAATGTTATTTTTGATTTCTGCAATTTTATATTTCGATTAATTCACTTTTCCGTATTCCACGACAGCTGATGAAACATAATTCAGTCAATTGAATAGTACGTTCATGCATTTCTTGTATTTTCATTCCGTTCAGAATTTCCAGAAAATAATTCGAAAATTTATTCCTGCAGAAATAATAATTTAAATTATTCAGATCAAATTAATTTCAATCCAATGTATAAAAACGGGAGTACGAGATGTAGTTTGTTGTTCTCCGTTTTTTCACACATGTCTCTCGCGTTTTTCTGGATTGCTAGTTTGATAAGGACGCTGGCTGCGTCTTTCCGTTTTTTCGACTTTCGATAATTTTCTGGAATGTTCTAGAAACGGGAAATGATGTCAAATGTTGTCAGCCAATCAAATGTAGCCGTTTTAATCCCACTATGTGATTTTTCCGAAATTTTGGCGCATGACACCCCCCACCTTATGGGGTTAATAAAACCATTGACCGAGGGCATTTTATTCATTCTTAGTTAGATTCTTAGTTAGTTTCTTCGCTAATTCTCGTTGCTAAATATTTCGCCTATTGCTCTCTTAAAAGTTTTGGTAGTTTTTCTTTAAAAGTTTCATCGCTAGTATTCCGGTATTCACCGTTATTTTTCATTTAGAAAAATAAATTTCAGTATTTTTCTTTACCGACCGCGAGTTTGTGAAGTACTCCTGGTAAGACATTTTGAGCTAATTATTTTCCGTTATTTGTTCTTTTCTCTGTAGTTTGCGGTATATTACGGAATTTCTATTGATAATGTTTTACCGTTGAACGATTGGTCGATTTTCTTTTCGGTTTGAATTAATATCGTGTTTTTTTATTTAATTTTTCGCCGTCCCCAGTGTATCAGGTGAGGTTCGTTACCTATTGTTGGCCTAGCTCGAATGGTAACTTCCTAAACTGTTACGTGGGTTTGACTGATATTTATTTTGCGAAAGTGAATTAATATCGTGTTTTTATTTAATTTTCCGCCGTCCCTAGTGTATCAGGTGAGGTTCGTTACCTATTGTTGGCCTAGCTCGAATGGTAACTTCCTAAACTGTTACGTGGGTTTGACTGATATTTATTTTGCGAAAGTGAATTAATATCGTGTTTTTATTTAATTTTCCGCCGTCCCCAGTGTATCAGGTGAGGTTCGTTACCTATTGGTGGCCTAGCTCGAATGGTAACTTCCTAAACTGTTACGTGGGTTTGACTGATATTTATTTTGCGAAAGTGAATTAATATCGTGTTTTTATTTAATTTTCCGCCGTCCCCAGTGTATCAGGTGAGGTTCGTTACCTATTGTTGGCCTAGCTCGAATGGTAACTTCCTAAACTGTTACGTGGGTTTGACTGAGATTTTTCTCGTAACAATCCGACTAAGAAATTGTTCCCGTTCCTTATTCTGTTTATTTGATTCGACCATCATTCTTCGGCTGTGAGTTAATTCTGCGATTGTCGTTTTTAATTTATTTGCTTATTTTCCGCAGTTCTCTGGGTAATTGATCGTGAATTTCATTTCAATTTAATTGTTTTCTTTAAACCATCCCCTGTGTGTCAGGTGAGGTGGGTTACCTATTGTTGGCCTAGCTCGAATGGTAACCTCCTAAACTGTCATCTGGGTTTGACACTGACTTCCGACATTTATTCTTATTTATCAATTACCAGAGACAGTTTATTAGTTTTTTTTTGTGAAGTATTGTTCATTAGTTCGATAGATTACAGAGAATAGAATAGAACAAGACCGTTTGGCTCATATAATCTGAAAAGTACTTGTGTATGCTCTAACCTCCAAACATTTGATTACCGAGTTATTTCTCCGACCAATTATTTTATTTACCTCTCACGTCGTATGCTCTTCTGACTCGTCGCCTGCAGTTTGTAAATAATTATTTTATTACAGCTCAAGAGGAGAACCACATATTTTGTTTTTATTTTTGGTTATACTTGTACATATTATAGAATTGTTATTTTGTTTCATATTATATTGTATATAGTTTCGTGTGTGTTTTACTCTACTGCTTGTCTTCTCTGCCATTTAGAAACAACCCTCAAGTAATCGCTTACACCTTAGATTACAATAGATCCCTTCTCCAACTGTATAAAGGCTACTCAGGTTTATTGTGCGACACCGGCAAGGCGTTGCGACCTTGTAAAACCTATCGCAACTGGCGCTCGAGCAACCGAAGTTTAAAGTTGAAATTAAGTGGTAAGCAAAAAGGGTCGTTACAGTATATTAAAATTTAGGTTATGTTCTTTATTTTCTTGTCAGATTTATACGCAATGTTGTCAATATTGCATATAATTGTCTGATAACTCGCAAGCTCGTCGGACGAGGCCGGGTACATTCGGCAACATTGAATTTATTTTACGTTATGACAGCAAATACTGCCAACTTCAGATAAATAAAGAAAACGCCTACTATGTGCTCAACCTTTCGTGAACGGAGTATACTGCCTTCCTTGAAATTTCCCTCAAATTAACGGATAACTTGTTATTATTTCTGGATGGAAATAAGAACTCGATTGAATAGTAAAGCATTAATTACGTTATTCAGTTAGATCGGATAATTATACAATCATGAATCGTTGAATCGGAATGAATGTCGAATGACAGATTAAATGACAACCACAGAAGAACACAGAAAAAGGAGACATTCAGTGTTACCAACTGAATGTATCTAAGGGTTGCCTTCACTTATTCCAACACTCCCCTCTGAACGCAAACCCATTTTATTTTTACAATACAAATGCTTCTCCAGTGTGTACCTTTAGTCAAATTGTCAGCTACCATTATACAACCATTCAAAAACAAGAAGTGAATTTTAGATTTAACAATATTTTCTCTAATGAAGTGTAAACGTATATCTATATGTTTAGTCTTTGGTTTGTAACAGTCTGTGGATGCCAGTCTTATTGCACTTTGGTTGTCACAATAGATAACCGTTGTACCTTCCACACCTTGTCCCAGTTCAGCTTGCAGTTGTTGCAACCATAACGCCTCCTGGACTGCCGATGACATTGACATATACTCAGCTTCTGCTGTAGAGAGTGCCACAGTTTGTTGCTTACAGGAATTCCAAGATATGGAGGCATTCTGAAACAAAAAAGTATAACCAGTACATGATCGTCTATCTGATGTGTCACTCGCCCAATCCGCATCGCAATAACCAGTAATCTCCATTGAATCCTTTCTGACATAACATAATTTGAGATTTTTGGTCCCTTGAAGATACCTCATAATCCTTTTTACTGCGAGCCAATAGGGGCGTTCGGCATTGACCTCCGCGAGCGGACGGATTTTTTAGTCACGTGACCACAGATCGTACAGATTCATCTGTAATATCTGGGAATAAACGAACGGTACAGAGCATCTGCCACAGAACATACTGCTCTGTTCTACTTTTATAGATTATGAGATTTCAAAGTTCACTATTTTGAGAAATATGCTCATCTTTTAACGATACTTTCACCCTTTTAGTAGCTCTACCATAAAATCTCAATTAAATAATTAGGTGCAAAGGCACTGAATGCAAAGGAAACGAGTAATGCAATATCCCCTTCTGGTCGTTCAATACGGCGATAGTTGTACCGAAAGATCCTGATCAATTAATTGATTAATTACACGAAAAAAAAGCGGGAAAGCAATATCTCCTTCTGCCCATTTATAACTACGATAGCTATATTGAAAAATTTTAATGAATTAAGTGAGTTTTAATGAATGAATGAAAATAGAAGAATAAAACTGTTAGAATTTTTCAATCTATCGGTTGTCGGATCAGGAAACTCAACATAAAACAAAAAATATAAAAAACATAACGCTTTGCTCCGTCGAAATAGACCGAGCGAAAAGATCGACGTCCGATTGCTCAGATTTTTATGACGAACGGTACAGATGTGTATTCCCCTCAATCCGGATGTAATAAACGAACGGTTTAGATCGATCCGACACGTCCGATGTCGATGCCGAACGCCCCTAATGTTGATTCCCAACATTCGGTGCGATTCTGTTTGCGCATAGCCATATTGCTAAGATAAAGATATGACTATCTTAGCAAGGTGCGCAATATTCTGTATTCTGTTCGACCATTCTGTGGCAATATGATCTGTCAGTTTAGTCATAACCTTGCTATCCGCATTGCTATCTTAGCAAGGTCGAAAGAGTACTTGCCTACACGGATAACAATCTTGCCCAGGACCAAAACAGTTAGAAATACGATAGAAAAACACTTATTTCATTTTAATTTTTCAAAGGGTTTGAAATAGGTAAGTTTGTTGATATGAAAATGGAAACTGACGTACTACAGAACATTTAATTTTAGGAGTATTTTTAGATCGCAAAACTAACATATCAGGGACTCTAGAGAAGTTAATCAAAATATTTCGATCGGACAAACAAGCCGTTTCAGATTTGATTGAAAAGTTGAGAAAAATTATTGATGAACCAACTTCACAATTTTTTGCTTATGGTAGCTATAAGACTACAGTTGGTGAGGACTTCAATCTATGAATGAGCCTACCAGTTATGTGAAGAGTAATATATAAAATGAGGACCTCATTTCAACAAATTTATTACCTCGATATGTAGCATTTCCTTCAAGTAATGAGGATGTGAAGAAAGCATCAATAGAAAGGGTTTTCACAGTATAAATGTACAAGGTGTAAGTATAATTCCATATTTTTTCCTTATATTTGACTGAATCATTATTTTTCAGATATTCGATGTAAATTTAATAATAACAAATGCACAGTTCCATGGAGTTGCCCACGAATTGGCTTTGCCATGTTTAAAAAATCTATCGGTACATGAGATCAAAGTAGGTGCAAGGAAGAAGAGATTGTTTTATTCAAGGAAATTTTGGGTATCCTATCCAGCCCTGAATTATGACAACATTTCTCAAAACTCTGCAGAGGAAATATGGCAAAATTCATTTTTCGACGAAAAATGTTGTCGACAGAGATTTTCAACAGGAACATGAACATATATTCAATGAACACATAGAAGTTGATTTCAAATTTCTATTGATTATTTATGAAATTGTTTATTGATAACAAATATAGAATAAAGCTTCATTCTGTGATTTAATTGTGAATAAAATCACACGGATTGCTTCAGTTATTCGGTAAAATGCTAAGATTGTGTTCTCATTAATTAATTATTGTGTAATATGTGGAAATATCTTATTCGAAGGAAACATTCATATGAAATTGTTTATTGATAACAAAATAAAATAAACTTCATTCTGTGAACTAATGTAATAATTTCTCAAATAACATCACAGTTTCAGCTATTCTTCAGAATGCTTCAGCTAGTTGAAAGATGATATTTCATTAAGAGGAAGCATTTAATCTTTTCTTGTCCTATTTCACACTGCATTCACAAAATTTGTTAGTTCAACCCACTTGATTTTCACCTCCTGTATATTTCTAAAGGGTGGGTTTTCCTGTCGCTTTAATTCTATTATATTCAAGGAAGTTTATCAATACTTCCATTTGAATTTTCTTGCGTTTCCTATTCTGCAACATTTTTGAAAATCTCATTATAAATGTTTAAAAACACAGAAATGTCATAACAAAACCTCAAAAAGTAGTTCAAATATCATTTATTACAGTGTTGCCGGCTCTTGGATTGCCGATTATCATAGTCATATTGCAAAGGCGAAATTCATAACCAACATGACTATAACAGTCGAAACAGAATACGGAATACCGTAGTCATATTGCTATGAATTTGGGAGATAGCCATATTGCTTGGATAACAAGATTCATAGCAATGTGCGAACAGAATCGCACCGATTATTTGAATATTTACTTAGTTTATTAACTGCAAAGGCAATATCAGGACGTGTAACGTGTGCCAAATACATAAGACATCCCACTGCTTCTCTATATGGGACTTCAGCATTTCTATCTTCGGGGTTTCGTTCAAATTTTGCATTTACCTCGATTGGAGTTCGTACAGGCTTACACTCAGACATCCCAAATCGGTTCAAAAGTGGTTTATGTATTTTTCTTGATCTATCATGATCAGCCCCTTTTTACGAACTCTACTTATATTAATACCACTGCAGTATTTCATTTCACCTAAATCTTTCATATTGAATTCTTTCTTTAGTCTCTCTTTAATTTCATTTGTGGTATTTGTATCATTTGTAAAAATTAAGAAGTCATCCACCCACAATGCAATAAACATCATCGTTGACTCATTTACAAGATAGTATAAATGCATGGATCAACCTTTGATCTTCTCAGACCAATTTTTCGCAAAATATGATTTAATTTCAGATTCCATTGCCGACTAGCTTGTCTGAGTCCATAGATTGATTTGTTCAAGCGGCACACAAAATCATTCTCCTTAAAACATTCAGGCTGCGACATGAAATCTCTGTATCAATGTCACCTTGTAAAAATGCACTTATGGCATCCATTTGAGTCATCTCTAAGTCATATTTGGCAGCCAGTGCTATCAAAAAACGGACTGATGTGTATCTCACACAGGAGCATATACTTCATAATAGTCAAACCCCTTCTCTGTGCATACCCTTAAAGGACCAGTCTTGCTTTGAAGCGAATTATCTCCCCATTTTCATCAGTCTTTGTTTTAAAGACCCATTTACATGGTAAAACTCTTTTACCTGATGGCAAATTTACTAGTGACCAAGTTTGGTTTTCTATCAGAGAGTCATACTCCTTCCTGCATAGCCCTTTTCCATTGGCTTGCATGAGGAGATGATAAAGCCTCATCTACAGTTTGGGGGTCATTCAAGTCAAATATAGAACTAAAGTAACAGAAAGTGAGGAGCACGGTGTGCTCCTCACTTCTGAAAATCCGATTCTTCGTGGAAGTAATGTCATGTTGTGGTTGGGTGTATCCAAGTCGATTGATTGCTCCGGCAGGTAGGATGAATCATTATCGTCACCAGACTGGTAGTCGTCACTTGTAGATTGATCTGATTCGATTTCCAACTCATTCCCACAGGATTCTTCAGCTGGCTCCTTTTCAGAATTACTGTTGGACAGACAAGGTAAGTATATGTCTTCAGACTTCCGAACATTTTCCAAAAATATTACATCTCTGGTCTTAATAATCTTGTTAGTTCCTGGGTCTAGCAATCGATATCTTTAGTGGACTCGCAATAACCTACAAATATTAATTTTCTAGATTTTGAATCCCACTTAAGACGTTTTTTTCTTGGGAATTTGAGTCATAACTTCAGAACCAAAGATTCTTAAATTTGCAAGATTAGGTTTCTTACCAGACCACATTTCCAGTGGTGTTTTCCAATCTATAGATTTAGTAGGTGATCTGTTAATTATGTAGGCAGCTGTTGCTAGAGCCTCTGCCCAAAACTGTTTCGACAAATTAGCATCAAACAGCATGCACTGGCTCTCTCTACCAGAGATCTGTTCATTCTCTCTGCAAGACCGTTCTGCTGAGGTGAGTACGGGTGCTTGTTTGATGTTCAATACCGTGTCTGCTAAGAAGCCTTCAAAATCACTGTTACAAAATTCCTTTCCATTGTCTGAACGAATAACTTTTATCCTTCCCTCAACTTCATTCTCTACTCTATTTTGTAATCTTTGAAATTTTCTGTCACATTAATTTATTTTTCATGAAATAAACATGAAACTCTCCTTGAGTAATCGTCAATAAAAGTAATAAAATATCTCATACCTCCCAGTGACTCTTGCTCCATGGGACCACATAAATCGTGTGAATGACTTGCAATACTTGCGTAGCTCTTGTTCCAATGCTATGAAAGGCAATCTCGTCTGCTTTCCCTTGAGACAGGCAGTACATGTAATGTCATTATTACCATCATTAGACGTGAAGCTTACTCCTTCAGCACACTTCGGTAGCTTGTTTACATCTGAAAAATTCAAATGTGCCATGCGTCGATGCCATAACACAATACATTAAGTTTATTTGTACACGATAAGTGGGTTTTTACTTCTCTATGACTGTTCAAGAGGTACAAGTTATTTACTAGTGTGGCTGAGCATATCAGTTTACCATTTTGGTTATAAATATCACAACCCTTTTCTTTAAAATTTATTACACAGCCATTTTAACCATGGCACTGACTGACAGTAAGTTAGCAGCAAGTTTAGGTATATATAAAACTTGTTTTACCTGTATTTTATTTCCTCATTGCCATTTATTAATAAATTTACCTTCCCCATACTTTCAACTTGTAGCGGTGGTTACTGGCTACAGTTATGGTGGGTATCGGAGGACTCGTTACATCATACATCCAATCTCTTCTGTTGGTCATGTGCATGGAGGAGCTCCAGAGTCCACATACCAGAGGTCTGAACTAGTTGTCTGCGAAGATGCTGAAAAAGCTGCAACAAAGCCTTTATTTTCTTCTAAATTTTCCAAGGTCTTCTTCTTAGGAGCACGACAATTTTTAGCAAAATGACCATGCTTGTTGCAGTTAAAACATCTGGGCCCTTTGTTGGACTTCATTTATTGAAATTAGTAGAGCTTGACTTTTCTTTGTGAAAAATGCTGAGTTGTCTGAGCATTGAACTTCCTGTAGGAGTTTAGTCTTGATCGAATCTGCACTTATCTTTAATCCTGAGCTTTCTAATCCCATTATCATTTGCTTGTATGTTTCCGGTAAGCCAGCCAACATCAACGTACCTAACCATTCATCGTCAATGTCAAACTTTATATTTCTGAGCTTATGTGCGGTCGACATTATTTTATTCACGTAATCATCCGATTTAATGTTTTGAGAGCGCAGGTCGGTCGTAATTCACGACGGTCCGGGGAAAATAATCGCAAATCGTGTAATTTGAGAAGTGAAAAATAATAATTTCGATCCAGAAACGTTCGAAGTTAAGTAAAAGTGAGAAAACGTTCCAAAAGTTGTGAACAATAGTGAGGATTGACACTACAAGTTCAAAAACAACAGTGAGAAAAAAGACTCGAAAGTGAAAGAAAACAAACAATCAAAACAGATGGCCTGGATTTCTTGAATCCAGGTAACGTCTGTTCACTTTATCAGGGTATCCATTGGCGTGCCACCAAATTATTAAATATGAGCATGGATACGTCAACTGAAGAATTCTGTGACCAATCACAGAACTCAAATAAGTTTCTTATTGAATTCAATCAAACAAAAACAAACAACCCATACATAGTGAGAATGTCATCAACAAGTTCAGAAGAATTCTAGGATTTGAGACAAATAAGACTGAAGAAAATCCATGGCAATCAGTAAAGTCGGCGCCAACAAGGAGGAGAAAAATTAATAACAAAAAAACAACAACATCACTATCCAAATAGATTCGATGTTCTAAAGAGTGTCGACGAAACAAATACAACAAGAAATGATCCCGCTTCAGAGAAAATTCCGAAACCATCCCCAATATTCATTTACGGGGTAGTTCACTATCCTGAAATGGCCAAAAACTAAAAAGCGTAGCAGAAGATGATCAGTATACCACGAAATGCTTGCCCGACAATACTATCAAAGTAAATAGTATAACACCGAAACTTACAGAAAATTTATAAAATTTATGCGCGACAATAATGTTATCCATCATACATACCAACCCAAAGATGAGAGAGCTTTCAGGATAGTGATAAAAAACTTACATCATACAACTGATGTAAATGAAATTAAGCAGGAATTAGCAAACTCTGGACACAAAACAAGGAATATAATGAATGGTAGACACAGGTCAACAAAAGAACCACTAAATATCTTTTTTGTGGACTTGGAACCAGCCCCAAATAATAAAGATGTGTATAAAATACAATACCTAAGTAACAGAGCAATAAAAATAGAACCACCAAGAATATCGAAAGGAATCACCCAATGCACAAGGTGCCAACAATATGGTCACACCAAGACATACTGTAACAGCCATTTCTCTGTGTGAATGTGGAGAACCACACAACACAACGCATGCAAGAAAAGCCGAGATTCTCCAGCAACATGCGGTTTATGTGGTGGAGCCCACCCTGCTAATTACAAAGGTTGTGAATTCTATAACAACCTTATGAAAACTAAACAAAATACAAATAACAGACTAAATATCCAACAAAACAAAAAGCTGGCAACCGATAATAACAGAACTTCAATAATGCAAACACAATATGACCAATACCCAAATCCCAACAAAATCAATACGAACAAACAAGAACTTCTCAGAATTATACACAACCCAGAAAAAGCTATGCAGATGCGGTCAACGACAACATGGAGCAACTAGGAAATATCAACGACACTATGAATCATTTTCTTGAGGAATTCAAAGCTATGTTCCAGCAAATAATCCAGCAAAACAGTATGATATGAATATATTGACAACGCTCATAAATAAAATCTAATAACATAATAAAAGTTGCAGAATGGAATGCCAATGGCCTTCTACAACATAAGAATGAAGTAGAAATTTTCCTTCATAATAACTCGATAGATGTCTTATTAGTGAGTGAAACACATTTTACAGAAAAGTCGTACTTCGACATACCACAGTACAAAACCTACACTACCAACCATCCAGACAAAACAGCCCATGCAGGTACTGCAATTGTGATAAAAAACACCATAAAACATGAAGAACTGCCAAAGTACGAAAAGAATTTTTACAAGCCACAACAATAAGAGTACAATCCTTATCTTATAATATCACAATTGCAGCAGTCTACTGTCCGCCAAGACACAGCATCAAAAAGAACAATTTGATGATTTCTTTTCTACGTTGGGCTCTAAATTTATAGTAGGTGGAGACTTCAACAGTAAACATACCACATATGGCTCCGGCTGACAACTCCAAAAGGAAGGCAACTAGTAAGTCTTGCAGAACAAAGGCTATTCCTTCTTATCGACAGGGTCACCCACTTATTGGCCAACCGACCCAAAGAAAATTCCCGACCTTCTGGATTTATTTGTTACTAACGGCATTTCTTCAACAAACATGGATGTAACATCTAGTTTTGACCTATCTTCAGATCACTCTCCAATAATAGCGATATTCAGCAGCTTTATTATCTACAGAAAACATACCACCAGACAACACAATAGAAAAACAGATTGGGATAAGTATCGAACAAAAAATTGAAGAAGATTTACCTCGAGCACAAGCCTCAAAACTCAGAAAGACATAGGAGAAGCTCTAAGCACATTCAACAACGTGATCACTAAAGCTGTTGAGGAAGCAACCCAACAATAGCCCAGCCGAATAAAATCTACCACATCCCAACAGAAATCAAAGAACTTATAGCGCACAAAAGAAGAGCAAGAGCAATATGGCATTCAACACATTCTCCAGTTGACAAGAACAACTGAACCGAGTGACCAACCGACTGAAGGCTAAAATTAATGAGGCAAAAGAAGCATCCTTCTATGACTATGTTTCGAACCTGAATAGATTTGACAACTCCATCTGGAGACCAATAAAAAACGCAAGAGGCCAATAATACACATTCCACCCTTACGTAACCAGTCAGATCCCAAGTGGGCCAGAAGTGATGGAGAAAAAGCCGGACTTTTTGCAGAACATCTAGCCAAGGTATTTACTCCAAACAGCAACACTATGGACAGCGAAATCGACAGAGAACTACAGAAAACAGCTGATAGAACAAGACCCATTAGACCTTTCAAATACAGCGAAGTAAAATCTGAAATAACCAGCTAAACGTAAAAAAAGCTTCAGGAGTGGATAAAATCAGTCCAAAAATGATCAAAAAGCTACCAGAAAGAGGAATTGCCCAACTCATGATTATATTCAACGCCATCATCAAGCAAAGCTACTGGCCAGAACTCTTTAAAGCTGCGGAAAATAATCATGATTCTAAAACCAGGAAAAGACCCAAACTGTGTTACCTCTTACCGTCCAATCAGCTTGCTACCTGTTGCCTCAAAATCCTCGAAAAACTGGTCCTTCGAAGATATAAAGATGACCCAAATACAGAAGAGTGGATTCCACTTCATCAGTTTGGCTTCCGGTCAGAGCATTCGACAGTGCAGCAGCAAGTCCACAGAGTCGCTCAAGAGGTGAATAAAGCGCTTGAAGAAAAGAAATACTGTATATCAGTGTTTTTGGATGTCAGCCAAGCTTTTGATAAAGTTTGGCATCCCGGCTTGCTATTCAAAATAAAAAAGCTCCTACCATCAACCTACTTCAATCTGCTACAATCCTATATTGCTGAAAGGAAATTCAGGGTCAGAGTGAACACAACATCACAGACTATCTCCCATAACATCTGGAGTTCCCCAAGGAAGTGTCCTGGGCCCTCTGTTGTACTTGTTATACACAGCCGACCTACCAACACACAGAGAAACAACAACTGGTACATTCGCTGATGATACCGCTATATTAGCAAGCCATGAAGACCCAATATAGCTTCTCAAATGCTTCAGAACCATCTCCTAGAAATTCAAAAATGGTCCAACAAGTGGAGAATAAAAATCAATGAGACAAAATCAGTACAAGTTAATTTCTCTCTTCGCAAGCAACAATGTCCTAGGATACAACTCAATAATATCCAACTACCGGAATCCACATCGACAAAATACCTGGGGATGCATCTTGACAAACGACTCACCTGAAAGAACATATAACTAAGAAAATAAAACAAGTCGACTTAAAAGTCAAGGAGCTCTATTGGCTAATAGGTAAAAAATCAAAATTATCTCTGGAAAACAAACTCCTTATATACAAAACCATCATAAAACCATTTGGACCTATGGAATCGAGCTATGGGGATGCTCAAGTAAATCGAATGTTTCCATAATACAGAGAAGCCAATCAAAAATCCTAAGAATGTTAACAAACGCACCCTGGTACGTAACGAATCAAACGCTCCATACAGATCTAAAGATCCCATACGTGAAAGAAGTCATCCAGGACAGAAGTTGCAGACATCACGCAAAACTCGAAAGCCATCCTAACGCCTAATCCGACCACTGACCGAACCCCCAGATACCAGACGACTGAAGAGAACTGGCCAGTAGACCTGAAGGATGCCTGAGGACTTATCACTGGATAAGACCTCATAACGCCACTTAGGAGCCTACAGCTCTGAACCAGCAAACAGGCCCATAGAATGACATTATTCTGATTGCTTGTATATATATATAATAAAAAAAAAAAAAAAAA
>CM024243.1:13293282-13347768 GCA_013421045.1 Propylea japonica | reverse complement strand
ACCACGAGGCCCATGCACGCCTTTTGAAGCTAGGGCATGCACCTCGATATTCCGGAGCGGCACACGGTAGGGAAGGATAAAGGAAGGCCTTTACAGACTGCATATGGGCCGTTTCAAGCTAACATACGCGTTATTGCACATCGGAACTCTGGGATGTCATGCAGGCCGTTTCAAGCTACTACACAACCTCCGGGGTTCGAATGGCCAGAAGGACACAGCAAGACGGTGTAGGGGCCGTTTCACAAGCTAACATACAACCTCTTGCAGGTTCAGAATTTCAGGGTGTCATGCAGGCCGTTTCAAGCTACTACACAACCCCCAGAACTCTAACGGTGGCAGAGGGCACAACAAGACAGTGTATGGGCCGTTTCAAGCTAACATACACCCTCTTGCCGATTCAGAATTGCAGGGTGTCATGCAGGTCGTTTCAAGCTACTACACAACCCCCTGAAACTCGAACGGTGTCGGAAGGGCACAACAAGACAGTGTATGTGCCGTTTCAAGCTAACATACCCCTCCTGTCGACTCCTAATTTCAGAACGTCATGCAGGCCGTTTGAAGCTACTACACAACGTCCAGGAACTCGAGTAATACCAGAGAGGATAATACAAGACAATATATGGGCCGTTTCAAGCTAACATATACCATCTCGCATCTCGAATTCTCACAAGTCATGCAGGCCGTTTGAAGCTACTACACACAACCTCTGCGAATTCGAGCGGCGAAGGACGGAAAATACAACAAGAGAAATACATTATAAATATCAAAGCCAGCAAAAAAGAATTAAAACAATCATACCTAAACTGAACTTGCCCCTGCAGAACCCTCTGGTGGCACTTACTTCTGGACGAACTGGTCGGCTAGTACTTTCTTGAGTAGTGGTCAGGATATTGATTTTTATTCGACTGATTTATTCAGCGGAAAATCCCGCATTTTAAACCTTTTGGACACGTGTGGCCGGTAACAGGTGGCACCGCCCCACGTGTGCGGTATCGAGAAATCGCAATCTAATTTGCCGTACATCTTCAGCGCGGAGATAAAAATTCCCGATTTCCGTCAACTTCAATTGAACGAAACTAAATAATGATAGAAATTATTTTGCTTCGTTACATCCCCCTCCTTCTTCGGGTAGAAAAGAGGAAGCTAAGCTTTCTCTTTTCGTAACATTGACATTTCTGAAACAAAACCTTCCTAATCAACAAAAAAAAGTTACAAAGAAAAATTTATTTTAATCACTCATTGGTCCATATTCCACTCTGGGGTCACTGGCGTGGTCACTCTCGGAAGGTCACTCGGCAGTCTTCGGGACACTGATTTTCCCTCTATCTTAGACGGTGTTTTGGCTGGAGCTTTTGGTCGGCACTCGCACCGATCGGAGCGAACTCCTACTCGTCCATACTGGGAGCAAAACAGGCGGAACGGTGCAGTACACCTGCTGCGATCATGTCCGGGATACCCGCAATGCCAGCACAACTCATATTCACCTACCGGTATGTAGATGGGCTCTTGTACTTGTACTCTGGAACTCCTGGCTCTGCGTGATGTGAGTTTGGCGGACTGTACGGTCTGGACAGCTCGAAGGGCATCAACAACGGGTGCCGCCTGGGATGGCAGCGCGGATTCAGGGAGCGGTACAGTATCGGTAAACGGAGTGGCCATCTTTAACGGCCTGATGGAACGGATTCCCTTTCCGGGGGTAACAGTCGGCGGTGGCAAAGGTGGGGACGGTTTCGGTTTGTGGAACGGGGTGTTCTGAGCCTCCTTTTACGGTACTCTTTTCAGGCTAGCGGTGGATTTTCGGCATTGCTTCAACATTAGAAAGATCATTTTGTTCATTCCACGGTTTTAAATCTTTCACGTGAATCTGTTTGACCATTTTTCCTCTATCGTCATGTATAGTATATAACATTACTAGCAAGGTAAGAGGGTTTTTACTGGCGAATGGAGGATATAACTGACGAGCCGCAGGCGAGTCAGTTACCTCCTTGAGCCAGTAAAACCCGTTACCTTGCGTGTATTGTTTTATATTTTATTTGTTTCTGATTTGTAATAAGGTTAGATAAATTCCAAAACAATCTCAATAATTCGTCGCAAATGTCGTAAGCTATTTATGATTTTTTATGATATCGGAAAATTATGACAACTGTCAGTGGCTTTACGAGAGGGAAGTCCTTCGAAAAACCTCTAGGATATTTGCAATTTCGAAATGGAAAACAAATAGATACGAATAAAACAAGGTACGAATATCGTTTTTGAATAGTTTGAGAACGTTTATTGAGAAATACATTTGTATACATGTAAATAATGCTACTAACTTGTAAAATTTTACAAGTCAACTGTCAGTTTTACAAGTTAGTGACTTGATAAAATAAATTTTCTTGATTAATATTGTGTTTTTGGAAACTGACGTTCACAAATGAGAAACAAATAAAATCATTAACTACGAGTGAATTTATTCGGTGCACGGTATATTGCTCGGAAAATTTGGGGGCCAGTTTAGCTGAGAAACCGCTAGTAACGCTAGACAGCTGGTGTTCCTGCTTCATCACCTTGTCACCAACATAACGCCTACGGGCTCTACGACGAAGATTTACATTTTGACGTGATAAACTAATTCCGGCAAACTTTACAATCGGTCGGTACGGTTTCGATAAGTTTCAGGATTCGAGTCGGTACGTTCAGTTTCAACGGAACAGTGCAGTATCAGCTGGGCTGTCGGATTCGGCGGGGACTGACCACTCTCGATGAACTTGTATAACCTTTTTTCGCTTTTTCTCAACGGTTCCCTCTCGGTCTAAATGAAACTTGTCCAATTCTACGTCCAATTTCTCCTTTTCCAACTGGTAAATCCAACTGGTACGTAGATCGCTGGTAATGGTATTCGGTACAGTTTCGGTGTCCATATTCACATAATTAGTTTGGCGCTGCAAACTATCGGATTGGGACTAGTCGGTACTTGAAGTTTGTCGGTATTCTTGGTCGCTGGCATATGACGTTGACCCTTCTTCCAAAATAATCTGACGGTAACTGCTTTCCTACAGTTCACGGTACACTACGGTTTCGGATTCGGCCAACTAAGTGTCAACCTTCTTCCAAGAACTTTGACAGTTCTTCGATATTCCATCGATGTCGGCACAATACTGCAATGATGCTGGATCAATACGGTCCCCTTCGGTCTGCCAAGTTGCTTCGTATATCCATACCCCTAATATCCAAAAGGCCTTTAGGAAGGGCTCGGACCCCCTCTAACGTCATGCTCACTAAAACAAAATCCGGTACCCAGTGAAGCCATGACAAACGTCTTACCATCCAGGCAGACGCCCCTTTGGCGGAATATATCAGGAATACGAAGTGTGACAGGATCCTCGAACTAGTATTCTCGATCCTAATAATAATTTCGGTATGCAGTCTCTTGCCACTGTCACTATTTAGACATTCTTCAAGTTTCTCCATCAAATTCCTTGAATCGGTTGAAAAGCATCTCCTGGGGTTCATCACGAAGTGGTTTGGTGATCAGTCAGTACCTATCAACATACGGTATATTGGGCGGTAAACGGGTTATCGGACGGTAAAGGGTTCGGTCGGTCCGTAAGAAATACGGTCGGTCGGTAAAAGATACGGTCGGTCGGTAATGGTTTATACTCACTCTGCTTGTGGCTTTTGTACTCGTCCTGTATTATTGCTGCGGTGGTATCCTCACACTGGGTTCCTTACTTCAACATGGATATCCTCTCTCACCCTGTCATGGTTACGTCTCGGTGAATTCGGCAGCATTCCTCAAACAATGGTTCCCCAATAACGGTCTTCCAACAACGGTCGGAAGTAGAAATCTCGGGCGCCACCTCTAGTTTAAAGTGTTGAGGACACTAGGGTACCCATAGGCGGTGTCCTATGGGGTCCGGGAGCTACTAGCCAGAGAAGGTTATGTCCAGGGGTCAGTTGTTTGTACCTAACTAAATATTTCCTAACTCTGAAAAATACTCAAATATTCCTTAGGAAAATAAAACACACAATTATAATACAATCTTTATTCGGTAATCGGTAAATAACGGCAGTCATCAAAATAAACCATGATATCATAAATACAATGTGAGGAAAGAGGGTGAGCGGGCGGTGAGAAGGTTGAAGCGGGACGTAACATGCAGCATGATTTCGGCGGTGAGAGCTCTCGGAAAAATAAGCAATGCAATACATACAAGCGGTATTAAAAAGCGGTAAAGATAGTCGAATGAGAGTGCAAGCGGTAAATTAATCAAGCAATGGTAAGTAGCGGTACGGAAGCGAAGGTTCTAACATGAGCAAGCTCCTAACAAACGAATTCCCAAAATTGACATCCTTATTTACTGGCATACAGCGGTTCATAATAACAACTACAGGCTACACTAACAACAGGTTTTACGGACAGGCGATGAAAGGGAGTTAGTGCGGTACCAGGGAAAGCATATGCGCCGTTTGAAGCTAGCATACACCCACCCTAATGCTCTGAACCACGGGGCCCATGCACGCCTTTTGAAGCTAGGGCATGCACCTCGATATACCGGAGCGGCACACGGTAGGGAAGGATAAAGGAAGGCCTTTACAAGACTGCATATTAGCCGTTTCAAGCTAACATACGCGTTCTTGAACATCGGAACTCTGAGATGTCATGCAGGCCGTTTCAAGCTTCTACACAACCTCCGGGGTTCGAATGATGCCAGAAGGGCACAGCAAGACGGTGTATGGGCCGTTTCAAGCTAACAGACAACCTCTTGCAGGTTCAGAATTTCAGGGTGTCATGCAGGCCGTTTCAAGCTACTACACAACCCCCAGAAACTCGAACGGTGGCAGAAGGGCACAACAAGACAGTGTATGGGCCGTTTCAAGCTAAAATACACCCTCTTGCCGATTCAGAATTGCAGGGTGCCATGCAGGCCGTTTCAAGCTACTACACAACCCCCTGAAACTCGAACGGTGTCGTAAGGGCACAACAAGACAGTGTATGTGCCGTTTCAAGCTAACATACACCCTTCTGTCGACTCAGAATTTCAGAACGTCATGCAGGCCGTTTGAAGCTACTACACAACGTCCAGGAACTCGAGTAATACCAGAGAGGATAATACAAGACAATATATGGGCCGTTTCAAGCTAACATATACCATCTCGCATCTCGGAATTCTCACAAGTCATGCAGACCGTTTGAAGCTTCTACACAACCTCTGCGAATTCGAGCGGCGGAAGGACGGGAAAATACAAAAGGAGAAATACATTATAAATATCAAAGCCAGCAAATAAGAATTAAAACAATCATACCTAAACTGAACTTGCCCCTGCAGAACCCTCTGGTGGCACTTACTTCTGGACGAACTGGTCGGCTAGTACTTTCTTGAGTAGTGGTCAGGATATTGATTTTTATTCGACTGATTTATTCAGCGGAAAATCCCGCATTTTAAACTTTTGGACACGTGTGGCCGGTAACAGGTGGCACCGCCCCACGTGTGCGGTATCGAGAAATCGCAATCTAATTTGCCGTACATCTTCAGCGCGGAGATAAAAATTCCCGATTTCCGTCAACTTCAATTGAACGAAACTAAATAATGATAGAAATTATTTTGCTTCGTTACAAACGTTATTGAAAATTTCATTGGGAGGGTACGTATGCCTATCCTAGCCATGGCCGCCATGTTCAAAATATTTTGTTTAATACTTGATTGCTAGAAAAAACCATGTTTTATTGAACACTGGAATCTTGCGCTCTTATTAATACACATTTACCTAATGCTCGTAGTACCAATCGAGCGATGTTGAAAGATGGTTCCACAATTAAATTGTAAAATGCAGTATGCGTCGAAATTATGATACAAATTCATTTTCTCAGGAGAAAATATTTGGCAACAAAATCCTGACAGGTTAATTTTTGTTTCAATCTTATCAATTTTTTATGCGTTTCTGAGTAGGAGAAGTGAATCATGTGGTACTTTCTTGTCAAGGTCTTTGTATCTTCTTTACAGGCGTGCAGAATAATTAGTTAGTTCGAATAGGTTTTCAGTATGTGCACTTTGTTATGGCTTAATTACTTTGAGACGATGGTGAGACCTGATAAAATTCTTCACCGAACAAAAGTCGACCATTACAGTTTTGTTCGTGCACAACTTTCAATCCCCAAGTAGCCTTAAATGGAGAAAAAAAATTGGAGTGACGTTGGAAATTCATTTCGTCATTGGAGTACCCAAAGAATCATCGTGCTTTACAAGATAAGTTAAATTGAATATTCAGAATGACAACCATCGTGCTCGATGCCAAAATAAATTTTCAATGTCGCTCCATTCTTTTTTCCGATGCATAACCATCTGGTGAAAGTGAAACTAAAATTGACCTGTTTCAGAATTATGTTGCCAAATATTTTTCTTCTGAGAAAATGAATTTGTTCCATGATTTCGACGAGCACTGTATATTCGAAAGTTTTCGTGTAAACTTAGATTTAATAATTAATTTCGGGACTCACGCCTTAACCGGGTTAGCGACGTTCAGCACGGCTTATATCGGATTTACGGGTAATCCGGGCTTGCACAGATTTAGTTGTATCGACATTATAAAATGAATATATTCACCTCACTATTGATTGCAGAATAGGCCTCTTAAAAATTGGGCGAATGGTTCGGTTTTCGAATTAAAACAGGTTTGTTTCTTCTTAAAACGATCAGAAACCAATCACTGACAATAGCATGAAATACAAGTTTTGACGTTTTCGGACAAGAATTTTAGATCAGTTGCAAAACCAGAATTAAGTTATCCATGTCTTCTAACATTTCGTCAGTAAGTTGTTAGGAACAGGGATATATTAGCTAGGTATTGCGAAACGGTTGAATGATGAGAAGTATAATAACCCACAAGAGATGTAATGTTGCATTGTTTACGTTGGTGACTTGTTTTTTAAATAGTTAATGAAAATGACCAAATTGGTAAATTTCTATTCGTCTGATGAACCTGAGAGCACAGCTATTACTCTGAGATGTCGGAATGGCTGCTTATAATAAGACAGTATTCTTTCGATCACGTCTATCTGGACAACTCTCCTCTGAAAACAAAAAAAACTTGTAATGATTCGAACAAAATAGTTGATAATTCGCCATAGTGAATGTTATCACCGTCTACGTAAGAAGTCTTATTGATATAGAAATTATTATTGTACACAAGAAATATTCATTGAATATTTTCAACGAAGTTCTTTTCTTGTTTTTTTATTTCGAAGGTAACTTTCTCCTTCATTATCTAAACTCTCCTTTCTTCGACTAATCGGATTTCATGGTATTTTTCCTATAATGGCTATTTTGTTTTGAGTTATCTACTGTTGACGGCTATAACTTTTCTTTTTGATTTCGTTTCAATTCAACCTACATCTCATTTGACATTTTTCCTATTAGTACTTCTCGTGATATATTTCAAAATCTCCAGTATATTTTTTTCATTTATGATCTTCCAAAGATAAGCATCTCTTATACTTATATGAACATTATTCAGTATTGAAATAATATTTATTTTTATTTTCAATATAATGGTGCTTCAATATTAGATAATTAATGAAATGACGTCTGCATTAAATGATGGCGTATACTGTTGATATTTATAAACAATGGAAGCAGTGAATAATATTAATCAAATACAATCAACCAATTTTGAACTCAAACTTTGAAGCTGATCTCGTCGACGTTCAAAGATCAATGAAGGTGGTAATATCATTAAGAGCATCCATAGATAGATATTTCACCCTATCGGGGCTCAACAGTATGGAGAGTAGCTCTGCATGATGGAACATATACCCACATCTGACGTATTAACCAGTACTAACCGAAACAAAACCTTAATATCGAATGAAGTAACGAGATATTTCCCGTGGTCATTCAAACTGAGGTAAACCACGAACTTGGGCATTCAACCAGTCGGTGACGCTCTGGTTATGGTCCACAAACCAAACTTGGTAGTAAAAATACAAAAATTAATTCTCAATACCACAACGATGAAGGCACCACAACAAGAAAACATCCAAGCAGACACTAGTAAATAAATTGAAAAATGGTTTATCATGAATAATTCAATATAATAATTCATGATATAATTAATGTATTGCTTTAAAAATGTACAAATAATTTATTGTAAAACTATAGGCTGAAGGACCTTAGGTCGATGGCCTATATGGATTTAAGCTTAACCTCGCAAGCTCTATACTGAGGTGCCCCGATAGGGCCAAATTGCTATTTAGGGATATTCTTGATGATATTACCACCTTCCATGAACTTTCAGTGTTGGCGGAATAAGTTCCTGAATACGAGTTTGAAATTGGTTGATTTTAATCGATTAATATTATAAGCTACATTCACTACTCGTATTTTCACTTGCGATGTTACGCGTTAATTCATATATTTTTAATGGACAAAACATTTCAGAAGGAGCTCTGGTAAAGATGGAGGTTTTGGAGGAAGAAGTCCAAGCCGAACCAGAAACTGCCGAACACGGAAGTCAACATAGTGCAATGGAACCTGGAAAAGATGTTGATTATGAAGTGGAAGAACAGAGTGATGAAGCTATCAAATTGAATGATGAACGCTCAAAATTGGATGATGCAGCCATAAGAAAAGATGAAAATTTTCCGAAATATAGTAGCGAAGCCTCCAAATTGAGTGATAATGTTTCCGAGCCGAGTGGCGATGTCTCAAAATTTAGTGGCGATGTCTCAAAAGTGAGTGGCGATGTCTCAAAACTGAGTGGCAATGTCTCAAACCTGAGTGGCGCTGTCTCAGAATTCAGTGGCGATTCCTCAAAATTCAGTCCCGATACCGCAAAATTCAGTGGCGGTGTCTCAAAATTCAGGGATGAATTCACAAAATATAGTGAGGAAGTAACTAAACATGATGATGAAGTCACAAAATTTGGTGATGACGTTTCAAAATCACCTGATGAATTCGCAAAATTACATGACGAAGTCAATAAATCGACTGGTGAAGTCCCCAAAATGCCTGATCAAGTAGGGGAAGATAAATCGAAAGCTACCACTGAATGGACAGATTACAAGGTAAATCGAATTACATATATCAGGTTATACAAATTGATTTCAGAGGATACTTTGAAATTTTAGTTTACATAAGTCAAGGCATTTTATTTTGAAAATCTACAGGGTGTCCGATTTTACCGATTTTTCTTTTATTAATAACTCTGTGATGAATCGACTTTGACTAATATTGATAAATTTTCAGTGTGGAACAATGTTATCGTGAGCTTTCAATAATTCAAACACTTTTTCAGAAATACAGAGTGAAAATCATGATCGAATTTGCAAGTTGAAAAAACACCCTATACATTTTGTTTTCAAGAATTCGCTACCAGCTTCAGATTCAATCATAAGTTCACATTACTAAGGCGTTTTTTTGGGCACACGTCTAGTTTCCCCATAAAAAATTAATGAAGAATGTCGCAATTTCGCTACAAGCCAGTGAGGATATTCTAAACTGAATAAGAAAGCTGTATCGTCCAATGATGGGAAGCTCTTCCTGAGTCCTTAAAGTTTCAAGTTTAAGTTAATTCTGTATAGGAATACATAGAATGGTATACAGGGTGATTTTTTTAAGTGTTTCATTAGACGTTTTCGAGGAAGGAATAGTAATACAGATTCAAGATTTTGGATTTTCGTTTTAGAGTACATGAACTTTAATTGTAAAATATTTTCAACTTTTCAATACTTCCGGTTTCACCGGAAACGAATGTAACTTCGTTATTTCAAATGCAACACCCTGTATATTTATACATATTCGAATTCTTCGTTCAATTCTTCACTGATTTGATGTATGATATGTGCAACCACTCAAGCGGTTCTTGAACTATAGCCTGATAATCAAATTTTTTGAAAAAAAGGTTTTCACAAATTAGTGTCCATATCTTCAAAATCCCTCAATACAAGAATTTCTTTTTACGAAAGTGGAACAAAAGAAAGTACGCTGATACTGTTTCTTGTATAACTTATGAGGAAATATTATACAGGGTGTCTGAAAAAAGGCCTCAAAGTGA
This sequence comes from Propylea japonica, assembly GCA_013421045.1. Taxonomy (NCBI): domain Eukaryota; kingdom Metazoa; phylum Arthropoda; class Insecta; order Coleoptera; family Coccinellidae; genus Propylea; species Propylea japonica. The sequence continues at coordinate 13,337,733 of CM024243.1, read as the reverse complement.
GCCTCAATAAAACTATGAAATCTCACTTTTTTCAAATGGCAACCCTATAATTTTGTAATTCCAATCGATTTCTCGTCAAAAACCAGTTATAGTGTCCCGAACGTTTCATGCCTCTAAAATCAGTATTTTGGCCGTTATTCAATAAAATTCGAATTTCACGATTAAAGACTGGTTTCGCACAGTTTGTAAGCTTGGATTTTTGAAGTAAGCTATGTTAGGAACTGTCATTCTTACTTTTTTTTACAGATCAAGCACTAAGCATAACATGCAATAATAATATCACTGGAATGATATATCAAGGGTATTTTTTTTATTTGCGGCAAATGTAACAAATTCCTAGAACAGGTAATTAGAAATTCAAAGAACGAAATTCACATTTACTGACTTTAACGGAATCAAAGTTCAGGAGGTATCAAAACAATTTTCTCCGTACGGAAAAGCTCAGCCCTAAACAGACTCGAGTGAATACAGTAATGGATAATAATGAATGACCTGTTACTGTATTCACACGATTCCGTTTTGGGTTAATGCTTCCACTACGGAGAAAATTGATTTGATACTTCCTGAACTTCGATTTTGTTAAAGGTGGTAAATGTGGATTTCTTTCGTTAGAAGTTCTGACTGCCCTTTCTAATATTTTCTTACATTCACCATAAATGAACAATAAATCACTGTTACTGTAATTCATATTTTGCATAGTGCCCGATGAATAAAAAAAGTATGAATGACAGTTCTCTAAAATGCATTATAAATCAACAGACATAGATAGCCTTCTTGAAAATTTCTTTCCTTATAAATCCATGGTTAGACTAAGAAACCTTGATTCAGTCCTGAAATCCGAATTTTATTCAATAACGGCAAAACTACTGATTTTAGAGGCATGAAATGTTCGGGACACCCTAACTAGTTTTTGACGAGCCATCGATTGGAGTTACAAAATTATAGGGTTGCCATTTGAAAAAAGTGAGATTTTATAGTTTTATTGAGGCTCACTTTGGGGCCCTTTTTCAGACATCCTGTATAACATTTCCTCATGAGTTATACAAGAAACAGTATCAACGTACTTTCTTTTGTTCCACTTTCGCAAAAATAAATTCTTGTAATGAGGGATTTTGAAGATATGGACCATAATTTGTGACAACCTTTTTTTCAAAAAATTTAATAATCAGGCTATAATTCAAGAACCGCTTGAGTGGTTGCACATATCATACATTTAATCAGTGTAGAATTGAACGAAGAATTCGAATATGTATAAATATACAGGGTGTTGCATTTGAAATAACGAAGTTACATTCGTTTCCGGTGAAACCGGAAGTAGATTCCTCTTGAAAATATTTTACAATTGAAGCTCATGTACTCTAAAACTAAACTCCAAAATCTTGAATCTGTATTACTATTCCTTCCTCGAAAACGTCTAATGAAACACTTAAAAAAATCACCCTGTATACAGGGTGAGTCTTTGACTTGTACATATATTTTAACCGTAGATTCCTGAGGTCAAAAGGAACACTCTTTTCCTCTACCATTTTTTCCGATTCCGCCTGGTTAAAAAGATACAGGCTGTTGAAAATCCATGAAAAGCATAAATTTTCAGTAATATCTCGCAAACGATTCCTTCAAATGAAATGATTTTTGAAACATAATTTTTCATGAATATGATTGATCTTTCCCGACTACAAAATTCCGAGCAATTCGATGTTGAAAGAAAAAAAAATCTTAGAAATTCGAAAAATTGGGTACTTTGTCTGAATGCAACTCTGTCGAAAATATTCACAGAATTCAATTTTCCCTATGTGGTCACTTTGACGAATTTCAAGAATAATTCGAGAATTCTTTATCTGGAATGATGAATGGTAAGAGAACTAGCGGATTTTCTTTAAAAATGGGGTTACAATGAATAAGCTCACCTCTATACTTCTTCAGTGTAAATCCTTATCTATTCAAGCAAATTTCCACACCACTTTCGAAGTACCTATTGCAATTTTGTTTCGTTGAGCTTTGACATACGTTGATCTAAATTTACATTACGTTAGAATACGTTCATTTCTCATTTATTCATCATATTTATTAAAAATTACCTTGATAAGTTATTATTCATGAAGTCGTATGATTTTGAAAAACAAACTAACCACAGAACACCGATGTCAAAGAATCTAGTGTGACGTCTGTGACTTTCACCATGCGGACACCCCTTGAAATTCAATCGCTCCAACTGGTGTTTATCTGGTGTTTAAAAGTTAATCCGATACAATCAAAAATGAAGTATACATCAAGAAGAGATTATTCTGCTCTTCATCACTGGCAAAATTTTGGATGAATCAATCATTGCATTAGAAAATATACAACTGGTATTGAAAAAGTGAGTTCATATTTCTTTCTTTAATCAACAGTTTATTTGAAAATTTCGAATGGTATATCTACTTGTTTCTTTGATACAATAGCTTATTTCAAAGGTTTGAATGCTATAACTCGTACTTGCAAAAATTCAGTGGTTAGTTTACCAGTGGCGGCATAGCTCATTCTGAAAACAAAAAAGGGCTATATCTTTTTATTTAGACCGAATCGGAAAAAATGGTAGAGGAAAAAACTGTTTCTTTCGACCCCAGGAATATCCCAGTTAACACAGGATATCTTATGGTTGTCCATTTCAAGTCCTATTCAAGGCGGGATATCCGTGGACATAAACCGTATATCCAAAGGATATCCTATTGCAGATATATTTAGGATATCCGAAACGAACTTCTTGGATACATCCATAGGACATCCAAATAAGTTTCATTCTAGATATCTATATCAGGTAACATCTCGGCATCCATAAGATATCCATAAGAAATCAACAATGGATATATCATCTATGGAGATCAATACATATTAGTTATAAGTGAGAAAAATTAATGTAACTTTCGGTCTGTTAATGAATAATTTTTTAACGGTTGAACGCATGAATCCTAGGCCAAATTAATTCAACACTACTTTTATTTTATTCTTTTGTCAACGTTTTGGTTCTATATTTATAAAACCCTACAATTACTATCCGACATCCCAAGTAGCATTTTTGCGACGGCAACCTCATTATACACCAAAATTAACGTTGTCATTGGTTTAGAAATCAGTCGTTCTTGAAACGTCGCATTGAAGACCACCTTACAACGTAATCGCGACGTTAAGCATGACTAAAGTTGCACTAGTCGTCGCGACGACGTTTAAACAACTACATACAAAGTAGTTATTATTTTGGGATTATTAACGACGTTCTTATAACGTTTATTAGACAACTTCGGTTTTCTGCAACGTTGTCTCGATTCAGAAACGACGTTGTGGAAGCAACTGAAGCAGTTGACTTGAAAACGTTGTCGCGTAGTCATTTCAGCAACCTTCTGATACGATGAAAAATATCGAAAAATTTAACTGATTTATTATATTTGTGTCGATAACTTTCTCAAAATTATGGTATTTGCTAATCCAAACGAAAAATAATTTCAAATAGTTAAGAAGAACATTTTTAGGATAAATCCAGCAAAGATCACGTTTATATTATTTACCTTATAGTTTCGTGATATTTCAATTCATAATGACAAGGTATCATCTAAGACAAAATTTTTCATTAATACCTTCATTAATAAGTTAAGATTCATAATATTTCAATATCCACATTATTCGAGTAGGCAACTTCTCTGACGACAAGAACTGAAAGCTTATATATACAACTTGAGGTGCCAGTAGATTCGAGATAAAGTTCTCAATATTGTATTGTTGATAATTATTATAATCAATGAATTAGTGTCAGTACTTCCATATTTATTAATTGCCGATTGATTAACTTATCCTTTCTAGAAGTGAATTCATAATATAAATAGTGAGATACTGTTTATTTACCTTTGTTATTTTACGAAGTCTGGAAGTTAACAGAACGAAACACAGAAAATTTGTTTGGAATCTAATCAACCAACTAAATTGTATAAACTGTATTCAATCTTTATGAATCAAATACCTGGTTTTCAATATATGAGTAAATGACTATGACTACTTCATGTTATATATTCTGGTTACAAAACATAACAAGCAATATTTCAATTTAAATTACACAATGTTCTCCATAATTATCAAATTCTTCTGAAACCCAGCTGATTGGTAAACATAATATTTGTTAATATTTATGTAGCTCCTTTAATTCATTCTTCCATCCATAGATTAAAGATTCCACTTCTATTTCAAGTACACAGTGAATGATTTATTATGATACTTCGTAACTGAAGTTCTTCGATAATGTTCGATACAGTTCTTCCTCAGGTGCAATATAAAAACCTCATCATATTTATTTATCTCTAGTAAAAGTTATTATATGAATGGTTCCATCTGAAAAATAGAAGTAATTTGGTTTGAACATCACCAGTATTTGTGATGAACATTTGTTTCTTACCACGCAGTCAAGGAACATTTTATTTATGTCTTCAACAAAATCGGAAGATTTCAACTTCAATGTTGAGGCTTCAAGAGCCAAGCACACATAAGATCTAAATTGTAATATTTCTCAGAATGTCGGCTGAATAAATATCATCAGAGTTCATATGATCTGAAAAATTGAAATCAGATTTCTTCCGAACATTTTCTAGGTACCCATTATTCCCATAATCTGTACATTTACTACTGCGGATTAGTCGCTAATATAGAAACTGCATCTGAAACGTTGGAATTTATTAGAACGGTTTATAATACGTTTAATAATACTTTACCTGGTCAATAGCAATCAGCCACAAATTTTAAATAAAATGTAAACAAATCATATTGAAATTTCATAACCTCAATTTGACGGGGTGACAGCAGTTAAGCTTTGGCCGTGTAGGCAACTAGTCGCATTTTGGGTATTATATTGGTTGTCTAGTAACCCAACGTTTAAATTTAGTGCAGTTTTTGGTCAACTAAACTACCAAACTACGCCATATTTTAACAATTGGTCATTGACCTTTGGGATGTAAATTAACGAAAACAAATGATTTTAAAACCTTTACTTAAATTTTCTGCGCGTAATTTTTCTAAATCTCGTTCAGTAAGCGTTTGAACTCATGAAAAACATTGGCAATTTCTTCCTTAATATAACTTTTTATAAATGTTCAATTTTGGATTTTCCAGAAATATCCAATGGATTGAAGGCGCGCTTGTTTTTCAGCATGAATCAATAGTATATTCAACAGTAAAGTGGTCTTCGTTGTCGATTTCTGTTGCGATAGAATCGTTTCCACCCTTTAATAAGGGCAATTGGCTATATGCATGATAGAAAATAAATCGACATGGCGGTACAAGTTGGAATATTCCCAAACAACACACTCACATCTAAATGACATCTAATGGATATTAAAAGTGATCTGAAGCCATCTTGCTCTGAAATCTGATTGAAATAAGATTATCTAATTGAGATGTTTTCTATACATAATGTCTAGAAGACATCCTTTAGATGCATTATCTAAGACCTGAAAAATATTTTATATCCTGTAGATATCCAAAAATTTATAGCTTTTTGATCACACCTCCAAAAGCCGTATATTAAATATCGAAGTTTTAAAATCGTGGAGGAGGTATTTTATTTAACGTTTAATGGACATCTTTTGTTTTACGTCTATTAGACATCAACATTTGGCTCTTTTTGTCATCTAAAATACATCGATAAAACATCTAACTCATATGGTCATAAAACAGTAGATTGATTGACATTTTTTAGATATATACTGTATATATTGTCTTTAAACGTACGGTTTTTTATGTCTCAAATATGTCGATAATTGTATTTCAATTCGACCACACGTTTTTGAAATGTTTATAAGACATCTAATTGATACTATCGAAAAAATAATAACGTTTCGACGTATAATAGATATGCCATGCCACATTCATCGAAATAAGACATCATTATTCGACAATATTTGCTCATCTAGAATACATAAATAAAAAATCTAACTTTAAACCTCAAAGAATTGTGAATTGATTTTCATCCTTAAGAACTATTATTTATATGAAGTCTCCCAACCAAAGATTATGAATGTTTTTAAGATGTCGATGGAAATTGCATTTCGACTATATATGTTTTCAAAATGTTTATAGAATATCCATTTCATGCAATAGAGAAGTGAGCAATTTTTTGATGTTTTTCAGATATGCCATGCAACAATTTTAATACCAAAAACCATATTGAAAATGATAATTTATTTAGGTATGAATTCGACTAGCAGATACGCATAGACATACAGGTTGTTTTTAAATTCATGCCACAAAATTAAGCATGTGAAATTTAAGATGAGTCTTCTCTTCAACAAAATTTTCTCAGCCATCCTTTTCGAGATATCACCCCTAAAAGGTAGTGACAAAAAAATCCTTGAACTTGCACGGCAATCCATGACACGTAAACTACGTTCACATAATTTGGCTGGAGGTTGTCGTTTCCAGCATTCAGCATTCATTATGAACCGTATGACATTTTAAATATTTCCTACCCAACTTAATAAAAAAAATATGAATTATGGTCCTTTTCATTTTCTTCAACTATTGGATGAAATGGAGTAAGTTTATGCTAGAGGGTTTTTTGTTTTCTTAAATAAGTACTTAAACAAAGATTTATTGAGTTTTTCACAAAAATGCTCATTTTTTCCGTTGTTTTATGATACTGGAAACAACAAACATTTTCAATGATTGAAATAGACACGGGGTGTTTTTATGAATGAAAACATTCCATGTTTTTGTTTCTCGTATCATGTTTCTTTGGTGTGCGGCCTGATAAAGAGCTATACCGGCTGTCGACGGAATATGGAAACACGGTATATAAGGTATCGACTTTTTTTTTTATTCAACAAAGAGAAGATTTTTGAAGTGTATTGGTTATACCGGAAATGATTTTTTCAAAGGGCGCAGTAGGTGTATTTCTTCATATTTTTATTGTAAATATCGATTTCAGTACGAATATGTGTCGCTTGTTAACGTATAAGTTTAGTATTAGTGATTTTTTTTTAATTATTTCAGTTTCATCCTAGATGAGTGAAAATGTCATCGTTGAATTTTCATTCCAACATCAGGGAAAAATTGACTCACCCAAAAAAAGTCTAAGATTGCCTAGTTTTATCAGCCTGCAATATATTCGGAATGTTAATCTTTTTCTTCAGATGTAAATGCCTTGGAAAAAAGTATTATTAGAAACGCCTTTTTTCTGCTCAATTCGATACATTATAGATAAAAATCGAATTAATAATAATGAATATACAATACTCTAAAGCTGGCAATTTGGTCAGGTGACGCATATTGTGCTCTGGAAGTAAGATATAAATACAGATTCTAATATTTCGGTACGACCGGAAGTACTTCAAACAATAAATCTAAGTTAAATTTGAAAAAACGAAATCGAGAACTTGAATACCACCTATTGAAATATGAGCGTTTTTCCATATTCCGTTAATATAAATAAAATATGAAAAGAAAAATAGGTGATCTATGCGATCACGATGAGCGAAATGCGAACTCCTATATCGGGCTCGGTCACGTGGTTACGAACCGCCGAACCGCCAAATGTTAAAATTCAAAGGGATAGCGGGTAGGGTTATAGACAGAAAGACATTCGAACTTGATCATTTCGTTAGAACAGTGCTTCGTCAAAAGGTCAAGTCGAATATCGAGTGATTGTTTTTGCTTTAGCCTTAGCTTAGTGAATATACTATTTAGTGATTAGTGCTGTCACAATTAAAGAAGGTGAGTGCAAATGTTGCTTATGATACCTAGTTCTAGTAAGTACAATTTCTCCATAATATAGCTTTTCAAACGTAGCTGGTTCAGGTCTGGGCTCACTGTTATAAAAATGAGATTAATTTATAATTTTCAAAAACGAATCTGCATCTTTGGATAAAAGCAAAATAGGTATTATGAAAATATCTTTTACAGATGGATCATCTATTAAGATCTATTGAATGATGTTTTTCGATAACCGTTCAAAAGTGAATATTATGTAATGTTGAATTATATAGGAACCTACTATTCCCGGTGTAGTACCTAAAATGTGTTCCTCCGAATAATGTGGTGGCACTAAGATATGCTAATTAATATAAAATTGGAGATTTGTTATCTTTCATGGTCCGATGATCTAGAAAAGTCGATTGAATGATATCTTTCAGATAACTAACTAACACTAGTGATTAACTTTTGATTAGGTACTATTTCCTGTAAATTATACCTATAACATTTGTTCTACTGGAGAATATGTTGATTAATTATTGTAAATTAGGTAGGTATATTGTAAGTAGAAATTTGAAACCTTTCATAGAATGATCATCTGAAGCAGTCTATCGAATGATATCTTTTGAATAACCGTTCTTTTGAACTGTTATGTCTGTTATCACTTTTCTGAATACTCTGTTTATTTAGATATTATCCCAGGTACCAGCTGAAATCCGCTCTTTTTAAAAATATGTTTATAATTTAGACGATGATCGGTTTTGGAATCTTTCTTTCAAATATTCAAGGATAAATATTTCAAGATCATCTAAAATTTCGAATTATAGAATTTCATAATTTGCGTTGGAGATTTCGTAGGACTCAAATTGTTACAGTATCTATTATAGAATTCATATTTTTCTGAATAAACTTGGTAGGTTTATCATCAAAGAAGTCAATTGATAGACCTCTTTGAGATATTGATTTAGTAATGAATAATACTCAACCACTCGACTTGAAAAACTTGCTGAAAAATATTATCATTAGTCAAAAAGTCGAGCACAAAATAGATTCAATCAGGATTTGAAGAATAATTGAATGTCTTGAGCTTGAAATCTTCGAGTAAATGTTAAGATGTTTTTCAGATCATCTTAGATGAATTATAGCAGAAGGTATAAGCGTTTTCCATTTCTATTTAGAATGTTTTTTTTCAGCTATCGTTTCAAAAAATGATATTTATTCAATATATAATGTCAAAAAATTAGCATTTATATAAAATATAGATTCAATTAACAATTTTGCAATTTCATCGATTTTGGAATTATCAATTGACATTTCTTGATCACCTTGAATTCAAAATATCATTTATTATCTTTCTGATGTTGTATTCGAAGGTCATATCATCACGAATAAGTCGAAATCTCAAAAAAAAAAATTTTCATAGCAAGCCTTGAATCCTTTGGAAAAATATGAGTGAGAAGCCTAATTCATTCACTAATTTTTCCATTTCTAAAAGTTTTTTCGACAACTTAAGCATTTACAAAAAAACATAAACAAAATGTATTCCAAGCTCTTATTGAATAGCATTATATTGAACAACAGCCAACAAAATTAAAATGCATCGAAATTGTTTTCTCGTGAATGATTGAGTTTTCGAAAAGAATTGTAGAAATGAAAGAGTAAGTATATGAATTGGGCTTTTCAGCCATATTTTTTTTAAAGTAAAATTCTCTTAAAAAAAGTTGTGAAAAAAATTGTTTCCGTAACCTTCATTTTCACCATAGCATCACCTCTCAAATTTTCTCGGTGTTACCCTGTATTCATAAACTTTCAATTATTTCTATTTCTCAGAAAAAAAACTGAACGCAATATAAAAGTACATTTTATCGTTTGAAAAAATTGTTTTTATAATTTTCTGCAAAACTTTGATATTCTTTTGTTCTCTGTTGTGATTGTTTTTCAAAGTTGTACTTAATTGCGAAAAAAAAATCACTTATTTTGATTTGTGTTGGTTCCAGATGCTGTTTATAATCTGTTCGAGAGTGAAATCCTGACACGACCATAATAAGGCAATTCGAGACTGGTTACGCCTTGCAAGCCAACGATACGAATATGAGAAAACGAAGAGCAAATCCTCACAAAGTGCCGATGCCTATGACATTCTTATTTATTTTTTTAATTGAACAAATTGTCTCGACTACATTGGTCATTGACACAATTTATATTTTTGATACATTTGAATTGTGTTTATTCATGTTTTTATATTATGAATATACCTATTTATTTTTTCATATCAGAACTTGTTTTTGCTTTCCTAACTGCTATGAGAGATTTCAACTGTGTAGATATAATATATTATGATATATCTGATAATTTGCTTTGCCGCACACCACAGAAACATGAAAGGAGAAGCATGAAACAGTTTTCATTGATAAAATAAGACTCAAGGTGTTTTTATGAATGAAAATGCATACTTTTGAAGTCTCTCACCAAATCTCCTTAGGATAAACATGATCTTGAAACTAGCAAATGTCAATTTTCTTTGAATTTTTTTACCATACAACCCTTCTCCGAAATATCTGATGGAATAAATCAGTACCAGGTCTTAAATATGACGTCTTTCAAATCATTATATCGTGCGTTCAAAAAAATTCGTGGTCAAGTGAGCTGTGGATTCTATTTTTCCTGAGAGTCTATGAGGAGAAAAATAGAATCCACAGCTTACTTGACCACGAACTTTTTTGAACGCACGTTATCAATATTGTTTTGGAATTGACAATAGTAAGATGTCAAAAATTATACAATGCAAAGACTTTTTAGGGACATTGAACAAAGGTTCATCTTATTTCATCTAATATACGTGTACAATATCACCAACAATTTTCATAAATAATATTCCGCTTAATAGACGTCCAATTTCGATCATGACGGCAATGCTCCAAAAAACATCTACTATGTTATATATTTAAGAGGTTATGAGTGTGGATGTTTTTCGGATCATCTATATATTATCAGATTATTGATCGAGAAAAACGACAAAAATCTGATGATATATAGACATTAGAGAGTCATCCCAATAACATAAATCCTCAAACATCTATTACATGTCAAACGTGATACTAAGTTAGGATAAACTAAAAAAAAACAGAAATTTCACATGTTATAGAAAGACTCACTTTGACGTGAAATAGATGTCTAAAAAAGTAATATTTTTCAACGTAAATCTCGCGAACATTTTTACGTCGAATCTAGGTTAGAAATTCAATACATTTTGATGTTTTATAGATCATCTAATAATCTATTTTATATGGTCTGTAAAATGTTTAAAAGATGTGTGTGTGTTGTTTGGGTTGTGATGGCCACGGTAATTATTTGGTTGAAATATCAACGTCATATGTGGAATGAACTTCGTTCCCATAGATGTCGCATGTGTGAATAAGTTGCATTAAAGTAAACTTCGCAACGTTTAGACAACGTAAATCTGATAACTGTAGTTGCAGCACGACGTTGTCAAAACCCTAAAATGATTGACCAAACTGGTGCATTTCATGGTTGTGAGAACGTTGTGCAGAGGTCGGCGAAGTCACTTAGTTTGGTTGCGCGACTTCTTTATATACGTCGACGCAACGTTAAATTGCTACTTGGGATTAACTAACTCAATCATAATCATTAGAAACACCGTGAGATGTCGTAACATTTTTATAGTCAAATGCCAATCAGCTTCCAAAATTTATCAATTTCGTAGTGCTTTCTTGTCTATGTTTCATATTATGAATTCATTCAACACCGCTGCCGGTGGTGCCGGTGGTGCCGGGTTCGAATCCTGGTGAGGGCATGGACGTTTGTGTGCGAGTTTGTGCACTCAAATAAAATTGTCTAGTCCTAAAAACAACTGGAATAAATAGAAAAAAAATTCAAAACCGCAGAGAATTTAAAAATCACAAATCTACAGTGTTTAATTAAGTCGCCATCCGTTCAAAAACTGTCGTCTCAAGAGTTGTATCTTGTATAGAGAACTACTTGTTCTATGATTTGTATGTTTCCTTTTACTTTTTTGAAAAGAAACAGAAATTCCAATAAAAAATTGGTTATCCTGAAGACATACATAGTATATGCTAACTCTTGCGAATGTCCGTAGTTGATATCTCATGAATATCCATAATGGATATCTATAAGACATCCAAAAAGGTCACACTGTCCCATTCTATGGACGTCCATAGGATATACCAGAGCCTTTTCGGTTATCTTATGGACATCCCCAATATCCATGATGGATATCCATAGCATATCCATAAGATAAACTTGTGCTATCTGGGATACGGTTAAAATATTTGTACAAGTCAAAGACTCACCCTGTATACTCGTCAAATTCATTATAAACACAAAATTCACAAATATTTTACAATATTAATAAATAAGGGGTGGATTAAATTTAATTCTTAAATTCATCGTAGCTTCACAATGCATGAGATGTCAAAAATTCAGTGAGCTTAGCCTTAAAAGCATTCGAAGGAGCAATCACCAAGATTCTGGCAACTTGTTATAAAGTTTTATGGCAAGATAGTTCAGACCACCCTCTGACCTGCTCAATCTTAAAAAAAAGGTGTTACAATGTTGTCTTTATTTCACGTAAAATGGGAGTGCACACTGTAATGAGAAAAACAATCATTCGTGCAGGAAACACTCAAGTACAAACATGCTAGGAAGCGTGAGAATTCCCAGCCTACGAAATGAACATTTACAGTCATCTCTGTTACCGAGATTGTTCACGATTCTCACCGCTCTACGTTCCAAACCGAAAATTCTTCTCACACTTGAGCAATCTCCCCAAAGCAGAATGGACTTGAGATTTTCAGGGATAGTTCGGATCCCAAATGCCTCGGTTAAGTTCGTTTACCAGCCAAATCGTACAGGGTGTTTCATAAAATATGGCCATTCAAAATTTTTGTTCCTCGATATCTCAGGCAAAACGAAACAAATCGACATGAAATTTTTCGGCCACACGCAAGATGCTCATAATAAGTCTCATGCAGAATTTTGTTGCCCTAGTGTTAACAGACCAATAGAAAAGTTAATTGGAATATTGAAAAGAAGAATCGCTATATTTCCATAACAAGATATTCGATTCGAGCAAAATTTATTTTTTAAGTGAAGATTGATATACTGAATGTTACGTAAAATTTTGTGGCCATAGAACCATAAAAAATCAATTGAAATATTGAAAAGAAGAATCTACATATTTCCATAACAGGATAATCTGAAATTTATAATGTGAATCAATTCTGAATGTTCATGCTAGATTTCAAGAGGATCGCATCGTCAAAACCACATTTAATTTTTTAATTGTTAATTTTTTTATATATTTCATTTTTGATAATTTCTAGAATATTCTTCCAATCCGATCTCAAGTCCTCTATGAAAATTTGAGGTCTCAGGGTCCACCAATAGTCCACCATAGTCGTAGGGTCCACCAATGAACGAGCGCTCAAAAGGTCCTGCTCAGGGCTTTTCCAAAATATATAGGGCGAACAGATTGATTGGTGAAATTTACCATATTTTTATGGAAAATATTCTACCAAATCTATTGGAAAATGTACATATCCGCACTATGTACTTTCAGCAGGACAGAGCACCATCTCACTCTGCATTGAATGTGAGAAAATTGTGTAAATTATTCCAACAGATGGGATTGATCGTGGGGTTCCTAGTGCTCGACCTCAAAGATCGCCTGATATGAACCCCTGATTATTTTATGTGGGGAAATCTGAAAACAAAAGTATATAGGGTTGAAATTAGATGTAGAGAACACCTAGCTGAGAGTATTTTCGAGGAATGTACCTAAAATCTTGAAGCAAAATCTATTGTTCATTAAATAGACATTTAAAAGAGTTTAGAGTTGACGTTCAGCGTTAAAATCGATAGTTGTTAAACTTTGAGCTATACTTACAGGGTGTCCAGGAAAATGTGGGAAATCACTCGGATTCAGGTAGAACATACAAGATGTAGATGACAAGTTCCCATAATTTTTTTGTAGCGCCCCTCCCTACGAATATATGACCTCCTGAATGACGCCACTGGAAATTCATTTTAGTGGAATATGCTTGAGACTACTCGATATAATTTGATGAGAATTTGATATGATTAATAGTATTAAGGACCTCTTGAATTACCGTAGTCAAATTTCAATTAGCTTGTTCGGTTTACCAGGGGCAAACTGGGTTGTACAAATGTTTACATTTTTAACACCCTGTATGATAAGGTGCTAAAAAAACAAGTTTGGATACCTGAAACATTCAGCTAAAGAAAAGATACTCTTGTTCAGTGTCGATAAAATGAACCGCTTTCGAAAAAAAAATAATGAAAGAAGTAAGTACTAAAATGAATTTCCAGTGGCGTGATTTAAGAGGTCGTATCTTCTAAGGAAGGCCACTAGGAAAAAAAATATGCGAACTTGTCATCTTATGCTTTTATGTTCTATCTGAATCAGAGAGATTTCCGGGACACCCTGTATATGAGTAATATGATCAGAATCCATAGTGTAGAAAACCTTTGAAAGCGACGAGAGCTGGGCATCTGGAAAATGTAAATTTTTACCGCATATTTTGAGTTGGTGTGAATATAAACTGTAGATGGTAATACAGTGTTTTACTGTGTACAAACTTCTGATCATACCTATTTTGAGCACATTGTATTATAAAAATCCAACATATGGTTTTTCACTTAGCACCTCAATTTGTGTTTCCAGACAACCGAATGGGCTGGTGTGAGGCACCAAGATCAACCAACTGTTATAGACAGAGCAAAGGCAGATGCTAAAGAAAAAGTTTCTCTGGCTAGCCTGGGACCTTCTCTAGACGCAGCCACTGAACGTGTTTCTGAGGTCAGTGAATATTCCACCAAGTTCAGGCCTACACCCACACCACCACCATCGATTTCACACCAGCCAAGTGCAGGGCAACAGCAGTTAGACCTACAACAACTGCATTCTTTTGATCAGGCATGGCTAGACGACAACGAGAAGTATGTATATAGTTGAAAATAAGTTCAACACATGCAAGGTTACGCCAAAACGTAAATAGCATTTTGAAGATATAACTGAATAGAAATAATCATCTTACTGCAGATACTAACGATGCAATTATTCATAACAAGATTGTATAACATCTTGAACTATTAAAACACTTTTATTTCCGCATGCCCATTTTAAGAGTTGGCAAGTAATTTGAAGTTGGGTCATATTTTCTTTGAATTTTGAGTCATATTAAATATTTTCCAAAGCTCTGTTTATTTGAAATTACCTCAATAGATTCGTTTCTCTTGTCAACGAAAATGCCATAAAGCCATAGATGTGAATGGCTTTATATGGTTGAAGCCATATTCACAATAGAAAAAAAAACACTTTTCCCATTCCACCACTGTACATAAGCTACTCAGATCAATATTATTCAGAATATATTCGGAATATATGCTGAATTCATGAAGCTCATGGCATTCTAGATCTCATCGAAGAAAATGCACACTAAGGTGTATCTCTCAATAAAATACTGCAATTATTATTTATTATTACGAAAGTTAATAAGGAAAGAACATACCCTACCTCTTTTATTGGTTCATCCACACTGACCGTTTTCATTAATAAATATTATTTCTCAGATCTTCTATACCAAAAACTACTGTACCTGATATAGAGTCAGTAGAACCAAGCGATTCATTACCATCAAAACAGGTAAATGACGTTAAGCCGACTAAGGCAAAGAAAAAGAAACAAGTGCCTACAACAAAGGAACTGATGGGTTCTTTCATTTCCGCTGACTCCAAAGCATCGGAAGTATCTGAAGCTACTACAGTATCAGCATTATCAACAGCAAGACAAGAAGAAGAAGCTGTGGCGATTCCTAAAAATCTACATTCATACTCCTTTGAAAAAGTTACTTCTTCAACAGACGTAAGTGTTGAGACAGAGTTAAAATAACGTTTACTGAAAAGCCTCAGCTTCTGAATCTATTAAAAAAACATTTTCAATCGAAATTATCACCATTCAATCAGGTCCTAATTCATCATCATTAACTAATTCCCTCCACACCACCTTTAAATCAGAATGTAACTTAAAGTACCAAAATCTACTGGGTTTTGTCTTCAAATTTTTATCTGGGTATTATTAATTCCGCGAAATCCGAATCCTTACAAGAAGCAGTGATCCGAATCCCTCTTCGTGGAGTGGGGCTCGAATTTAGAAATTCTTTTTCAGGCCATAAATTAGAACACCTCAAATAGAGTAGGTATAACTAACCCGTCTCAAAACGTATTCACCAATAATTCTACCACACCCACTCTTCAACAAGAACAGAATGTACCACCTATTCCACCTTGATGTTTTTCCGCTTTCAGATGTGCAAGTGTCTTCCAGGGTACTGTACTTGCGCAGAACAACATTATACATTCAAAAAGGATAAAGATACTGAAGATTTTGGCATGGCTTTCAAACAACTTCTTGTCGATAAAATGGTTTCCGCCAAGGAAGAGGAAAATGGCAGTGAATTTTCAGGAGATTCATCAGTAAGTTTCTAATTTTTCAATTTGCAAACATAGCAAGTACCTTTCAGTTAGACATAACGAAAAATTGGCGAATTAAATAATCCTAGTGGAATGAAATAGAATTATGTGTTATTAATAGGTATAGTCCGTTCACGAAAGGTTGAGCACATAGTAGGCGTTTCTTTATTTCTCTGAAGTTTGCAGTATTTGCTGTCACAACATTAAATAAAGTCAACGTTGCCGAATGGACCCAGCCTCGTCCGACGAGCTTGCGAGTTATTAGAGAACTCTATGCAATAATAACAACATTGCGTATCAATCTGACAAGAAAATAAAGAACATAAACCAAAACTTTAATATACACAGTGGAATATGCCAAATTTCCATGGCCAACCGACGGCTCAACCTTTCGTGAATGGACTATACATACACTCAGTTGGTGGAAATATCATTCAAATCAATAATTGAAATTTTAATGATTCATTTTATTAAGACTCCGGAAAAAAATTTGAAAAACATCAAAGTTAGTTAAGTTGATATTTCATCCTCCATAACCTTGATATCAGCGACATTAATTTCGTGTTATAGCCGTTTCGTCTTGTATCTATCTAGTATAGGAAAAACCATTGGAGCGCGCCCGGACTAGTAGCTAGAAACTTTCGCGCTTTTTCATATGAACAAAATATAATGGTATAATTCTACCATAGACATTTTAAGTCTTCAGATAGTTCCTCACGAAAGCAATCGTGTCTACGATCCCTTGACTACTCGAGAACTTCTGACGTGTTTGATGTTCTTTACAATAGAAAGAGATTTGAATATATTGAATACAAAATTATTTTTAATCATATTTCGGATCTAATACAGAATCCATAAACATACGAGGTGTTTCATCATAAACTGGACAAACATATATATTATCGTGTGGAAGACATCGGGAGAATCATTTTTGCGTAACGGTTTTTGGTCAAATCACAGTATTTTTGGGTCCTCTATTCAGAAAAGTTGACGAACACCGAAAAAATTCTTACAAAATGGCAGAAAACCTACAATAATCCAAATTTTTTTTTCGGTTGTCAAATTGAATTTTATTTTCTGAATACATACAATTTTCTAAGAATTTCTGTGAAAAAATTTTCTGAAAAATCGAACACAATTTTTTCTTACATGTCTACAACGGTAAAATAATTTCACCCGAAATGGATGAAATTGTACAATTGGACTTCCTTAATTATCAATCACGAATATGAAAAATTGGTCCATTGTGCAAAAAGTACTTGACTTGTAGTGATTGGACTATGTTCTAAACTGGGTACATACGAACATAGTTGAAAACATGATCATACACGATAATTATTGGAGTATGTAGAATATTTCAAAAAAGATTCTTAAGAAGTGAAGAAGAACTTCTTTTCTTTACCAGTTTTTCCAATTCGGCTTTGTTAAAAAGATCAATCATTATAAATGCCTTGAAGCTTCGGAGTCCGTGGCCCTTTACTTGCGTGGATCAGATCATTTTCGGGTCGCACTTTTTCGGCCAGAGCAGGTTCAAAACGGTCTTCTTATAGGTCGGTATGTAGCGGATTCCCTCAGGGTTCTGTGTTGAGTCCACTTCTCTTCCTCGTTTATGTTTGTGATTTACCCCGCTTGATATCTTCTGATAGTGCTGACGACATGAAGTTCTACAACGATCCAATTACTTCCGGCGATACACTACAGAATGACTGCGATATTGTGCTTAGATGGACTGCGGACTGGTTATTACCTCTCAACCTCTCAAAGTGTCGAGTGCTTCATTTGGATGCAATCAATCCGAAGAGAACTTACTATATGAATGGAGAGCCGATAGAATCCTGCTCATCGTTCGTTGACTCGGGAGTTTCAATGGATAGTGATCTGACGTGGAGGTCTCATATATTGCAAACAAGGCATAAGGCCAAAAAGTCCCTCTACCTTATTCAAAAGTGTTACAAACATTGCAGCTACCAAACATTAGCATCACTCTATAAGATCTATATCCGCCCCTTATTGGAGATTGCCGGTCTAGTTTGGCACCCTAAACTCATTCAAGATGCTGAACTGTTAGAGCAAATACAGAGAAGAGCTACGCGGATCCCATACGGTATCATAAGACCTGACTACCAAGACCGACTTGCCCTAATGAAACTAGATACATTCGCCAATCGTAGGTCTAGAGGAGACATGATAACTACCTTCAGAGCTGTGAGAGGTTTTTTTGGAGTGAATATGTCGGCTCTGTTTCCGTTGAATGCTAACCATTTGAGAGGACATGATAACAAGCTCAGTAGAGAACAGTTTTTTTTTCCAGAAGTATAAGGAAAATTTCCTGAGCAAAAGAATATTTCACTCTTGGAATATGCTACCCGAAGATGTTGTGAACGCTCCAAAAGTTAACGCCTTCAAGAACAGATATGACTCCTGGAAATGTGGCGCTTAAATATGACTATTGTTCTGATCTAACTTTTAAATTTGCCAATGAAGTTGTATTTCTCTAAGAATTTAATATTTATTTCATTTCTTCTTACTATACTTAGAGCTATTACCTGTTACTTTTTTTTTAGTTATACAGGGTGTTTCGTTGGAAAACGGAAATACTTCACAGGTGCATAGGTGACACCAAGGCGGTTTTGGAGATACCCCATTTATTGGGTCTTACTGTCTTCGTAGCCGAGATACAGGGTGTTTTATGAATTTTGCGCGTTTCTTTCTAAGGCCATATCTTATGAACCACCTGGTATATAAAACTAAAAACTAAACTGAGACGCAAACTTCGAATTTTCGCGCAGACAGTTTTACTGCACAAATGTTCAACGTAAAAGTGGAGTTTTTAAGAACTTGGATACCCGAAAGTGGTTTGAAGTGACTTTTGACAATGAGTTATCAACAATATCGAATCCATAATTATTTCAACATTACATTTTAATTCATTTTACTCTCTCGTCGTTTCTCATTACTGCACAAATTTTCAACGTAAACGTGAAGTTTTTAAGAATTTGGTTTGTTGGAAGTGATTTAAAGTAACTTTAGTTATAAATCTATGAGTTAGTTATTGAGAACATGGTCATTTTTTGTGTGTAAAGCCCAAACGTATCATGCAATACTCTCCTTGAAAATCCAGGTCCGGGTTAACAAAAAATTAGGAATCGTTTGAATTCTCGAAACAACACCCTGTAAATCGGAATTTTGAAAATCTGTTTCAATATTCGAAAACACCACTAAAAACTAAACTGAGACTTATACTTAAAATTGTCGCGCACACCGTTTTACTGCATAAATTTTCAACGTAAAAGTGAAGTTTTTAAGAACTTGGATACCCGAAAGTGGTTTGAAGTAACTTTTAACAATGGATTATCAACAATATTGAATCCATAGACCATAATTATCTCAACATTACTTTGTAATTCATTTTCACATTGGCTTTCATTTATTGAGAATTGATTTGCATTAGGTTGATATCGTATATTTTGAAACAACTATGAACGATAAAACATAATATTAAAATAATTAGAAAAATTACTACAAAAACTGCTCGAAATATCCTTTATTTTGATCTGAACATTTTCTTGCTCGTTTGAGAATATCTCGATCTGCTTTCCGAATCACATTAAGATTATTTTCTGGCTAGCCTCTTCTATTTTTCTGATCAGCTGATCCCGAGTATTGATTTTCGAGGAATAACTAACGATTTCATGTGACCCCAGACATAATAATCGACGGGATTCCAATCAGGAGATCTTGAAGGCCAATTATGAGGGCCTTCCCGACCAATCCATGAATTACCGATATTGTTATTTAAGAAGTCCCGAACGATTAGCCTGTAATGTTGTCACTTCAAACCAATTTCGGGTATCCAAGTTCTAAAAAACTTTTACGTTGAAAATTTGCGCAGTAAAACTTTCTGCGCGAAAATGTGAAGTATACGTCTCAGTTAAGTTTTTAGTGGTGTTTTCGAATATTAAAACAGATTTCCAAAATTCCGATGTACAGGGTGTTGTTTCGAGGATTCAAACGATCCGTAATTTTTTGTTAACCCGGACCTGGATTTTCAAAGCGGTTCTTGCATGATTCGTTTGGGCTCTCAATTAGGAACATATTTGCCAAATATGAAGAAAATATACCAGGTGGTTCGTTAGATATGGCCTTAGAAAGAAACGGGCAAAATTCATAAAACACCCTGTATCTCGACTGCGAAGACAGTAAGACCCAATAAATGGGGTATCTCCAGAACCGCCTTGGTGTCACCTATGCACCTGTGAAGTATTTCAGTTTCCCAATGAAACACCCTGTGTAGGGTATCCTTAACCCGTATATTGTAAATAATAATAATAAAACCTCTGAACACTGAAGTTTTTCTAAGAATAATTCATTCCAATATATCATTCAAATCTTCGAAATGAGCATCTTTGTCTTAAAAGCAATCATGAACTCTCTTTATTGCATTTGGAGAAAAAACTGTATTCATAATACAATGAACACGATTTTCAAAATTCGTTCGGCGGAGAAAGCTGGATAAGTTTCTCTCGTTTCCATTTCATTTCAGTAATGAAAAATTCAGCTAACTACAACTCATCTTCGAGATTCATCTTCTTTAGGTAATTATTATTACTCATCTTTATTCAATATACAACTTCTCAAGAGTTATCAGGTCCAAACATAACCTTCCATTTTCATGCACAAATAAAACGTATGTTATTCTTCAGTGGACGTTAAAATCGCTGAACATACAAACAGTGCCAAATTTAAAAACCGAACAGTCAAAGAAATCTTATAAGAGATAGAGTAGAATAACTCTCTAACATTCAAATTCAAAAAAGCACACATAATTATGTTAATTCCATCTTAATATATATATATATATTTCTTGTGTGCGTGTGTATGTGACTGAACTCCTCCTAAACGACTGGACCAATTTTGATGAAATTTTTTGTGTGTGTTCGTGGAGATTCGAGAATGGTTTAGATTCACAAATCAGCCCGACAGGTGGCGCTGCAGTCGGTATCTAGGTTATTTATAATTTATAAGGCAAGAAACGGTTGCCGGATCAGCTAGTATACTTATAAACTTCTATACCACTGGCATGGATTCGCGTCTCAATGACAAATTGAAGCAACGATCTCGTAGTACAATGGTTGAAAGGATTCACTGCGCCTGCGCCAATAGTTAAATTATAACTTGTCAAATGAAAATAACTAAAAATCATAACCTCAATTCTTCACGTCTTGACAAATTTCGAGTTTGCACATGCGCAGATGATAGAATCGACCATTGGAAATGGCAACTAGATTGCTTCAACTTTTATTTCACGTTAACAGTATAGAGTTTAAAAGTTATATGATTAATTCTATACATAGTTGATAATTCTTAACTGAACATTGTATTTAAAAAACATTGTATGTCTATGGAACTGAATATCAGGTTGTGTTATGAACGCAGAAGCCAGGTATTGAGAAAGCTTGAATTTCGGAATTCTTTTGGCCATAAAAATCTCCGTTTAACATATTCGTTCTGTGTATCAAATTCCTAATTAGAAAAAATGAATAGATATTTCAAACTTCCCAAGCAATGTTAATCAATGGTCCAAAATGAATTCACTTCCTGAAGTTTCGATTGTTTCTCTGTATTATTATCAGATTTCGTTATTCCAAACAAATCCAATTATTTCAGTGTTCTTGTGTTCACACAGAGGAGGAAATGAAAGTTACCCCAATAACGAGCAGAATAGAGGTTGTTCGTCCATCAACTCCTTATATTGAACCAGAAGTGAAGAAGTCCTTAATAAAACGTTTTGTGAGATGTGTACGTCCTAAGTATCAAAAAACTGTAGTCATAATCAAACCGGAAGCAGTACGTTTCAAAGATGTAATACTCAGGGCTATCAAGAAGGAAGGCTTAGAAATTGTGGAGGTAATTTCAATGTATTTATCACTTTCCTAGACAGCAGTCGTTACATTTTGAAATATTGTGTGGTACTGCGTTACCGAAAGTATATAAACAACTATATTCAGTATTTTCTAAAATAATTGTATATCATTTATACAATGCTAAAATGAAGTAACCCGAAATAACCAAAGTTTCACCATCATGCATTCATGCATGAACTGTTAAGCGTGAGAAATTATTATTGGTTTTATTTCGTCTATACAACTTCAGTTTTAAGCAGTCTCAGATATTGGAAGTAGTATGTACAAGTATACTCTGGTCCGTATATTATAGTTATCATGTTTTATTGGTATGTTCCTTCATTTCATCAAATAATTCTTGTTTTTCACGATTTTCAGCAAAACGGTAAGTTTTATCATAAAAGTACCTCAGACAAAAATTGTAGATCATAAAATTATCTATAAAAAATGAATCAAAACTTTTTTTCTTACGAGCCACCGTTTCTGAGATATAACGATTCAAAAAGTTATAACTACGCGCTAAGTACACTACAACGTGTGCATATTATGACGATATCGATTTTTATAACTTTTTGAATCGTTAAATCTCAGAAACGGTAGCTCGTAAGAAAAAAATATTGATACATTTTTTATAGATAATTTTATGATCTACAATTTTTGTCTGAGGTACTTTTATGATAAAACTTACCGTTTTGCTGAAAATCGCGAAAAACTCATTTTTTTGGAATTTGACCTCGAATAAAATTTTTTCCTCACAGGGGAATGATGAGGAACTTTTAGACATTGTTTATAATTATGTTTTGAACAACTTCACAGAAATTCAGCTTGTTGGGACATTATGTAACTTCACTCTCATTTTTTGGTCTAAATAGACCGAACTATAATTTTGTACCATATTTTAAGACTTTGCAACCTTCTGTAAACCGAGAAAACCTGGATTCTGCTAGCTTGGCGTCAAGCTAGCAGAACCCACCCTACATAATAGACATGTCATTGAAAAAATGAATTCTTTTTAAATTACCATTTATTTAACACCAATTAACACCTCTGTTTTAATATTTCACGTTTTTCTAATTTCAGAGATATACAGGCTTCGATAAGTAAATTCATTCCTTCCAATTCTGAACCAGCTTCGAACTTATAGAATGCATGATTTCAAGATTGAACACTTATTTTGTATCGCTACAACGGTATGGTTAATTCAAAGTGCCTTGCTACACTACTCAACGGATTTTCTCGATATTTGGGTCAATCGCATGCTTTCGTTTTACTCCATTTTGCTCACTAGTCCGTTAATTTGGATAACTCATATTTTTTGGGGACTAAACTCAGAGCAAATATCTGGATATTTGATTAAAAACTTATCATATAACACGACAAATTCCCCGATTTAATAATAACAAAAAATAATAAACAAAAATAAGAAATCTGGAGTTTATAAGTTGATTTTTCATGATCGAAGGTAAATATCGGCCAAACCGAAAGAGAATCTGAGAGAAGAATAAAAGTACACCAGAATTCCTATACCAACTATAAACAGTTCTCAACATAAAATTCAAATCATATAATAGAAACCGGACATGAATTAAACAACAATTTCGAAATAGAAAACGAGTGCAATGAACTAAAGCTTTTGGGCCTATCATGTAATCATATTTTCTGATAGTCTCTGAACTTACTCCTGAAGACCCGAGAATCCAACCATGACCATTTTTTTTGTGAACGTGATTTCACGTCTTGTTTGCAACCCAAATTAGGTATCTACTTTTGATATAATATTAGGGATAGAGAGAGTAAAGAGACGAAACCGGCATGTGGAAACCCTAGGTGAATTACCTTCACGACTATTTGTTTCAATTAAGAAATTCATAAAACCAAATCACAAAAAAATAATATCAGATTCGAAAGAAAGTCGTTGAAACAATTTTTGTTGTGTCGTTGCTACCTTGCATATTTAACGGCAAACTGATACATCCTTTATAAACCTTACTGAAGATGTATTTTTACTTTTCGAAGTTCATCATCTGCTTTTGAAAATCTGAAATATTAAAATGAAGTTCAATCTGACCGTAAAAAGATTAGATTCTAATTCAGGGGTAGCAGAGAGAAGAGCTCTGAGGAGTATAACACACATCAGACACCCGAACAACAGGCAACCACCAAATAAACTACTCTACCAAAAAACAAATGTAGAACTAATACTAAATTTTTTTCAGAGTTTCAATAATCAATAGGAGTCGTTCAGAATCAGACCATATGAAACTCTGTGTCGATGATACATTACTCTTTATACCTAAAGAAAAAAATGAAGAGACTCTGAATTTCAACCCATTTCACCAAACAATAAAATTTACCCCCCATTTTTAGGCATATTAGTCATCAGGGATAACAATAGATTGAAAACCACTTGGTACACGAAGCCGATTAACACAGGTAGATGTATCAATTTTCATTTTAATCACAGTTTCTCACAAAAACGGAATGTAGCAAGAAATTTGATAAATAGAGCAATCACACTGAGCGATGGGGAGTATAGAACAAATAATTTGAAAAAAGTGACTGAAATCCTGAAGCAGAACAATTACTCAACATATTACATAAAAACTTGTATAAAAACGTACAGTAGAGAAATTCGAATAATGGTACTGACGTGGGCACGGCAAATACATCACAAGACACATCAACATCACAAAACATAACTAAAAAATATTTCAAACTTGCATTTTATCCAACAATATCATATAAAATGGAAAAAACTTTCCAAGAATACAATGGTAGTGCAGCATTCTATAACATTCTAAACAATGAAATGAAGATAAAACACCCATTTTGCAACGGTCAGAAATTGTTTATGAAATAGAATGCAACAACTGCACAAATGCTACGTGGGCCAAACAAAGCAGTTGCTACAAGAAAGGATAAAACAACACAAAAATGACGCAGAAAAATCTGATAGGATACAGGGAACAACCCTCGCTGCACACGTTAATGCTGAAGGACACACATTTAACTTCACAAATGTTTCAATTTTGGATTACGAACCAAGCTACAATAGAAGATTAATCAGTGAAATGATCCATATACGGTCCAACAATACTGTGAACTACAGGGAAGACATCCAACACCTCAATTTGGTTTATGATGGTCTGATTCTGAAAGATATTAATCATTGAAACTCTGAAAAAAAATTATTAACACTTGGTAATATGTAGTGAAACCGAGAAATTCCAAAACCTAGATGGACGCGTGTATTATTGTTTGTGTTTTAATTATTTATTACTTTTAACAGTTATTCGTTAACTTATTGTTTAGACGTGGTGTGATATTGTAATTATATTGTGTATATATATATATATATAAACTTCTATATTTTAAGAGCCTATGATTTTATATTTACTTAAGGGGTAAGGGTATAACGACTCTAATTTTGGAGAAATTAAGTGTACTCTTTTTTCTTCGCCAAGCTTTCGAATTTATTCAATTCTTCTTCAGGGCTTCTGAAATACAACATAAATACATTTAATTTAACATTCAGCTTTCATTGGAATTGTCTTACTGAAATTGAGGTTATGAGATGGAAAATCGTACATCAGCTTCAAACATTGTCGTCAAATTTAGATAAAATAACTTAGACATAACAACATGAATTTTCACATATACACAGTTCTAAAAACATTCATAATAAATTAGAAGAAATAAATAATTAAAGTTTTCAATGTATAAATAAAATTATAAATTATTGAAGTGTCAATTTTGTTTTTGTTTCTGACAGTTTTAAATTTCTATGTTGTTGATTTATTCGTCGACTGGACCATCGTAAAATATGAAGTTTTCTTTTGATTTTTCCAATAGATATCGATATATACTACTCAGTTTGTTTGTATCCGTTTTTTTGTTGATGATATTTTCTTGTTTATTAATTTCAATCATTTCCAGTACCAAACGTTTTTTGTAATTTCTTTCTGTTTTTAATACTTTTGCGGTTTCGAAATTTATTTTATGGTCTAGATTGAATGAGTGACTTGCTAAAGCACATCTATCTGGATAATTTGTAATGTCGGATTTATGTAGTGTCAGTCTATTTTTTAACCATTGAGACGTTTGTCCTATATATACTTTGTCACAATCTTCGCACTCGATTTCATATACTACGTTGCTTTTGAATGGTGTTGGAATTGGATCTTTTAAATTTGTATATAGATTTTTTACAGTCTTTTGATTGTACACTGCTATTTTCACATTTTCCCTTTGAAATATATTTTTCAATTTCTTTGTCAATCCATTTATGTTTGGATATGATGCAAAATGTGTGGCTCTGGATGTTTCGTCATTCCCTGGTCCTTGGTTTTGTGGTGTCTCAGTGGAAAATAATAATTTATTTATCATACCATATGGGTACCCATTTTGTTTGAATATTTCTAGCAGGTTCTTCATTCCATCCTTTACGTATGACTCATGACATATTTTCTTTATTCTGTCTCGCATTTGTTTATCATGTTTATCTTTATGTTGATATTGTGGTTTGAGTCGTAATGTATCATTTTTTTGAGTGTGTTTCCTTTCTGTACCATTTTAATTTTATTTTGTTGTCCTGTCTTTGTGCTTTTGTATCTAAGAAAGGTACACTCTGTCCAAAACCTTTCTTAGATACAAAAGCACAAAGACAGGACAACAAAATAAAATTAAAATGGTACAGAAAGGAAACACACTCAAACAAAATGATACATTACGACTCAAACCACAATATCAACATAAAGATAAACATGATAAAACAAATGCGAGACAGAATAAAGAAAATATGTCATGAGTCATACGTAAAAGATGGAATTAAGAACCTGCTAGAAATATTCAAACAAAATGGGTACCCATATGGTATGATAAATAAATTATTATTTTCCACTGAGACACCACAAAACCAAGTACCAGGGAATGACGAAACATCCAGAGCCACACATTTTGCATCATATCCAAACATAAATGGATTGACGAAGAAATTGAAAAATATATTTCAAAGAGAAAATGTGAAAATAGCAGTGTACAATCAAAAGACTGTAAAAAATCTATATACAAATTTAAAAGATCCAATTCCAACACCATTCAAAAGCAACGTAGTATATGAAATCGAGTGCGAAGATTGTGACAAAGTATATATAGGACAAACGTCTCAATGGTTAAAAAATAGACTGACACTACATAAATCCGACATTACAAATTATCCAGATAGATGTGCTTTAGCAAGTCACTCATTCAATCTAGACCATAAAATAAATTTCGAAAACGCAAAAGTATTAAAACAGAAAGAAATTACAAAAAACGTTTGGTACTGGAAATGATTGAAATTAATAAACAAGAAAATATCATCAACAAAAAACGGATACAAACAAACTGAGTAGTATATATCGGTACCTATTGGAAAAATCAAAAGAAAACTTCATATTTTACGATGGTCCAATCGACGAATAAATCAACAACATAGAAATTTAAAACTGTCAGAAACAAAAACAAAATTGACACTTCAATATTTTATAATTTTATTTATACATTGCAAATTTTAATTATTTATTTCTTCTAATTTATTATGAATGTTTTTAAAACTGTGTATATGTGAAAATTCATGTTGTTATGTCTAAGTTATTTTATCTAAATTTGACGACAATGTTTGAGGCTGATGCACGATTTTCCATCTCATAACCTCACTTTCAGTAAGACAATTCCAGTGAAAGCTGAATGTTAAATTAAATGTATTTATGTTGTATTTCAGAAGCCCTGAAGAAGAATTGAATAAATTCGAAAGCTTGGCGAAGAAAAAAGAGTACACTTAATTTCTCCAAAATTTGAGTCGTTATACCCTTACCCCTTAAGTAAATATTAAATCATAGGCTCTTAAAATATAGAAGTTTATATAATACTATGGGTTTTTTTGAAGAAACAACTCTCAATTATGGACCTGAAATCACAAAGGCACTAAAATCGTGGAGTACAAACAACAGGAAGTTGGCTTCAGCTTTAAACAGGCGAATATTTCTTTTAGAGTGCAAACGACGAGGACTGACACCAAACCACATTACATCTAATGTAAAAAGCATTATGGGACTTTTCGAATTCAGCAATCAACAACTAAACAAGAAAATTCGAGATTTCAATAATAAAACCAGGAAAAAAATCCTAAACCTTGAACTATGTCAAGTTAACCATAAAATCAACAAACTACAATCAGCAAATAACGGTATCAAAGAAAAATTGCATCAGTTACCCGAACATCTACTTAGAGAATATAAAAACCGATTGGACATTTCGTTCAATAGGAGTTTTCATAATATCAAAGAAGCAAATATAAGAAAGATCAAAAACCTCGAAACTAACTACATTCAAAAAACCACAACTCAGGAAAATTGGATCAAAAATTTATCCAACAAAGATATTCCATCAACAGTTAAAAATATGTTATCATTAGGATCTAAATTCAGTATTCCTACAACAAAAAATGATATGAACATCGATCGTATAATAGCAGATACAGAATACATCCTTGAAGCCATACCAAATGAAAGAAGAGATATACAGAGAGCGAAAGTTACAAATGCGTTAACAAATTATATACATAAACCACTTGAAACAAACACCCAAACTCAAAGATGGTATAATGACACAAAGAAATTTTTGAAAGAAAATTCTGATTTAATAGTGTTGAATAGTGACAAAGGTGCAGTGACAGTTATAATGGAAGAGAGTACCTATAATGAAAAAATTAGATCTATTTTGAATTCCACAGATTTCAAAAGATTACCAAGAGACCCAACACAATCAATTCAAACAAAATGCAACAAATATATAGCAAAACTGGAAAAACTAAATTATATAACGAAAGAACAGGCGAAAGAAATGAAAACTTACAATTCAGTTGCTCCAAGAATATATGGAAATCCGAAGGTTCATAAAGAAGGATACCCTATGAGACCTATAATATCGAGTATAAACAGTCCTATGAATGCATTATCTAAATTTATTGCAGACATACTGAAAGACGCCTATGATGAAGAAAACGAATATTACATCAAAGATACTTTTCACTTCGCCTCAATAATAAACAACTTTGAACTTCCTGAAGAATATGTGTTGATTTCACTTGATGTCGTAAATTTATTCGGCAATCTAGATAAAAATGATGTTATCGAAGTGCTCAAACAAGAATGGAATAAGATAAAACACCACACAAACATAAATATGGACTTATTTCTAGAAATTATTCTGTTTTTATTAGAAAATAATTACTGTGTCTTCCAGGGGGAATTTTATCTCCAAGTATTTGGATGTGCAATGGGGTCCAAACTCAGTCCAAGATTGGCCCTATATGTCATGGACCATTTAGTGAAATCATGTTTGAAAAAATTAACATTCAGAATACCAATCTTGAGAAAATTTGTGGATGATTTATTTATGGCGGTACCGAAAGAAGAAATACAAACAACCCTAAAGTGTTTCAACTCCCATTCGAAAAATCTTAAATTCACTTTAGAAATGGAGGATTTGGAACAGAGTGTACCTTTCTTAGATACAAAAGCACAAAGACAGGACAACAAAATAAAATTAAAATGGTACAGAAAGGAAACACACTCAAACAAAATGATACATTACGACTCAAACCACAATATCAACATAAAGATAAACATGATAAAACAAATGCGAGACAGAATAAAGAAAATATGTCATGAGTCATACGTAAAAGATGGAATTAAGAACCTGCTAGAAATATTCAAACAAAATGGGTACCCATATGGTATGATAAATAAATTATTATTTTCCACTGAGACACCACAAAACCAAGTACCAGGGAATGACGAAACATCCAGAGCCACACATTTTGCATCATATCCAAACATAAATGGATTGACGAAGAAATTGAAAAATATATTTCAAAGAGAAAATGTGAAAATAGCAGTGTACAATCAAAAGACTGTAAAAAATCTATATACAAATTTAAAAGATCCAATTCCAACACCATTCAAAAGCAACGTAGTATATGAAATCGAGTGCGAAGATTGTGACAAAGTATATATAGGACAAACGTCTCAATGGTTAAAAAATAGACTGACACTACATAAATCCGACATTACAAATTATCCAGATAGATGTGCTTTAGCAAGTCACTCATTCAATCTAGACCATAAAATAAATTTCGAAAACGCAAAAGTATAAAAACAGAAAGAAATTACAAAAAACGTTTGGTACTGGAAATGATTGAAATTAATAAACAAGAAAATATCATCAACAAAAAAACGGATACAAACAAACTGAGTAGTATATATCGGTACCTATTGGAAAAATCAAAAGAAAACTTCATATTTTACGATGGTCCAATCGACGAATAAATCAACAACATAGAAATTTAAAACTGTCAGAAACAAAAACAAAATTGACACTTCAATATTTTATAATTTTATTTATACATTGCAAATTTTAATTATTTATTTCTTCTAATTTATTATGAATGTTTTTAAAACTGTGTATATGTGAAAATTCATGTTGTTATGTCTAAGTTATTTTATCTAAATTTGACGACAATGTTTGAGGCTGATGCACGATTTTCCATCTCATAACCTCACTTTCAGTAAGACAATTCCAGTGAAAGCTGAATGTTAAATTAAATGTATTTATGTTGTATTTCAGAAGCCCTGAAGAAGAATTGAATAAATTCGAAAGCTTGGCGAAGAAAAAAGAGTACACTTAATTTCTCCAAAATTTGAGTCGTTATACCCTTACCCCTTAAGTAAATATATATATATATATATATAATTACGTAGTCGTACCCCCATATTGATACAATGTAACTCATCTTATTTACCCATTTGTTATTGTATATTATTATGCTATATTTTGCTAATTCAGCAATGAACACCTGCAGTGCTGACTCATTTCCTGCAGATAAGAAATCCCTATAAATACAGCTTCTTCCAGGATCACCTTCAGAAATAGTATATCCATAGCTCTAGAATAGTGCTTACAAAGCAAGTATTGTACAGTAGTTGTATTTGTAAAAATATAGTGTTTTTTAAAAACGCCTTTTCTGCATCAAAAATCATAATTGGCGACGAGGATGGGATTGTGCCAGCTGTGAATTCTGCGTGTGTTCCTGAATCAAGAAATCCAACCAGGTCCATCCAGAGAGTCAACAAGCTGTCAGTTTCAACTGTTAAGCACATCCGAACAAAACAAGGTGGAAAAGACTACCAGAAGCCCGATCGATTGAGTAGCGCCTAGCGCCCTTCGACGACTTCCACAATATACTTCGGTGAGCATCTTGAGCTATTTTCCTATTTTCTCCCAGTTTTTTCCCTACTCTGGTAAAAAAAGTAGTACTTGTGTAAGTTTTCTCTAGGTTTCTTCATAAAAACCGATTTTTAAAGTTTTTCCTAGGTTTTTCTTCCTAAAAACCGATTTAAAAAGTTTTTTCTGATTTTTCCTTTCATTATTGTTAAAAAACCGACTACTGAGTTTTATCTAGGTTTCTTGTTATAAAAAACCGAATTATTTAATTAATTTATCACAATTACCTCAATTAAGCATTTTCGTAGTAAAAGAGGCAAAAAGCCCAATCAATCAATAATGGCAATAAATGAACGTGTAGATTTGTCCATTGCAGAGAAATTTGGAGTTCTTCTACCCAAATTCTCAGGAACTGAAAATGAACTTCATTCCTTTATTCAGAGCGCCGAACAATATCTGTTGATGTTTAATAATGATAATCGTTTAGTAAAACAATATTGTTACGCTGTTGTAAAATCCAAACTAGTTGATAGAGCCCTAGCTGAGGTTTCAACATCAGACATTCCAAATGAATGGCAAATATTAAAAACATTCCTATTGAATAAATTTGGTGATCAGATCAATTTAGATGTCCTCGTACATAATTTGCAATTCTTAACCAAAAAACCTAATGAAGATTTATTATTATTCATAGATAAAATAATCTCCATGAAAATCCGCATAAATTATAGAATCGATTCAGACGTAATGCCTGACCCGGAAAAACAACTTTACAAATCGAATATTTTAAAAATCTGTAAAACAGTCCTTATTTCCAATTCTCCCGTGGAACTGCGTACATATCTAATTACGAATAATGCCCTTACATTCGATGAAACTGTTAATGCAGTAAAAGACTATTTGTGTAATATGGCACAATATGAATTGTTAGATAAAAGCCGTCGGAATAAAAATAATAGTTATTTGCCGATAATGCCTAAAAATTATCAACAACCTAATAATAGAAATTATTCTTATAATAATCCTACGCATCGCATAAATAATTATCAACCTAGGCAGCATTTTCCTTCGCAGCCGATTCAGTTTAATCAACGGCAAACGAAAACACATTATCCGACTTATCATGAAACGTTTGAAAGAAATAATACTACGAGGAATCAAAATAACAATGCCAATGTTTTCAAACCTAATCCTAATCAACGGATTACTACCCCACCAGAAAGAATGTCAATTCAAACTAGAAACTATCCCCAAAAACGGAATAATTACTCGACGCAGTATAATCCGAATCCCCAAAGAAGATTTTATGAAAATAATCATAATCAAAACCCCAATTTTACCTTTGAGGAACTAACCCATGTTGAACAAAAACAAAGTAATGAAAATCTCTATAATCAACCTATTGCTTCTACTTCAAAACAATTTGATACTTCCAATCAGAATTTTCGAGAAAAAGCCTCGAACGACAAATTGACATAAATTCTAGTATAGATAATACGAATCAACTACCCTTTATAGAATTCCAAAATCCTAAATGTAAACTGTCTAATCGATCCAAAACTCGCGTATAACAATTTTCCAGAAAATATTTATAATGAATTAACCACTTTAACTGCTTGTATGAAACAGGAAACTTCGAACAAAAAAGTTTCATTACCCTTATTTTCTGAACTTAATATCGATGATTCACACCCTTTTATTTTATACAAATTTCATAAGAATTATGATGGCCTAATAGGTGCCGACTTCTTGAACAAATATTCCTTATCCTTAGATTTTAAAAACCAAGTCTTATTTAATGATTATTGTACAATTCCTTTCAATTATCAAAAAGTTTGTCAAAAGCCGACAAATATTCCTGTTGATTTGAGTCACTCAGAATCCAAAATTAGTAATCAATTAATGAAAATATTATTGACAAATGAAGAAGCTTTACAATTGCCAGGTCAACCCTTAAATTTCTCAAATAAAATTAAACATAAAATACGTACTATTGATGAAACACCCGTACACTGTAAAATTTATCGTTACCCTGAAATTCATCGCGAAGAAGTTAAAAATCAAATTAATGATTTATTAGAAAAGAAAATAATTAGACCCAGTATATCTCCTTGGTCGTTTCCAGTCGTAATTGTACCTAAAAAACAGGATTTATCAGAAAAACTAAATGGCGTATGGCTATAGATTATCGGAAGTTAAATGAAAAAACAATTGATGATAAATATCCACTTCCTCAAATAGATGCTATTCTTGACAAATTAGGAAACAAGAAATATTTTACAACCCTTGATCTTGCATCCGGTTTTCATCAAATCGAACTCGATGAAGAATCAATTGAAAAAACTGCTTTCACAGTAGAAAACGGTCATTATGAATTTCTACGTATGCCTTTCGGACTTAAGAACGCTCCAGCAACTTTTCAAAGATTAATGAATAACGTTTTAAAAAAATATATCGGAAATATTTGTTACATTTACATGGATGACATAATTATATTTTCAGACACACTAGAACAACATTTAGCCGACATTCATAATATTCTAGAATTACTTGCATCGGAAAATTTAAAAATTCAACTTGACAAATGTCACTTCTTTAAACCGAAATAGAATTTCTTGGTCACATTATAACACGAGATGGAATTAAACCAAATCCAAATAAACTTAGAGCTGTTAAAAGCTTTCCAATTCCTAAAACCCAAAAGGAAATAAAATCATTTCTTGGTTTAATCGGTTATTATCGGAAATTTATCTCTAATTTCGCTAAAATTTCTAAACCTTTAACGACTTGCTTGAAAAAAGATGCAAAAATAAATGTTAATGACCCTAAATATATAGAAGCATTCGAAATCTGTAAACGAAATTTAATTACCCTATATTAAGATATCCTAATTTCAATGAACCATTCATACTTAGTACTGACGCATCAGGATTTGCGGTAGGTTCTGTACTATCACAAGGTGAAACACCTAATGACCTTCCCATTGCTTTCGCTAGTAGAACGCTGAATGAAGCAGAAACGCGATATAGTACTATCGAAAAAGAATTATTATCCATTGTTTGGTCTTGTAAACATTTTAGGCCTTATCTCTATGGTAGAAAATTTACCATTTATACTGATCATAAACCCTTAGTATGGTTATTCTCATTGAAAGAACCAAATTCTCGATTAATGAGATGGCGAATTAAACTAGAAGAATTTGATTTCGAAATTAAATATAGGAAAGGCTCCATGAATAATGCCGACGCTCTCAGTAGAATACAAATTGATCCAACTGAAGATTTAACGTATGAAACATTTTTGAAATTATATGAAAATGATGATGTTCCTAATACCCCGAATATTAAAGAAAGACAAGGTAACTTATTTAAAGCCCCTAAAAATTATTCGTTAGCCCACTGTGTTTCTCGAGATTTAGAAATGAATCGTGGTATAGCCCTAGATTTCAAAAATAAATTTGGTCAAGTCAATGAACTTCGATTACAAAATAAAGCTATCGGTGAAGTAGCATCCCTTAAAACGGAAAATAAAAACATTTACTATTTAATTACTAAAGAAGCGTATTATGATAAACCAGAATATAAATCAATATTTCAAGCATTATTGAATTTAAGAAAATCGTGTGAATATCACGGAAATAAATATTTAGCCCTTCCAAGAATTGCTTGCGGATTAGACCAATTAAACTGGTCAATAATTTTTAATATGATTAAATACGTTTTTGCTGAATCAAACATAAAAATACTCATTTATTCCTTACCCAGTACAAATAATTTTAATATGATGACGAATATTGACGTGAACGGTATTGATGATGATAAGATTTCATTGATAAATCATATTACTGATGACGAATTAGATGAATGTGTTAATTTACTAGTTGATCCAAATAGTGAACTACCTATTCTGGATAATCAAAATTTAGACGAATTAGAAACAGGAAATGTAATAATACATAGTGATGTCACTGTACATAGTGCAATTGAAAATCCAATATTAGAAATACCTTATACAGAACGATGTGTCAATTCAGCAACACTTCAAATAATATTTAAAACAGCCTCAAATTTTAATGTAACCAAAACTAAACCTTTTGGAGACAAACTTCGATTTCGTGTTCTAATCAATTCGATAGATAACGATTTATTCCAATTTATTAAAGAATATATTCAACCCAAGAGATCATATACCTTATATTTTGTTTCTTCAGAATTAGAAAAACCTTTGATTAAAATATTACAAGAAAAATTTGACTATAAAACTTTTGACCTTAAAATATCGAAAACATTTTTAGAAGATGTAGAAGATAAAGAAGAACAGACATTAAGAATTCAACAGTACCATGAAACCAAAACAATACATCGCGGATTAAAAGAAAATTTAATAAGTTTAAAGCGAAAATTTTATTGGCCGAATATGAATAAAGACGTACAAAACTATATTAACTCGTGCGAAATATGTCAAAAAAGTAAATACGAGAGAACCCCTATACAACTTCAATTCAAACCTAACCCATTAGGATCAAAACCATTTAGTCACGTCTATTGCGATACAATTAGATTTAATCAAATATATTGCTTAACTATTGTCGATTCATTCTCCAGATTTGGACAATGTTATCCACTTTTACAAAAAACCGGTACTGAAATACTAGATAAATTATTGATTTATTTTAGTCATTATGGAATCCCTTCGAAAATAACGTGTGATAATGGACTTGAATTCAAAAATAATGTTATTCAAGATTTTTGTAAACTACATAAAATAGAAATTCACTATATAACCAACTATAATCCAAATTCGAACGCTATCGTGGAAAGATTTCATTCAACATTAATTGAACAACTCAGAACTATTGAAAATAAAAATTCAACATTTCAAAATAGATTAGCTCAAGCTTTATTAAGCTACTAGCAGACCCAACAGACGTTGTTCTGTATACTTACACAAAAATTCATTCAATTCGATCGAGCCGTTTAGTTGCAGAGTAGATGAATAACCTGAATAACGACTTCAGCGCCATCTGTTGATCTGATGTGTGGTCATAAACATACGGTCATAGGCAATCCAAAATACATTCATACAAAACATCCCTCACATTTCGGTACCATCTCCTAGCCGCCTTGTGCCTACCTCGGAGACATTTTGATGCGATTTCATCTTCAACCTGCCATATCTTTTGATGTATTCATCATGGCTGATTTTGGATTTTGGTACTCATATTTATTATCATTGAAGTTATAGTAGGTTTCCTCAAATTTCTCGGGTGAAAAGTATAGCCTATGTTACTCAGGGATAGTGTAGCATTCTGAGGGTGAAATAATTATTGAAATCTCTAGTAGCTTATGAGTAAACTCGTATCAAACCCTCAAACGCACAAACATACAAATCTGTTCCCTTTATAATATAGGTATAAGTATAATATTAGTAAAGATAGAGATCAATTCTTTACAAACGCCCTATTGACCACTTTTTTCTATAACCTATCGTTTTGAAAATATCTCGAATAAAGTTGGGAGGAGATGAAAAATTCTATTTTTCTCCAACCATCAAAAAATGTTGACATTTTTGTACTCTTTTCAGGTGCAAAAGTCATAGATTTTCTTACCGTACAAAAATTCACTCGTTACTTAGCAACACTTTTAATCCTAGGATTAAAAACGGTACTTTTAATCCTTGTAAATGCATTTGAAGTCTACTTGACAATCACTGTCATGATTCTGTGTTCAAATTCATAACCAAATTATGAACGATTTTTCACTAAAACCAATTTTATTGTAATTTTGACTTGGTTGGAGAAAAAATAGTATATATTATTCGGATTAAAAGTGCCTATTTTAACTCGCAATTTTGCATTCGCTCGGCTGCGCCTCGCAACTGCAAATATTGCTCGTAAAAAAAGATGCACTTTTAATCCTTATAATATAATATACTATTTTTCATCTTCTAATGAAAATAAATCGGTCTGTGCTCATTCGATCAGGACGATTGATACCTCATTTTATAGGTTAATTAATTCTCTACAAACGCTCTATTGACCACTTTTTTCTAAAACCTACCGTTTTGAGCAGAATCCGTACCAACTTAAGACACCGGGATCTGAATAAGATCAGTTTTCAGAATATGAAGAAAAAAATGAACAAAAAACTTTCCAAATTCACGAATTATAAATGACATTCATAGAAATTTCCTGAATATGATAAAAATATTTTCATTTATTCGAAGTTTTTAAATGACACTTGAATAATTTATTCTCTATTAACAAATACTCGTAAATACTTAGCACTAACATCCATATTTATACAACTTCATTGATATATTCCAGGATCAACAAACAAAGACATCGAAGAAATTTCATTTAAAATAGTTAGTTGATTGCATTTTCAATGAAACTTGCGATTAATTGCATTATTCCAATCATTCCCTCGAGTTCTAACACTTCATCCCGCAAATGCAATGGAAATTCTCCGCTGTGACGTCACATCTCGGTGGGCGTCGGCATACCAGTGTTTGTGTATATCGTGCTCGGAGACGCAATTCGATTTTGGTGCGATTTCATCTTCAACCTGCCATATCTTTTGATGTATTCATCATAATTGAATGATGTAAAAGGCAATTTCGTTCTATATTAAATACTGGATATGAAGGACGTATTTAATTGGATAAAGATCAATAGCGTATTCATAAAAAAATACTCCCAAAAAATGCATAATTTTGAGAAACATTCGGATACCTTTAAAAGGTGATACCGAGTAAACCTTGAAAGATAGATATATGCTATCGCGGACTTTTTTGTAGAACTATTGAAGAGGTACATTTCCGTCATACATTGTTTCCATGTACGTCTTACGGTTTTCGCAGCGCACCTGAAAATAGCTGATTTTGGTACTCATATTTATTATCATTGAAAGTTAAGTAGGTTTCCCCAATTTTCTCGGATGAAAAGTATAGCCTATGTTACTCAAGGATAATGTAGCATTCTAAGGGTGAAAGAATTATTGAATCGGTCCAGCAGTTTATGAGTGATGTCATATCAACGCCACAAACACACAAACATACAAATCTTTCCTCTATAATATTAGTATAGATAATAATTCGTTTCATTCCAGTCTTGATATGACACCAATGCAAATAATTAAAGCTGATCTGAATTATTCTTTACCCATTGAAAAAACACATAACGAACAAATCCAAGATTACGTGGGAAATTATGCAAATAATTTGAACGAAATATCAAAAGAATTAGAGAAAAAACAACAGCAAAATGTTGAACGTTTAGAAAAAATAAATCAGAAAAGATCTGCCGAATCAGATCATCCCTTAAATCAAAATCCAACATATCTTAAAACGCCCATTGTACGTAAACTCGATCCAGTCTACAAAAAGGTAGATGCTCGTGAGATTGATACACACAGAATTCGAGATAATAAAAATAAACACATTTATCATAAGAAAATTCTTAAACAACGTAAAAAATAGTTTGTTTTGTTTTCAGATAAAATGAAAACCTTAACATTTCTTCTGACGTTACTCGAGTTACTACAAACGATTACCCCTATTAAAATAATATCCCTTGAAAACAATATTCTTCCAATTCTCTTAGGAAAAGCTTATATTACAAAACGGCACATCCAGTTAATTTATCATATCGATCTAGGACAGATTGAAGATCTTATCATCAACTATCAAAAAGAAATTGATAATTTTAAAAATAAAAAACTAGGGTTTTCTCAAACTGCACATTACAAATATTTACAACATTCCAATACTATAAATATTAAAACACTAGAGGAATTATTAAATGGTAAAATTCGTGAAAAAAGAGGATTAATTAATATCGGAGGAAAAATATCAAAAATACTGTTCGGAACTTTGGATTCTGATGATGAAGAACTTTATAAACATTACTTTGATAGCATAAAGAAAAATGAAGATATTCTTATGAGAAATCAAAAACATATTGCCACTATTGTGAATGATTTAAAAAATAAGTACATTGATAAATTTAGGCAATTGTCAAACAATTTCAAACTACTTCGAATCATACCTTCCCTTGAGGACATTGAACAAATGCATTTAATGACTTTTGAAATAAAAGATATTAAAAATATTCTTGACGAGATTCAAACAGCTGTTAGCTTTGCTAGACTTCACATTTTACATGAATCGATATTACCCTATACGAAATTCTCGGAAATAGTTAAAAATTATACTATTATCCCTTTACATCATTAAAAGATTACTTTCAATTATGTCATACGAAAATTATTTTCAAAGATAAAAGGTTATTATTTCTCATATCAATCCCTACGGTTTATGAAGAAAGCTTCAACCTTTACAAGTTCTATTATATACCCCAGAGAAATTTAACCCTTCCTCTGCGATCAAGATTCCCTGACAAGCCTCCAGAATGCATGAAAAGTATTTTGAAAACACATCTGGAAAACTGTCCAAGAACAGAATCCTATTCTACATCAAATTTGAAAACATTGAAAGATGGAAGTATCCTGTCCATAAATAATTTGGAAATTCAAGAAAAGTGCCCTCAACAAACTAAATATCGTTTTACGCCGCCAATGGCAATAATTCATTCGAAATGCATTATAAGCAACAATCAGAAAGAAATCCACCCTATTCAAATATTTAATGAAGAAAAATAATTTTACCCAAATTACAAATATCAACATTAAATAACCGATCCCATGAAGAAGAAGCCTCTGAAGATGAAGAAATACCCAACATTTATTGGAAGACATTGAAGAATGGAAATGGGGTTCACCATTATCCACATTTATGATTATTTCGATTTTGATAATAATTTTTATAATAATTTATGTTTTTTATATTTATTTAAAATTTAAAACTACACCTAAACAAGGTGATACCTTTATCGAAAGGGGGGAGGAATTACGTAGTCGTACCTCATATTAATACAATGTAACTTATCTTATTTACCCATTTGTTATTGTTATTATGCTATATTTTGCTAATTCAGCAATGAACACCTGCAGTGCTGACTCATTTCCTGCAGATAAGAAATCCCTATAAATACAGCTTCTTCCAGGATCACCTTCAGAAATAGTATATCCATAGCTCTAGAATAGTGCTTACAAAGCAAGTATTGTACAGTAGTTGTATTTGTAAAAATATAGTGTTTTTAAAAACGCCTTTTCTGCATCAAAAATCATAATTATATATATAATTATGATTTTTGATGTGGAAAAGGCGTTTTTAAAAAACACTCTATTTTACAAGAATACAACAACTATCTTATGAGCAGTATTCTAGAGCTATGACTATACTATTTCTGAAGTTGATCCTAGAAGAAGCTGAATTATAGGTATTTCTTATCTGCAGGAAATGAGTCAGCACTGCAGGTGTTCATTGCTGAATTAGCAAAATATAACATCCATACTTAATATTATAAATGCGAAAGTAACTCTGTCTGTCTGTCTGTCTGTTACTCTTAACGGCTGAACGGATTTTGATGAAATTTGGTAAGGTGATAGATGATAACCTAGAAATGGTCATAGGCTATAAATAATCACGCCATCGTTCTTAGGGTTAGGCAGTAGGCAGATAACTAAATTGAGTTAGTGATTTTTAATCGTTTTTGGAGACTTTTGCTCTTTCACGTCTAAACGGCTGAACAGATTTTGATGAAATTTAGTAAGGTAATAGATGGTTACCTAAAAACGGATATAAGATCAAAATGATCACGTCATCGTACTTAGGGGGTAGGAAGTAGGCAGAAAACTGAATTGAGTTAGTGATTTTTTTATGGGTTTTGCTGGGAGTTTTGCTCTATCATGCCTAAACGGCTGAACGGATTTTGATGAAATTTAGTTAGGTGATAGATAGTAACCTAGAACAGGATATGGGCTATTAATAGAGAGTTGAAGTGCTGCCAAGGACGTAGACGTAAACGTTACAATTGACATGTGCTCATGCGCACTCGTCAGTTTCACGCTTGGGCCGGCTTTACGTCCGACGTAAACTAGCGTCCTGTCACGTATACCTTATACGGCAACGTACGTAACCGAACGTTGAACGAATCCGACCGATGAAGGGCGAATGCTGGAATTTTGAAATGAATTGCCCCTAACCTTAAAAATTAAAAATAATCTAGTAGCAGATGTAGCTGAAACTTTGTTTTGAGAACACGATTTATAAACTGTGATTTTGCATTTTTCTAAGAAGTGTTGAATTTTTTTCAATGCAATACTTCTGTTACGAGATTGCATATAAGTATCAAGAACTAATATATTATTTCGATAAGTTACAAATGTGGAATTTTCCTTTCAAATGAGAGTGATATTTACATACAAGCAACTCATTGTGATGATTTCCTCTAAAATTCCTGTTTTCGGCAAGAACTCAAGTTATCAAAAAATTATTTTCATTATTATTCATTTTGAAATTCGAATGTAATGAAGGAATCCTACAAATATATGTTCACTTCATCAATTTGTTTATAGAGAACAGGCAATCTGAATCGCTAATATCAGAAACTTTCTCTGTCAGAATACAACAAAAAGAAATAATAGGTTAGCTTTAGTCTCTAATGGTCTGCCGTACGTACGTATGGCAGCACTTCAACTCTATTTTTACTTCAAGACGTAAACGTTATATTTGACTGTTTTTCTCACGTCTACGTCCACGTTCGGGCTTACGTGCTGAGCGCACTTAAACTCTCTAATATTCATGCTATCGTACTTAAGGCGTAGGCAGTAGGCAGAAAACTAATTAAGTTAGTGATTTTTAATCGTTTGTTTTAAAAGTTTACCTCATTCACGTCTGAACGGATTTTTATAAGACTTGGTTAATATAAAGATAGGATCCTAAGCACGGACACTGGCTACTTTTTACGGCGGGAAAATACCTCATTCCCGCGGAAATCTAGCGTGATCGTGTCAAGAAGCGCATGACGCCATAGCTACTGAAATGATTTTGATGTTTTTTTTAACTGAGTGTTACTAAGACTTCAAGTTAGTATTTGATCACTTTTCTAACTTAGAGGGTCGGTAGGCGCCATAATTTAGGGAATTTATGATAAAATTTTGATGCAACTGTCTTTATTTAACAGTTTTACTTGGATCGAAACTTATAGGGTTGGCAGGTAGGTAGTAGTTAGTAGTATTTTAAACCGATTTACATTATTTACTTTTATATTTACTAAGGAAACATTCGGAGCTATCCATTATGTAGCTTAGGTTGCTTTTGAACAAATTTTGATGTGAAGTTGAGGACTGGAACACGATAGTGGGACATTATTGCAGGGGGACTTACAGCCGGGAGAAACAAAAAAACTTATGCGGACGAAGTCGCGGGTAAAAGCTAGTAATAATATACAATAACAAATGGGTAAATAAGATAAGTTACATTGTATTAATATGAGGTACGACTACGTAATTCCTCCCCCCTTTCGATAAAGGTATCACCTTGTTTAGGTGTAGTTTTAAATTTTAAATAAATATAAAAAACATAAATTATTATAAAATTATTATCAAAATCGAAATAATCATAAATGTGGATAATGGTGAACCCCATTTCCATTCTTCAATGTCTTCCAATAAAATGTTGGGTATTTCTTCATCTTCAGAGGCTTCTTCTTCATGGGATCGGTTATTTAATGTTGATATTTGTAATTTGGGTAAAATTATTTTCTTCATTAAATATTTGAATAGGGTGGATTTCTTTCTGATTGTTGCTTATAATGCATTTCGAATGATTATTATTGCCATTGGGGCGTAAAATGATATTTAGTTTGTTGAGGGCACTTTTCTTGAATTTCCAAATATTTATGGACAGGATACTTCCATCTTTCAATGTTTTCAAATTTGATGTAGAATAGGATTCTGTTCTTGGACAGTTTTCCAGATGTGTTTTCAAAATACTTTTCATGCATTCTGGAGGCTTGTCTAGGGAATCTTGATCGCAGAGGTAGTCTTCTTCGACCCGAGTACCTTTAGCAATAAATATCAGCAATATTCTGTTTCTTCCTTCTGTGAACTCCACGATTCAAATAATTATTTTTTATGCATAATATAGGTAATTGTGGAAATCGGGAACAGCTTTCCAGCCGTGAGAAGGCGTTGTGGGTGGCGTTGGGGGCGGCAGGGGCGAATGTATTCCAAAAATATTTTTATCGGGAATCCTGCCACCTTGAAATTTTGAGAATTGGTTACTTATGGGTAGAGAATGAAAATGTAATACTCGGTTTCAAATATCCGGATGTCAGAGAGGCCGGTCGGTGGGGGCAAAGGTGTTCAAGCAATATTTTTAGTA
This sequence comes from Propylea japonica, assembly GCA_013421045.1. Taxonomy (NCBI): domain Eukaryota; kingdom Metazoa; phylum Arthropoda; class Insecta; order Coleoptera; family Coccinellidae; genus Propylea; species Propylea japonica. Next base: position 13,294,039 of record CM024243.1, on the reverse strand, counting down.
GGAATCCTGCCACCTTGAAATTTGTAATTTCGTTACTTATGGGTAGAGAATAGTAATGTAATACTCGGTTTCAAATATCTGGCCGTCAGAGGGGCGGTGGAGGCGGGGGTGTTCCAGCAATATTTTTACTAGGAATCCTGCCACCTTGAAATTTTGGAATTTCGTTACTTATGGGTAGAGAATGATAATGTAATACTCGGTTTCAAATATCCGGCCGTCAGAGGGGCGGTGGAGGCGGGGGTATTCCAGCAATATTTTTACTAGGAATTCTGCCACCTTGAAATTTTGGGATTTCGTTACTTATGGGTAGAGAATGATAATGTAATACTCGGTTTCAAATATCCGGCCGTCAGAGGGGCGGAGGAGGCGGGGGTGTTCCAGCAATATTTTACTAGGAATCCTGCCACCTTGAAATTTGGAATTTCGTTACTTATGGGTAGAGAATGATAATATAATACTCGGTTTCAAATATCCGGCCATCAGAGAGGCGGGGGTGTTCCAGCAATATTTTTACTTGGAATTCTGCCACCTTGAAATTTTGGGATTTCATTACTTATGGGTAGAGAATGATAATGTAATACTCGGTTTCAAATATCCGGCCGTCAGAGGGGCGGTGGAGGCGGGGGTGTTCCAGCAATATTTTCACTAGGAATCCTGCCACCTTGAAAATTTTGGAAATTCGTTTCTTATGGGTAGAGAGAATGATAATAATGTAATACTCGGTTTCAATATTCGGCCGTCAGAGGGGCATTGGAGG
>CM024243.1:13166426-13293182 GCA_013421045.1 Propylea japonica | reverse complement strand
GAGTTCAATCATTTCGGTAAGTGTTGATGTATGACAGTTATTTCTTCTTGTTCATTTTATTTGGATATTCATAAATCTGTGTAAAAAATGATTATACTTTCCTTGAATCACTCTATAACAATGCTTTAAGTGTGTGAAAGTTAAGGTTTTCTCGTCTTTTCAGTACCTTTTTTCGCTTTGTTGAAAAATATATGTTACTTATGCTTATGATGGCATAGCCAGAGTGTTCCTATGATAGCATAGGGTGCCATCATAGGAAAATAATCAAGATCAAGAGACGATTCCTCCAAAGCCTGGTAGTTCAAGTGAAGTATCGAGATCATTGAAAATCATACATGAACTCTCACCACTGCCAACTGCCGTTGCAGAATCAACAGTGAACAGAGGAAGAAAGCGAGGAAAAGTTGGAATCCTCAATACAACCCCTGACATAAAGAAAAGAAGTTGGAAAAAGAAGGGAAAACAAAGAAAGAGAGAGAAGCTAGGTCAAAAGACAGATTAAGTTCGTAGAAGGAAATGAGGAAAATGAAGAAGAAAGACATTATGACGATGATTCAGATGCCGCTTGTCTTTATAGCCCAGTCAAATTAGCATTTCACCTCGGAATGAAAGATAATAAGCTGAAAATTGGAATGAACCTTTGTTTTGTCATTCTAAATGTTGTCACAAATGCTATCGTGCCGGCGTCTTAAGATATTGAAGGTCAAAGGTCATAAAAATCGTTTTTTTTTGCGAATATCTGCCTTCCTATGGCTTAAATGAGATTTGCAGTTATTATGAAAGTTGTAGACTATAAAATTGTCTACAACTTTTGTTTGAACTTTTTTTTCATGCGACCAACCGTTTTTGGGGTAGAGCGCGAAGAGTGCGCAGCGTACAGTCATATGACCTAATGCAGGGTCAAGCGTGAGTTACGGTTAGCAGTTCGTTGTATAAAGTCAATTATTCACTTAACAATTATAATTTTTAAACAATGCCCATTATTTATGTTCTATTCGTTAATTTTTTTTCAATTTAATTTTTTTAAATAGCGCAGAATTCGTGTCACAGCCACTAAATGTGTAAAAATTAAATGTGTTTTTAGTACGAGGATATTGGTTAAAACTTTTAGAAGAGTATATTTGTGTGTTGACATTGCCTTTGCCAACTTTTTTGAGGAAAATTTCCTGTTGATGGATTGAGTACGTCCAATTAAAATAACGAACAAATCAATATCTTCTCCTATGATGACAGCAGTCTTTTGATGTTCTGTTAAGGCAATAGCTGTGTCAATGATGAGAACATCAGCATCATCTCTGACTTGTTTTGTTGTGATATTACCAGTTCAAATTTTTCAACAATTTTTTTTTATTAGACCGATTTGATGAAAATTTTTCTTGACTGATTGGCACAATCATTGTTTCGTCAAAACAAACTTCATATGATTTTGAAAGTGCAGCAGTTCTTCTTTGTTGTTCCTTTGCTTTAATATTTTTACTATAGTCGGAATATCCGTCAAATACAATAATTTAATTACTTATTTAATTAAATATAAATATTAATAATTAGTACATAAATAATGGGCATTGTTAATAATTATAACTGTTAAGTGAATAATTGACTTCATACAACGAACTGCTAACCGTAACTCACGCTTGACCCTGCATTAGGTCACAACAAAACAAGTCAGAGATGATGCTGATGTTCTCATCATTGACACAGCTATTGCCTTAACAGAACATCAAAAGACTGCTGTCATCATAGGAGAAGATATTGATTTGTTCGTTATTTTAATTGGACGTACTCAATCCCATCAACAGGAAATTTTCCTCAAAAAAGTTGGCAAAGGCAATGTCAACACACAAATATACTCTTCTAAAAGTTTTAACCAATATCCTCGTACTAAAAAACACATTTTATTTTTACACGCATTTAGTGGCTGTGACACGAATTCTGCGCTATTAAAAAAATTAAATTGAAAAAAAATTAACGAATAGAACATAAATAATGGGCATTGTTTAATAATTATAATTGTTAGTGAATAGTTGACTTTATACAACGAACTGCTAACCGTAACTCACGCTTGACCCTGCATTAGGTCATATGACTGTACGCTGCGCACTCTTCGCGCTCTACCCCAAAAACGGTTGGTCGTATGAAAAAAAGTTCAAACAAAAGTTGTAGACAATTTTATAGTCTACAACTTTCATAATAACTGCAAATCTCATTTAAGCAATAGGAAGGCAGATATTCGCAAAAAACCGATTTTTATGACCTTTGACCTTCAATATCTTAAGACGCCGGCACGATAGCATTTGTGACTTTTGAGACAACATTTAGAATGACAAAACAAAGGTTCATACCAATTTTCAGCTTATTATCTTTCATTCCGAGGTTGGCCCCCTTTTTCGTCTAATTTGACTGGGCTATATTTGTTATAAGCTGTTGTCCATGTCTCGACCAAGGGAGAATTGGTTGCGTTGCCAGAAATGCGCCAGCTGGTGCCATGCCGAGTGTGATAGTGCAAATCATATTCGTATGTGAATTGTGCGTATAAACATTATATTTTTATATTTTAACGATGCCAAAGAATGTATATTTAGTTTCTTTACACTTATATTTTCATTTTCATGAAATAGGACTGCTATTTTTTTCAATAAAACATTTCAATAAATAATATCATTTTATTTTAAGCTATATGCCATCAAAGGACATACGTGATCTTATGATGGCACCTGTGGCCAAATTTTAAAAAGAGCTATAATCCAATTTTTAAAAACTTATATTGAAACTATATTATAAGAATGCATATTACATACGAGTAGCAGTAAATCTGTCCATTCGATAACATAGAAAAATAATCCTTCAACGAAATATGTAAGTAATTCGTTAAGGGTGCCAACATGGGCACACTTCCCCTAGTATAAAACCATATAACATTTCATTTGTAACATAGTATAGATCCGTATATACAACTGAGCAGTATGTTTTTGAGCGCTTGTTCTACTTAAACGAGTGCTATATCGTTTTGCCCAAATGTCTGTAATTTTCGAACTTTGAACCGATAACGGTTTCAAACGATAGGGTTCGACTACGTGAAGACGAGTACTTCTCCACTATTTAATGGATGTTATTATACATATAAACCTTCCTCTTGAATCACTCTATCTATAAAAAAAACGCATCAAAATCCGTTGCGTAGTTTCAAAGATTTAAGCATACAAAGGGACATAGGGACAGAGAAAGCGACTTTGTTTTATACTATGTAGTGAAGCTGTGATTAATTGAAGAGCGGTGTGAACACAGTTTGATACCATGCACCTGCCCCTTTCAATCAATTATATTCTGCTGTACTCTTATATTTTAAATTGAATAACATGCATTGATCTCTACTACAGAATTATTAATGTTTTGCAGGGGGCTATCAATAACGAAATACCTGATGGGTTTATTTGAATTATCTATTTATGTTGAACTCAATGAACTTTTTTCTAGACATTACAACCTTGCATAGCAATACTTACCTCACCTTATTCTCACAAAGAAAGTAAATAAATGAATAAAGTAAATTTTTTATCGGGAACTTTTCGTTATAAATATTTTTTTCTAACCAGGCGCTTTCAACCTGCACTCACAATATAGTAGCATCCTATGAGGCCAGTTTGAGTTTGCTATCATCAAGAGTCAAAGAAGACTAGTGTAATTAAAAAAATGTGAAACCGAGAAAGGAGGAAGTGTTTTTGGCTTATTTTATGGAAATGTTTAAAATTTGGAAACCGAATACGTTATGGCAACGACATGCAGGATTACGTTTGTTATGCATGTATTTGATTTGTGTTGAAATCGAATCGATTTAGTATAAGAGCTTGTAGAAAAAATATTGTTCCTAACTCGTGTGGAAATTGTCTTTATTGCACTCGGCTAGCTGAATCGTTCGGGTAACGGCAGTTTCGCGCGGGAAAATATCTTTTTCCGCACTTGTTTTGAAAATAATGATATGGTGATTAATAAACGTCCTGGATACTAAAGTTGTATTTCGGCTCTATTTCTTCTATCTTCTTCTATCAATAGGTGGAGGGACACTTGCACTTGTAAGGTGAAGGTGGAGAGGACATCCACATCATTACCGCACCAACAACAGGCAGCCACGTTAGCCGATGAGGATTCTGATGTAAGAACTCAAATAACTATTTTTGCACTGCTTCTTTGATGAACATTTGTTCAAATGTCTGTAACTAAGTTTTGAATTTTCAAACGGGAGTCGTTATGACTCGGATGAAATCGTGAAGCGAAATCAATTCAGCCCGGCAATCTGTAAACACTTTTACTTTGGAACGAACTGAAAACGAAAGGTAGAAACTCGATTTGAATTTCTCAAGAATTTTCAAAAACTGAAATCCCATTGGGACAAAATTTTATCTATATAACTGCTCAACGACGCAGATTTTCGTGAAGATATTTTGAAAAAAGATTTCTATTGAAATATTGCCGAAAAATTAGATAATTCAGAAGCTGTTCGATATCAGGGGCCTATTGCACCAACTACTTTGCAACTTTTCACTTTGCACTTTTCACTTTTCAAATGAATTATATTGCACGAAACGCATTAATAATTGAAAAGTGCGACGTGAAAAGTCAAGTGCAAACTGGAAATCACTTCGCTGAAATTAAATATTGGGAGAAATGTTGTGCGATATAATTAATTTTTACTTTTGAAATTTGTCAAAATGCAAAGTGCAAAGGGAAAAGTTGCAAAGTATTTTGGTGCAATAGGCCCCAGGTCATCACAGCGTCGAAAAGATAGATTGTGAAAAATTCCATTTTCTCGATTGTTCAATGATGTCGGAGCTTTTCGTTTCGAAAATGGAATTTTTTTCCAAAAATGCAGAATTATTTTTTGGTTCGTCAACAAAGTGAAGTAGAAATTTTTGATTTTGTTGCACAAACTTTTTGTACATACAATTATTATACGTGATTTCCTCTCATCAACTAAATTTTTCATCAAAATTCAAGAAATAATTTTATGAATATCGTTTAGCGATTTTTCCATTGAAAAAGGTTGGGTGACAGACCAGTTTTTTTTTCGAAAGAGGTTTCTGAGTACCAACATAAGATAAAAAGTCATGTTAATGAAAATAGTGCGAATTTGAGTTATTACAGCCCTGTTTTGTTATGAAAAATAAGCCCTGGGCAAGGTGCTTTTGAGCACTCGTTCATTGGTGAATCAATAATGTATTCACCTCAAAATTTTGTATAGGACTTGAGATTCATGCTAAGTATTCTCAGCACGAATGGAATTATATTGCGGAAATTATTCGAAAATGATTCACATAAATATTTTCTTGAAATTTCGCATGAACGTTCAGTACATTTTAATTTTGGCACATTTATATCCGGCATCCTATTATCCGGACGCTCAATTCCAAAACCCTGAAACCGAACGCTTCTCTATGATCCGGACGCACATAAGCCACGGCGTCTGAAATTTTCGAGTTCATACACGATTCAGAAGGTTGCTAGGCTGCCCTAATATACGGTCAGTTTCTTGTATATATTGCTGTCGCGTGCAGTTAAACTCTCTTTTTCTAAAAATGTCGAAAAGAATGCACACTACGTAAAATCTTAAAAATAAGTGCGAAGTTAATAAATTTGTCGAGGGTGACGAAAGTGTAAGAACAGTGGTTTATTAGTGGAAATTATAATCCAATTCATGTTTCCTGTTACCTTTTTGACTGATTTATTTCATTTAATCAACAAATCGAAAAAAAAGAATGGAAAAATCATTATGTATTCTCGTGTATTTGAGAATTTCAAAGAATTTTATTTTTCGTGTTACTTTTCTGAATATTATATTTCATTTGATGAAGAACCTATAAAAATTATTCTATTTTTTTATAATCTGGACAACAACCTTGCCATCAATTGTCCGGATAAAAGAGGTATCACTGTATTTCAATCCTTATTCACAATATAAATTTCATTCGAATCGGATATCCTGTTATAGAAATGTAAATTTTCTTCTTTTTAATCCTCCAATTGAACTTATTATGGTTCTGTTTACACTATGGTCACATAATTTTACATGAGGATTATTATGAGCATCTTCCATGTGGTCGGTCGCATAGCTCTCAGGTGCGCAATATTTTCTGGCTTTATTTTAGTGCTTAGCGATAATTTGATCAGTGCGCTTTATTCAACGTTTGGTTTGAATTTCATTGTTCTGAGTTAGTTGCATTCCTCTAATTTGGCTTTTATTTCAACAGAAAGACGTCTCCTTTGAGGACAACCCCGAAGTGGATGAAGGTATAGTGGAACTATAGTATGTACTTGGCGCGGCACATCATATTGTTTCTCTTTTACGTGAAAAATTGTTTCTCTACGGTTATTTATTCAAATTTAACTGCAGATGCAATTCATGTCAAAAAATTGGTAATTTAACGACGGTTTTTTGTAATTCAAGAATTTTGAGTTTTTTCGCTGAAATGAAAATCAATGAATGGATAGTTAATGTCAAATTTGATTTGTAAAAAAACCGAGTTATGCAAATAGCATAGTTCGTGACTAACAAACGTATCAAAAAACAATTCTAAAATCACACTAGATCTTGTTAATGGTTTTGCTTAAATCAATCTTTTATTATTAAAATTTGTTTCAGTTGTAGAGTCTTCATGGTCTCCAAGGGTGCCCGCCACAGAGTAAGTATCTATTCGTTCTAGTTCTAGCATAATTTTTCCCTATTTCATACTATTTCGAAGCTTTCTTACTTAAAAGTTAACATGCTCCGCAAAAAACTATTCAAGAGTAATTCTTTTTTTCAGTGATAATAATAATAATAACATCATACTTAGATTTATTTGTTTGTAACAGGAGTAGAGTGGTAAAGCAATATTTCCCTTTAAGATTTCTGAATTTGTTTTCAATAGAGTCAGTGGGGTGGCGGGGTGGTTGTCTTGACTTCAACTTTTGTGTAGAATAAAAGGGCACGTTGTTGTCTTAGAGACAGAAGTGCCGAAAATAACGTAGTGATCCAGTTTTGAGAATGAATTCTTAGTAATTCCAACAGAACCTTTTCATATGATGAAGTCGATGAGATCACAGTAGGTAGTAAAATCGAATGGCTTAAGCAATAAGGTGAATCGGAACTTGTTTCGTACATATAATTTCATTGAACTCACTCGCTTCACAGGAAATGCCAATGAATTTGAATTCATTATTATTACTTCTATTATTGTTATAGTGTCTTATGTAGGATGCGGAAGTTGGGTAATAATGGAGTACAACTTGTATCTCAATTTAACTTTATTAGCGCATTCTTGTTACAAATGAACTGAGGTGCAATTCTAGAAACAATGCGTTCAATACTTATTGCGCACGACTTGCCCCACTCATACCTACATTCATTACAATTATTATAAATATATGCGCTTCAGATTCAGAAATTTCCCAATTTTGAATCGAAAATCGTCTCAAACTGTTATAACCGATACATTTTTCCTGATCTGATCAGGTATAGAAAAAAATACTTCGGAACTCAAGATTCTCAGGGTGAATAAATGACCTAAATTTTTTGATTTATTACCTTGATAGCTGAAAATCCTTAAATGTCATAATTTCTTTTGAGAGGCTTTCAGATCTGAAGTTTCTATCACTTGAAAGATTAAGTTTTCAGGTGAAGTGAGAGCATTCCTAATTTCGTAGATTAATCTATTGAGAGAACTTCCAATAACATTTTTCACGATGCCAAAGTTGGTTCATTTCAGCTCGCAAAAGAGTTCCTAGTTTTTGTAGTATAAATGGTGGATGAAATATACGAAAATGCTCCAGAGCAAATAATATCAAATGCATATCACTTATTCTATTCTATAGATTTTTATGTTAGAGGATTGAAAAGAATAAGCAAGTATCGAGAAGGATTTTTCAAAATAGACATGCGTTAGTTTTTCCATATCTATACATCATTGAATAGAGTGGGATAATAAACGTTCAGAAAATTTCGCGGGCGTTTGTTGTTCTGTTCATAATGCTCAATGAACATTATTCTGTTCATCCAGTTTTCATTTGAGGATTAAAAAAAATAGTCTTAATCCTGTTTATTTCATTGTCTGACTCTTGTAGTCGTTATTTTGAAATGTTTGAATTATGCTATATGCCTCAAAAAATGTATTTCCTAATAAGTTTTGATTATTATAGCATTGCTTAAGCTTAAGGAGAAGATAGTTGGTTACTGCGGTTCAATTTTTATTGGAGGATATTGGGCAATATCGTTAGAGGGCGCAACCCCGGAAGAGGCCCAACATGATGGGTTGCCTATGTACAAGGTTGAAAAATTCGGACGAGTATTTTTTTGTGTATGGTGAACAACAGATGTCTCCAGTGGCAAGCAATTTTTCTTCGCGTCAACGTGTCTTGCAAAAAGTAGTTTCATCCTGCTCCACAACTTCTCTCTTGTATGTCTGTGTGAGCGCAGGGGTGGGCCTGAGGTGGTCGAGGATTCTCATTGAGAGACCGTCCTCGCGATCTGAGGTCAATAGGCTTCTGCTGCTGGAGAGGAAACAACTCAGTCTGGTGACTGGTGCATTGACTGGTCACCTGTTTAACAAGCATTTGAAGAGAATGGGATTGACGAGCTGCTCCCTATGCCGGTGGTGCAGGAGTACTGATGAAACGGTTGAGCATATTTTGTTCAACTGTGGAAACCTTACTGAGTTAAGGTCAACACACCTAGGAAATCCAACACCTTCTATTCCTATGGTGAGAGGGACCACTCCTGGCAGGCTCGCGACATTTCTGTCTTCGTGTCTGAGGATCTGAGTTCTCTATAGAACGATGCGGGTGAACAATGGGCCACTAGGCCTCAGTTCGGCCGGTAAGGCACCGCACAGAGAAGAAGAAGAAGAAGATGTCTGTGTGAAATATCCGAGAGTCCAGAGTAATAAAAATTTTTATTACTCTGAGGCCCTTAGGGTTGGGATTGGAGAAATATTTCCGATTTCGTCGTGAGATCGCGAAAAAGAATAAATTCTGTTGCGAAGAAATACTATTTAATTAAGAGGAGTGAATGATTTGAGAAATTTTTATATACCCTAGATATGTTTATGCTATTTGGGCATCCTGTCTCTACCTATGCAATCTCTTGAATTTAAATAATTAAGGTATCAATAATTAAAGCCACGTAAATTTCAAGGTTTTTCAAGTCTTGGATGCCATCGTATTTAAAATAATTCCCAAAAGGAACATGTCAAAACTTGTTTTTCTCAAAGAACGTTCAGGATTTGAAAGGGGAAGTTAATTCGTAAAGAAATAGGATGAATCCAACATCCTTTATGATATTCAGTTATGAATTTCCCCAGTATGAACAAGCGCTTATAAGCACAAAATTACATATAGGTATGGGGTTTTCCAGTTAGAGGTGTCATTTTGATATTCGAAGAACAATGACAGTTTTTTAAATAAATTATCATGCAAATGACTACCACGACCACGCTCACAGGACAATGTTTTTTTAATGAAATTTTTTATAACCAATACGAAAAGTGGTTGCTCTATGTACATACTCGATAGCCTCACTAACTCTTTTGAGGTATTGAATCGACACTGGGCTATTGGCGGAGTCCTTCTCTTTCACTAAACTTTTTCCGTAGAAGCTCGATCAACGGTTTAGTTGGTTGTGTGGCATGAAGCAATGTCTTGTTGAAGTGAACATTGTCCAGATCAATACAATCAAATTCCGGTCATGAAAAAATCGTTAATCACCTCTCGATAGCGTCAAGTTAAGTGACTAGGTAAGGTCCCAAAACTCCATAAACTGCACTAAGCACTTACACGTTGAGGATAGACAGGCTTTCCAACAATAATTTTCGGGTTTTGTCTGCACTTAGTGAATTTTGAAATGAAAACGGTCTCAAAGCATAGACTTCTACTCCCTGATGACTAATCCGAGGTCAAATTCAATTCTGTTCTTGGGGCCACCGGTCGTAAGCACGATAACTTTTCGAAGGGTTTGTCCCAGAGACTTGAGAAGTTCGTTAACCAGCCGAATTGTACAGGGTGATCCATAAAATATGGCCATTCAAAAGTTTTGTCCCTCCATATCTCAAACAAAACAAAACCTATTTATATGAAATTTTGTGGCCACATGCCAGATGCCCATGATAAGCCTTTTTCGAAATTTTGTGGCCATAGTGTTAACAATATAATTTAATTTAATGATATCACTGATTTTTCACATGTTTCATGAATGAATAATTTCCAGAATATAATTCCGGTCGTGCTGAGATTTTGCATTCATATACTTAGCATGAATCTCAAGTCCTTTACAATTTTGATTGAATTTTAATGTGATAGAAATATTGCTCCACCAATAACAAGCGCCCAAAAGCACCTTGTAACGGGTTTTCCTCGCAATATACAGGGTGACTGGTGACGTAAGGGACAACGGCTAACTGGAGATAGAGGACCTCAAACTGAATGAGGATTGGGGGTTTAAATGTCCCCTAAGGCTATTAGTTTCAGAGATACAGGGTGTTTTTTGCAAAAGTGCTAAAACTATAAACTCCCATATCTTCGTCGATATGGCAAATTTTTCGCTGATATTTGGCAAGCTTGTTACTAAACATATTCTCCATCAGATCGAGAAGAAAAATTCCCAAAAATTGCAGGTCCGTATTCAAAAATTTCAATTTCCGTGTCAGGTGAGAAATATCACTCGGTATATGAGATAAAAAAAATTTAATTGGAAAATTGGAATCTTCAAGAAACACTGAGTAAAAATCTGTTTTTAGTTTGAATGGCACAAATTTTTCATAGTTTTTATGATATGTTGAAAGTCGAATATTACAATTTATTCATATTGAATTCAAAAAACATACTATTCCTGATAGAAAAAACACTGAATTCGAGATGCTCAAATAATCCTGACGCATTTTGAATATTCATTCACATCTTGAACTCCTTTTTTATCAATATTATAAGAAAAATTTAAAAAAACAATAGAAATACAAAGAGAGGAACAGTAGAACATATGATTCATAAAAAAATCAAATAAAAAAATGCTCGATATGCTAGAGCCATTCCTCTCACACACTTAATGACTCTTTTGAACAATTGAAGTACTTTTCATATGCACAAGATGAAAAATTATACTCTTGATAGAACAGAAACACTCGAGAAAAGTTTGACTTTCTTCTCAGAACCCCTGAACAATAATCAATCTGGTACTTATGTTTTCAACAAAATTTATTCTTCAATGAAATAATGTATGTATTTTGAGGACTTACTCTCCTCTAATATGTACTTAGGTATAGCAACTTCATCTTCTTTTGAGAAGCATATGAATTTCTTTAATGCAAACAGAATATTAGGGAAACAAGTGATTTTTTAGAATAAGAGGTTTATTATTCATTATAAATAAAATACATCCTACTACACAGAGTAGGCTTATTTCAAAAAATGACGTTTATATTCATACATTCATTGATTGTGTATTATTGGGAATTTTGTCGTTTGTTTATCTACTGAAAAATGCCTTCAATACTCACGAATGAAGAATATGTAGATGATACTTGTTTTTGAATTGCGCAAAATGAACGGATATAATATTTGGTCTCAAGATAAACCTCATCTCAAAAGAGAAAGAAATCATTAGAATTCAAGAGAGCCAATAAATGCGTTGAAGCAAATTGCTCTGATTTCGAGCATTTGCTTAGTTGTTTTCTCATGAATCATTGCATTATTTAATAAAAGAATAAATTTTGTTGAAAGAATAAGTATCAGATGGATTATTGTTCAGGCGTTCTGAGAAGAAAGTCCAACTTTTCTCGAGCTGAAATCTAGTGCTACTGTTCTATCAAGAGTAATTTTTCATCTTGTGGATATGAAACGTACTTCAATTGTTCAAAAGAGCAAATAAGTGTGTGAGGGGAATGGCTCTCGCATATCAAGCATTTGTTTATTTGATTTTTTTATGAACCATATGTGCCACTGTTAATCTTTTTGTGTTTGTATTGTTTTTTGAGTTTTTCTTATAATATTGATAGAAAATTTAATGAAAAAGTATTTCAAGATGTGAAGGAATATTCAAAATGCGTCAGGATTATTTAAGCATCTCAAATTCAGTGTTTTTTTCTTTCAGGAATAGTGTGTTGCTTGAATTCAATATGAAAAAATTGTAATATTCGACTTTCAACATATCATAAAAACTTTAAAAAATTTGTGCCATCAAAACTAAAAACAGATTTTTACTCAGTGTTTTTTGCAGATTCCAATTTCCCAATTTAATTTTTTTATTTCATATACCGAGTGATATTTCTCACATGACACGGAAATTGAAATTTTTGAATACGGACCTGCAATTTTTGGGAATTTTTTCTTGTCTATCTGATGGAGAATATTTATATTAACAATCTTGCCAAATATCAGCGAAAAATTTGCCATATTGACGAAGATATGGGAGTTTATAGTTTAAGCACTTTTGCAAAAAACACCCTGTATCTCTGAAACTAATAGCCTTATAGGACATTTAAACCCCAATCCTCATTCAGTTTGAGGTCCTCTATCTCCAGTTAGCCGTTGTCCCATACGTCACCAGTCACCCTGTAGTTTCACTAACAATTAACACCTCGGGCGCCATCTATTCTTTCGAGGGAAAAATAGCACAACCTACCCAGATAGCTACTCTGGTCGAAGACAAGGTTCTATGTTGTCTAGGATAGTAGCGACAACGCAGATGTATGAAAATAGAGTGTAATAATAAATGTTTATTCAAGTTTGGTAATTAAGAATGAACACAGTTTAAAGAAAACATTCACATATGAAACAGTTCAAATTAAATTACCGCTTGAGTTCGACCACTTTCACGATTTCCGTACACAGATTCACGAGTCAGTACCAGGACCGAAAATAAAACTCGCAAAAATTATTCGCAATAATAAAATAACGGACACATAAAATACTCGAAATCAAAAATGTTCACAATCGAAAAGTACTAACGGTAACACCTATCTAGACTTCTAGTTGTTCTGTATATTAGGTTTGTTTTGGTTCCGAATTAAGAACTGTTCAGGACGGTTCCTACATGCGCTGTTGCGAATTTTAAACACAAATTCGGAATGTGCGCACTTGCGAACCGTCCTGGATCAGTTCTTAAGCGTAACCAAAACAAACCTATTATTTCAGTTTCGTTTATCTCGGTTCGAACGGATTCGGGGATATTCGGTCGAAGTTTATGGTGAGAAAATTAAATCGTCAGCCGTTAGAGTTTGCACGCCTGTCCAGCAGACGATTCAGCGAGAAATCCAGTCACCTACCCAAGGGTTCGCACGCCATGAATGATAGGTTACTGGACTTTCCGAATCCTCTGTACCAGGGTGTATATGAACCGAAACAGGACAGATAATAAACGGGATATCGAATTGACCACCTTTCACGATGGACAATTCGAAATCAGAACTCGCGAAAACTTATGCCCGATATAAAAAAAACCGATTCACGCGGTTCGCACGCAACCAGAAATCGGACAAAATAATGGTGTTCGTATTTTACCCGGAACCTGATTCCTTTCACTCACTGATTCTAAAAACGAAATAGACCAATGTAAAAAAAAATAACTGAAAATAACACGGACTGACCGGTAATAAAAGAAAAGAACTAAAAATTTTAATTCGCAATAACTAAACTCAAAGAAAACTCAAATGAAAATCAGAAACAGTTACAATATCCGGAGACGTCTCGAAAATTCTGAACACTATTCAATTCAACAACCGAAAACCAGGGCACTAATGAAATTACAAACGGAAAACCAGAGCACTAATGAATGATGTCTCTTTTACTTATAACATCACGGGGGGGAACGGAAAAGGAAAATTTTCTGCGCTGACCCGAACTCCAAAATTCGTGTTGCTGGCGGAGGAATGGGACAAAAACATGTCCTTATCTGTACTGCATATGCTTTTTATGCCCGTTGCATCGATGAAAAACGCGATTAAATCTCGGTCCGGCGTTTTTTCATTGTTTTGATCTTTTACGGATTACTATATTCGGTAAATTAATGAACGGAAAAATATGGAAACTGACGGAAAAATACGTATTTTAATAAGCCGGAACTATTGATTGAATTGAGTAAACTACAGAATTCAGAAAATCTTCAGTATTAAACGATTATCGCTTCAGAAATATACGAAAACCAATACAGAAAATTACCAATTCCAATAACTCCGGATTATTAACTGAACAGAAAAAAGGAAAACATCAAAAATGAAGTACGATTATTATTCCGGAAAATCGAACTTCATTACAACCTGTTCAGAGCTTTTTTTGATTTTTTTCAACACCATTTTCAGGAAAAACTTATCGTATGTTCACGTAACAGGAGGTATCATTTCAAAGCAAGCAAGAAATTCCTATAAAATTCATAATTGTAAACAAAATTCGTTGTTTTTCATTAGACACATTCGTACTCTGATCACTTCTCATTTAATTGAAATTTTCATTGCAATAAAAGTATAAAAAATTAAAGAAAGCCCTGAGCAGGTCCTTTCGAGCGATCGTTTATTAGCGGAGCAATGATTGTAGTTTTGTGAAACCCGGCTTAAGTGTACCAATTTCAATAAGTGAATTTTCTATGGTTCATATGATGCGATTTTCTTGAAATTTTGTGTGAACGTTCAGTAGGTACATCAATCTTCGTTCACAAAATAAAATTCACTCCAATCGGACATATTGAATTTGACCACGAATTAGTCATCAGGGATACGATTTATTGCCGCCAAAGTCGATTTTGACTCAAAAATTTACCATAAGAGAAACAAAGCATATTTTTTCTTCTTTCCAATGACATCGATATGAAATATATCACCAATAATATAACATTATAGTATTGTCAGTATTCAGAAACTCCATTCGTGCTTCTGAACCGATATAATTTAATAATAATTTTCAAATAGGTAATGTTTTTATCATAGGTATTTCTTTCGTGAGTGCAAAGACTTCACGTTGGCACTAATATTCGTCGAATTTGTTCAGAGAAGAATTCATAGCTATAAAAAAATCTAATCAAATAAATTCACGTTTTGCGGTTCAATTAAAAACACGTTTAATTAAGCAAAAATCAAAAATCATTCTTATATTAAATTTTTTCAATTTCATATCTTGCCTTCAACTGCGATTCAATTCCAAACTCATTCTCTTCACTATCTCAGAATTGATAAAATAGAATCGTTTAATATAAACAGACCCCGATATACGATATTACATTACAGTATTGTCAGTATTTCGAAACTCCATTCGTGTTTCTGAACCGAAATAATTTAATAATAAGGAAAACGCCTGAATTTCGCTGCGGTGAATTTTCAAATAGGTCATGTTTTTATCATAGGTATTTTTTCGTCAGTGCAAAGACTTCACGTTGGTATTAATATTCGTCCCATTTGTTTAGAGAAGAATTCATAGCTTTAAAAAAACTTGTTTAAAATTCCAAAAAAAATTCACGTTCAATTTAGCAAAAACCAAAAATTATTCTCATATTTAATTGGCCTTCAATAGCGATTCAAATTCCAAACTCATTCTCTTCACTATCTATCTTTGAATATAAAAAGTAGAATCGTATAACATAAACAGACCCCGTAATTATCAAAGTAATAAAATCCCCAGCTGGAACCCTGGCATACTCTATTCATTTAACATCGATGAACATTTACTCTGTTTCGATTCTTCAAACTTCAAGTCATAAAAATATAGTTTCATAGCCGAAGTAGAAACCTCTTCACCGATAAGTAATTATTTAAGTAATCGCCAAGAGGGCGTATTTGCATGGACTCTAAAAATTCTGAGTTTGCCACATAATTCTAATAGGTACCGCCACATACGCACATCCAATGCCCTCAGCAGGGCGAGTTACCAACTATCTTCTCCTTAAACAATGATAATAATAGGATACATTGTATTCGAATTGTGTTGTTTCCAGAAAGAATATCATTTCAGTGTTATTGAATTACCAAGTACATATATAGAAACAAATTCTTAACCGCCTTTAATTCAGTAATCAATAATAATAATAAAAAAATAATGTTATAATAATAACTTCTATATTCCAGCATGAAGTTCAGTTTCATGGCAGCTGTTCAACCAAGATGAAAATTCATTTCATTTTGCTATTTTTTGTATCTTATTAATATTGGTTCATAATGATAGAGAGTAGTTCATTTTGATTTATTCAGCCATGTTCGAAATTTGTGTAGTAGGAATTCTTCAACATGCAGTTCCATATGTTGTTGAAAGTATTATAAGTATACGTTATTTTTAGGCGAAGTCTTCCAGAGGGGACCACAACTCATGGCCAATCCATAACACATGTAAGTATCTATAGTTCCTATTAGCTCTGAATTATTTTGGTGTCGTGTATTATTTCCGACACTACTTTCACATAATACGTTTCGGAGGTATTCTGATTTACATGTCAGTGCTTCAAATTTCGTTCAGATTCATATACAAGCCTGAATAGATTCTCGAGATCACCGAGCCAAGTTAAAAGGGATATTTCAAGTCACATGCTTTTGCACTTCGTAAAAGCACAGTACAGACACCAATGGTGTCTATACTGTGGTAAAAGCTACATAATTATGTTTATTCTTGAGTTGCGCAGGAAATCTTTCTTCTTGTAGGAATTGAGAGTTAACAAAGGCATTTTGATTCTTAAATAATTTGTCAACTTTCCTATCTACTATCTACACCTGGCCATCTACCTGCAGAATTTATACTAATCTCATCAACTGAGGTGACAGTGGCCCATAAAAAATGCTGTGACGGTTAAATTTTAAATTTATCGTCTCGTATGTTTATGCCTAAATGGATGCGCCCATACATTGTGATTTCATTCAATTTAGGAGATACTTTTTTTTTATTTTATGTTAATAAAAGAAAACGAATGGTGCCATCAATTTATTCATTTTGTTTCAAGAGTACTCAAATTTTCAAGATAATGCGCGGAATTCTGTGCATATTCACGATATTTGAATTGTTTAGAGCTCAAAATATTTAATTATTTTATACAAATTCCATGGACAATATAATCACAGATCTCGGTTCAACGATGAAGAATTCGAGGTCACAAATAATTATGTTCTCTCTACGGACCATAACAAACGAACCGAAGAAGCTCAAGGTTGAAATTGAAATCTTACTTTTTTAATTTCGAAAACTTTATATTCGATCTGGTCGAAATTTTATGTTTAGGTGCAATGTTTGCACTTCAATTCAATTTTCTTTTCAATTTTATTGTTCTCAGTTGGTTTCAGACGTCTAATGCGGTTTTTATTTCAGCATGAAGACATGGAGGACAATAACGTGGAGGACAATAACGCTGGACTGGAAGAAGGTATAATGGAAATCCCTTACAAGTACTTAGCGCGGCACAGCACCTTGATTTTTGTTTATGAATTCTCACTCCCTTGACGAAACGATCATAATATCAGTACAGCGTTGACGAAGTAGAGTTGCGTTCCTGGTCCGGCAGATAATACGATCTCTTCTTATAAAATACTTCTAATTTTAACGCTCGTTGAAAATAAACGAGCGCTATATTGTTTTGCCCAAATGTCTGTTATTTTCGAATTTCAGACGAAAATGGTCTGAAACGATTGGGTTCGAGTCCCCGATGACGAAATTTAATTCTGTCCGGCTTTAAGCACGATAACTTTCGAAACGATTTTCCAAGGGACTTGAAATTTTCAGGGTTTGTTCGGATCCCAAATGGCTCGGTTAAGTTCGTAAACCAGCCAAATCGTACAGAGTGATCCATAAAATATGGCCATTCAAAATTATTATCCCTCAATATCTCAGACAAATCGGAACCAATCAATATGAAATTTTGCGGTCATATGCAAGATGCTCATGATAAGCCTCATGCAAATTTTGTGGCCATAGTGTGAACAAAACCATAAAAAATTCAATTGAAATATTGAAAGGAGAATCCATATATTTCCATAACAGGATATCGGATTCGAATGAAAGTGATTTTGTGAAAGAATACTGATATACTGAATGTTTGTGCAAATTTTCAAAATGATCGCATCATCAGAACCATGGAATTCATTTATTTTTTCATTTATTTTTGACATATTTCAATTTCATTTTCTGAATGATTTTCAGAATAAAATTCCGATTGTTCAGAGATTTTGCATTTATGTATTTGGTATCAATCTCAAGTCCCATATAAAATTTCGAGGTAATAGTCTTATTGCTCCACCAATGAACGAGCGCTTAAAATCTCGCTCAGGGCTTTTCTTGAATTTTTGTTTTTATATTGTGATATTTTATATCACACTCAGTGAACATTTCAAATAAATTATCAATATACAGGGTGTATGTTCAATACTAGTTGGTACGAACCGTGTAACTAGCGCCCTTCATGAGAGTCAGACATAAAAACAAATTTATTGGATGTATCAGCTTCCAAAACATATTCGTATAACATTTCATTACAATGTTGCCAGTAGTTTCGGTGAAATCTTAAAAGATGGGTAGATTTTTTATCTTGAATACGGATGGCGCTACGAAATTTTTCTACCTAACAAACCTCCATTATTTTTCAGTGTTCTATCTATCCTAGAGAGGGCTCCACCTTTTTTTGAAACATCCTGAATACTACTGATTTTACACGTTGCTGCTTTCCATTTGATCTTGATTGTTCACGTTTATTTATTCTGAAAGTTATATCAGTTCCTGTTTTGAAACTCAAACATAAGGCATCATCATTTTTCCGTTGTTATACAAAGGGTTTTCCAATGAGAGGTGTTATTTTGAATAGCCTGCTGTTAGGGTAGATGTCACGTTTAAAGCTGTCATTTTTTGACATTTGACAAGTAGAAACTACGCCAACAATATAAATGGAACGATACCCTCTTCAAAAACGCATTGAATTGAAATTATTGAAATTCACTATAAAATGGAACATTTTTGGGTCGTCGTGAAGCACCTTGTCAGACCGCAATAAAGAAATTGGTGGAAAAATTCGAGCTGTTGGGACAAGTAAGTGATGTAAGAATAAAACCCGTGCACGTTAGAACAGCCGAGAATATTGCTGCTGTAGCCAAAAGTGTTGAAGAAAACCCAGGTTTGTCCATTTCTTTGGAATTTAGATTTTTTTATGGCTGAAATTGAATAGTATTGATCTTGACAACGTTTAATTCCAACAAGACGGCGCTCACAATTGGCCACCGAGATCTCGTGATTTAACACCTTACGACTTCTCCCTCCGGGGCCACGTGAAAGAGAAGGTCTACGCCGCTAGCCCAGCGTCGATTCAAGACCTCAAAGATGGAATTCGTGAGGCTATCAAGGGCATAGGACAGCCACTTTGGCATATGGTTATGAAAAATATCATAAGAAGGTTATGGTCCTGTAAGCGTGGTCGTGGTGGTCATTTGCCTGATGTTATTTTCCACTATCAACGGCAAAGCTTCTTCATAATGAAATAAACATCTAATCATTTATATTGAAAAATGGCATTGTTTTAAATATCAAAATTACCCCTCTTATTGTAAAACCCTTTAGTTAGGGGAAATGCCATGTTGAATATTATTAATTCAATAATTCTACTCACATTTCTTGTCACGAAATATTTCGATCCTGACGACATGAAAGCTTCGATCAATTTTCGTAAGCACAAACTGAATTATTTTCCATATTGAAAATAAAAAAAAATTGAAAAAGCCCAGAGCAGCTGCTTTTCAGCGGTTATTCAATGGTGGAACAATAAGGCAATTACCTCAACAATCTTTATAGAACATGAGATTTATACTTAACAAAATCTCTTCACGATCGGTATAATAACCTGGAAATTATGCAAAAACTGGAATATATGAAAACATCACAGTTGAAAATTAAATCCTATAGTTATGATTATGCAATTCTGGATGATCACTCAGTATATCAATATCCATATAAAAAATGAATTCCACTCGAATCGAATATCTTGTTATGGAAATATGGGGGTTCTTCTTTTCATTATTCCAATTGAATTTTCTATGGTTCAGATGATGCGCTCTTCTTGAAATTATGCTTGAACGTTCAGTATATCAATCTTTATTGACAGAATAAATTTCACTCGAATCGGATATTTTGTTATGGAATCATGAAGTGTCTTCATTTCAATATTCCAATTGAATTTTCTTTGGTTTTATTCACACTATGGCCACAAAATTCGCATGGGGCTTATTATGAGAATCTTGCATATGACCGCACAATTTCATTTCGATTGGTTTCGTTTTGTCTGAGATATTGAGGAATAATAATTTTGAATGGCCATATTTTATGGATCACTCTGTACGATTTGGCTGGCTAACGAAATTAACCGAGGCAGTTTGGAACTAGACTCACTCAGAAAATCTTAAGTCTCTAGGATAATCCCTTCGTAAGTTATCGTGCTAACGGCCGGCTGGACTGACGGTTTCACGAGCAGAATTCACCATCAGGGAGTCGAATCCTATCATTTGAGATTATTTTTGGCTCAAAATTACAGGCATTCGGCCGTTCAAGTAGAACGAGCGCTCAAAAATCATTCCCAACAGAGCTATCATTCCAGATGGGAATACCCTCAGATACGTGAACGGAGATTTGAGCATGGACAAACAACTCTTCATATTAAATAAGGCGGTTTATAACGACTTGCGACGTTGTCCGACGCCTAATTTCCAACGGTGTCGATGTGGGCAATCTTCTGGTGTTGAGTGTCTAGTGCTCATTGAATTTTCGATGGATTTCTGCCATTCAAGTTGGGGTCTGCCTCTTTTCTGTCGACCCTGTGGTTGCCAATTTCGAACTTGTTTGGGCAGGCGATAATCTGGCATTCTCTGCACGTGACCGAACCATGTGAGCTGTTTCACCTCTATATCCTGCCAAGTGGTTTCCTCAATTCCCATTCTTGACTTCACTTCCACATTTCTTATCCGGTCTCTTCTTGAAATTCTGAGTGATCTTCTAATGGCGTCCATCTCAACAGCCTCCATTCTTGATTTCAATCTTTCTGCAATTCTCCAGGTTTCAGCACCATATGTGAGTGAACTTTTGATCATGGTCTCGTAAATTTAAAATTTTCTACTCTTAGATATTTCTCCACTCCATAGAATACTGTTGAGACATCCTATCATTTTTTTGGCGGAAGTTATTCTCTTTCGGATTCGGGTTATTCTCTTTTCAATTTCTTTGATGTCTGTTCCGCTCTCGTCAAATATTACTCCCAAATAGACATAGTCCCGACAGCCCGATATGCGATGTCCGTTTTCAAGATCCAGAAAACCAGGCGAACCCCCTATCTTCAAGTATTCTGTCTTTTCTAAGTTGACTGTTAAGCCCCATTCAACGTAGGTACTCCTCCACAAGTTTGCGTACCATATACTCCATATCCTCTTGATCTCCAGCAAGAACCGCCCGATCATCTGCGAATTGTAGCGTATAAATATAATTATCGTTCAGTTCTATCCCCATCCCCTTTATCTTTCTCTTCCACCTTTCAGGCAGGCTGCCACATAAATTTTAAAAAGATTTGGTGAAATGCAGCATTCTTGTCTCAATTCCTTCGTGACTGCGAACTCTTTTGTTAGAAATTTTCCAATTTTTACTCTTGATTTGGATCCTTTATACAGGGTGATTTTTTTAAGTGTTTCATTAGACGTTATCGAGGAAGGAATTGTAATACAGATTCAAGATTTTGGATTTTCGTTTTAGAGTATATGAACTTTAATTGTAAAATATTTTCAAGAGGAATCTATTTCCGGTTTCACCGGAAACGAATGTAACTTCGTTATTTCAAATGCAACACTCTGTATATTTATACATATCCGAATTCTTCGTTCAATTCTACACTGATTTGATGTATGATATGTGCAATCACTCAAGCGGTTCTTGAATTATAGCCTGATTATAAAATTTTTTGAAGAAAAGGTTGTCACAAATTAGTGTCCATATCTTCAAAATTCCTCATTACAAGAATTTCTTTTTGCAAAAGTGGAACAAAAGAAAGTAAGCTGATACTGTTTCTTGTATAACTTATGAGGAAATATTATACAGGGTGTCTGAAGAAGGGCCCCAAAGTGAGCCTCAATAAAACTATGAAATCTCACTTTTTTCAAATGGCAACCCTATAATTTTGTAATTCCAATCGATAGCTTGTCAAAAACCAGTTAGGTTGTCCCGAACATTTCATGCCTCTAAAATCAGTAGTTTTGCCGTTATTGAATAAAATTCGAATTTCAGGATTCTATCAAGGTTTCTAACCATAAATTTATTAGGATAAAACCTAACCTAACCTAACCATAGATTTATTAGCATAAAAGTTTTCAAGAAGGCTATGTCTGTTGATTTATAATGCATTTTAGATAACTGTCATTTATACTTTCTCGATTAATCGGGCACTATGCAAAATATGAACTACAGTAACAGTGATGTATTGAATATGTTCTTCATTTATGGTGAATGTAACAAAATATTAGAAAGGGCAGTCAGAACTTTAAACGAAAGAAATCCACATTTACCACCTTGAACAAAATCGAAGTTCAGGAAGTATCAAAACAATTTTCTCCGTAGTGGAAGCATTAAACCAAAACGGAATTGTCAGTAAAGTCAGTAAATGTGAATTTCGTTGAATTTCTAATTACCTTTTCTAGGAACTTGTTACATTTGCCGCAAATAAAGAACATACCCTTGATTTATCATTCCAGTGAAATTATTATTGCTTAGTGCTTGATCTGTAAGAAAAAGTAAGAATGACAGTTCCTAACATAGCCTTCTTCAAAAATGCAAGCTTACAAACTGTGCGTCTTTAATGACAGTTATCCAAAATGCATTATAAATCAACAGACATAGCCTTCTTGAAAACTTTTATGCTAATAAATCTATGGTTAGGTTAGGTTAGGTTAGGTTTTATCCTAATAAATTTATGGTTAGAAACCTTGATAGAATCCTGAAATTCGAATTTTATTCAATAACGGCAAAACTACTGATTTTAGAGGCATGAAATGTTCGGGACACCATAACTGGTTTTTGACGAGCAATCGATTGGAATTATAAAATTATAGGGTTGCCATATGAAAAAAGTGAGATTTCATAGTTTTATTGAGGCTCACTTTGGGGCCTTTTTTCAGACACCCTGTATAATATTTCCTCATAAATTATACAATGAAACAGTATCAGCGTACTTTTTTTGTTCCACTTTCGCAAAAAGAAATTCTTGTAATGAAGGATTCTGAAGATACGGACACTAATTTGTGACAACCTTTTTCTCAAAAAATTTGATAATCAGGCTATAATTCAAGAACCGCTTGAGTGGTTGCACATATCATACATCAAATCAGTGTAGAATTGAACGAAGAATTCGGATATCTATATCTATACTAATATTATAAAGAGGAAAGATTTGTATGTTTGTGTGTTTGTGGCGTTGATATGACATCACTCATAAGCTACTGGACCGATTTCAATAATTCTTTCACCCTTAGAATGCTACATTATCCTTGAGTAACATAGGCTATACTTTTCATCCGAGAAAATTGGGGAAACCTACTATAACTTCAATGATAATAAATATGAGTACCAAAATCAGCTATTTTCAGGTGCGCTGCGAAAACCGTAAGACGTACATGGAAACAATGTATGACGGAAATGTACCTCTTCAATAGTTCTACAAAAAAGTCCACGATAGCATATATCTATCTTTCAAGGTTTACTCGGTATCACCTTTTAAAGGTATCCGAATGTTTCTCAAAATTATGCATTTTTTGGGAGTATTTTTTTATGAATACGCTATTGATCTTTATCCAATTAAATACGTCCTTCATATCCAGTATTTAATATAGAACGAAATTGCCTTTTACATCATTCAATTATGATTAATACATCAAAAGATATGGCAGGTTGAAGATGAAATCGCACCAAAATCGAATTACGTCTCCGAGCACGATATACACAAACACTGGTATGGCGACGCCCATCGAGATGTGACGTCACACCGGAGAATTTCCATTGCATTTGCGGGATTGAAGTGTTAGAACTCGAGGGAATGATTGGAATAATGCAATTAATCGCAAGTTTCATTGAAAATGCAATCAACTAACTATTTTAAATGAAATTTCTTCGATGTCTTTGTTTGTTGATCCTGGAATATATCAATGAAGTTGTATAAATATGGATGTTAGTGCTAAGTATTTACGAGTATTTGTTAATAGAGAATAAATTATTTAAGTTTCATTTAAAAACTTCGAATAAATGAAAATATTTTTATCATATTCAGGAAATTTCTATGAATGTCATTTATAATTCGTGAATTTGGAAAGTTTTTTGTTCATTTTTTTCTTCATATTCTGAAAACTGATCTTATTCAGATCCCGGTGTCTTAAGTTGGTACGGATTCTGCTCAAAACGGTAGGTTTTAGAAAAAAGTGGTCAATAGAGCGTTTGTAGAGAATTAATTAACCTATAAAATGAGGTATCAATCGTCCTGATCGAATGAGCACAGACCGATTTATTTTCATTAGAAGATGAAAAATAGTATATTATATTATAAGGATTAAAAGTGCATCTTTTTTTTACGAGCAATATTTGCAGTTGCGAGGCGCAGCCGAGCGAATGCAAAATTGCGAGTTAAAATAGGCACTTTTAATCCGAATAATATATACTATTTTTTCTCCAACCAAGTCAAAATTACAATAAAATTGGTTTTAGTGAAAAATCGTTCATAATTTGGTTATGAATTTGAACACAGAATCATGACAGTGATTGTCAAGTAGACTTCAAATGCATGTACAAGGATTAAACGTAGCGTTTTTAATCCTAGGATTAAAAGTGTTGCTAAGTAACGAGTGAATTTTTGTACGGTAAGAAAATCTATGACTTTTGCACCTGAAAAGAGTACAAAAATGTCAACATTTTTTGATGGTTGGAGAAAAATGTAATTTTTCATCTCCTCCCAACTTTATTCGAGATATTTTCAGAACGATAGGTTATAGAAAAAAGTGGTCAATAGGGCGTTTGTAGAGAATTGATCTATATCTTTACTAATATTATACTTATACCTATATTATAAAGAGGACAGATTTGTATGTTTGTGCGTTTGGGGGTTTGATACGAGTTTACTCATAAGCTACTAGAGATTTCAATAATTATTTCACCCTCAGAATGCTACACTATCCCTGAGTAACATAGGCTATACTTTTCACCCGAGAAATTTGAGGAAACCTACTATAACTTCAATGATAATAAATATGAGTACCAAAATCAGCCATGATGAATACATCAAAAGATATGGCAGGTTGAAGATAAAATCGCATCAAAATGTCTCCGAGGTAGGCACAAGGCGGCTAGGAGAAGGTACCGAAGTGTGAGAGATGTTTTGTATGAATGTATTTTGGATTGCCTATTCGCGTATGTTTATGACCACACATCAGATCAACAGATGGCGCTGAAGTCGTTATTCAGGTTATTCATCTACTCTGCAACTAAACGGCTCGATCGAATTGAATGAATTTTTGTGTATACAGAACAACGTCTGTTGGGTCTGCTAGTGTATAAATAAACTAGCTGATCCGGCAACCGTTTCTTGCCTTATAAATTATAAATAACCTAGATACCGACTGCAGCGCCACCTGTCGGGCTGATTTGTGAATCTAAACCATTCTCGAATCTCCACGAACACACACAAAAAATTTCATCAAAATTGGTCCAGTCGTTTAGGAGGAGTTCAGTCACATACACACGCACACAAGAAATATATATATTAAGATAGAGTGTTGCATTTGAAATAACGAAGTTACATTCGTTTCCGGTGAAACCGGAAGTAGATTCCCCTTGAAAATATTTTACAATTAAAGTTCATATACTCTAAAACGAAAATCCAAAATCTTGAATCTGTATTACAATTCCTTCCTCAAAAACGTCTAATGAAACACTTAAAAAAATCACCCTGTATAGTTCCTGCAGTGCCTCTATGTATCTATGTAGTTTATATTAGAGTGTTTGAGGATTTGCCATAGTTTAGATGAAGGAACAGTGTCATATGCCTTCTGAAGATTCACAAAAGTGATATGGTTTTCCATGTTTCTTGCACTTCTCTTTTCAAAAACTTGTTTGAGGCAAAATACATTGTCCGTACAAGATCGAGCGGCTCTGAAGCTACTCAGTTCTTCCCCTTCGAATTCTTCATACTCCTCCTCAATAAGGCCTCTTAAAATTTTACCGTTTAGCCTACTCATGAGACTGGTGACTGATATCCCCTTATAGTTACTGCACATTCTTTTGTCGCCTTTTTTGTGGATGGGAGTGATATGGGCTTCTTTCTAAGGATCGGGGACCGGATGACCATTTATACATTGGCCTATAATGTAGGTTAAGTGTTTTATAAGTTTACTACTGCCAAACTTTAGCACTTCTGCATAGATTCCTTCCGGGCCGCTAGATATTCCGTTCTTTAGGGACATAATGGCTTTTTTACTCAGTCTTCCTCTATCATTATTTCCTCTCCCACGATCTTTATTTTCTTTGGTGGTGGTTCTGTAATGAATTGTTGTCTTGTTTCACCTAGCAATTGTTCATAGTAGCTCTTCCATTCCTCAGGTTCAATGACTTGGATTTGGGCTCAATCTTCTTCATCATTCTTGAACATTCCTATGAAATTCCAGACCTCCGAGCACTTCCGTCCACCTATGTACTTGTCAACCTCTTGGCATTCAAGGTCTCACATTCTGTTCTTTTTCACTTTGATCATTTTACGTAGTTGTCTTTTGGTGTCTTTATATTCTTTATGATCCCGTTCATTTTTCGTGCTGAGCCATCTTAAGTATTTCCGTCTTTTGTCATTTTACCAATGCCTCGATGTCCTCATTCCACCATAGCTTCTTACTGGTTCTTCTTGTCTTCATCCCTACTGCTTCTGTGGTAGCTTCTTTCATACTCTCGATGACATTGTTGTAAACTTCTTCAAAATTTGCTTGTTCTATATTGGGTAGCAGAACGGTACTTTTATTTTCGAAACTGTGGAAATTATATTTTATGTTCTCTATTTCATCTAAGCTGTCACATCTCGTGTTTCGGGATTTCACTTTTCTGAATGGAAAAAGCACTTGAGCTCTCAGCAAGTGGTGGTCTGTTCCGCATGATGCTCCTCGTAGGACACGTACCGGGTTTTTCACTATAATTTGACCCCCCCTTTAACTTTGTTTCTAAGAGAGATACAGAAAAATGTTTCATACAAAAATTTCATGAAATCAACTGGGATTTAACAATATGAATTCACATAATGGAAGATATACAGGGTGGTCAACATATTGATGGCAACTCCATTTTTTCAAATGGAACACCCTGTATATTTTTCCATGTTTGGCTAGCTCTTTTTCCCCTGATTTCGAATATGTAACATATGTTGGGTTGGTCTCTCTCTTTTATTCTGAGAACCACAGAGTTTCAAATTTTAAGAACCACCTGGCAAGATCTGTAATCATTTTACAAGTGGCAGAGTGCGTTTACTGAAAATGCTCATTTTTGGAGTTATGATAACGTCAATGGGAAGATATACAGGGTAAACAACATTGAATGCAACTATATTTTTACAAATGGGACACCCTGTCCTGTATATTTTTCCATTTTTTGATAAGCTCTAAGGCTATTTCCTCCTGATCTCGAATATCAATGCGTAGGTGGATGTGTCTCTTCAATTTTCAAAGTTTTGAAATGATGTTAACAAATAAAAAAATATGTGAAATACCTACGAAATTCTTTTTATCCAAACAATCTACTCAAAAGTATTATTTTAGAATGAATAATTAACAATTACTTAACCAATGAAAAATAATAATCTATGGTAGTATGGTAAGAATAACATCAACTAAAGAAATTGCTCGAAATGACCACCTTCATTCAATCCTATCGTTGTCTCAAGTTGTTCAGACTATTTTTGATAGCATAATAATTAAGGCTCTGATTCAAGTTCAAGAAATTGAAGCTTCAAAATTTGTTTTTAATCATTACAATATCATCATTATTCTTTTTGCGTTGAAGGAATTAGTTCCGAATTATGGGTTTAATATTGATTGATTTCATATCATTAATATTATTCTCCGCTTTCATTGATTATCATTATTGCTGAAGTAATTTTTTTCCTTCAGGAACAGCAATAAAAACGTGTCCAACGGTGTTAAATCGGGACTATTTGGTGGCCATAAAATGGGTGCGCCATTATCAATCCAAAGATCAAATTGGCCACTTAATCTCCAAAACGCTATGCCTGATGGTTCTTGAAATTTGAAACTCTGTGGTGCTCAGAATAAGAAAGATAGACCAACATATGTTACATATTCGAACCCAGGGTAAAAAGAGCTAACCAAATGTGGAAAAATATACAGGGTTTTCCATTTGAAAAAATGAAAATGCCATCAATATGTTGGTCACCCTGTATATATTTCAGTTTGTGGAGTCATATCAAAAAAAACCACAGTGGATTTCGTGAAACTTTTATACGAAAC
Source organism: Propylea japonica (assembly GCA_013421045.1). Taxonomy (NCBI): domain Eukaryota; kingdom Metazoa; phylum Arthropoda; class Insecta; order Coleoptera; family Coccinellidae; genus Propylea; species Propylea japonica. The sequence continues at coordinate 13,264,704 of CM024243.1, read as the reverse complement.
ATTTTTTTGTATCTCCTTCAGTAACAAAGTTAAAGGGGGGGTCAAATTATAGTGAAAAACCCGGTACATCTCTCCATTGAATTATTGATTACCGTTTCGTAATCACGTAGTCAATGATTGTTCTCAAATTTCTGGTATTTTGTATCCAAGTAAATCGATTAATATCTTCGTGCTTGAAGAACCCATTCCTTATTGTTAAAGTGTGTGCTCCACATAGTTGTATTAATCTTTGACGATTATCATTCACTACTTCTTCACCAAATGGTCCCACCACTACGTCACCTATTTGTTTTCCTGTTCTCCCATTGAAGTCACCGAGCAGAACAATTTCTCTAGTGCTACCAATATTTGCTGTTATCATGTCCAATTTGTCAAAGAGAGCTTCTTTTATCCCAATTGCTTCATCATTTGAGGGAACATAGGTTGTTATAACAACTCTTTAATGCTTCCAAATTTGCATTGATATTACGCCATGGCATCTCTTCAGTGGATAGAATTGCTTTACTGACAAGACTATATTGAACATTTGTTTGATATAGTAATAAATTGAAAGAATGATAAATGGGGGTTCATCATCATTTATGGAACGAAAAGTCCTATTTTTCCATAATCTTTATAAGAATTTACAAATTGACGACTGGTTTCAAGACTGTATGGTTTGAATTCAAAAAATATATTGTATGGCACTTTTAAATGAACAATAGTTCTTGATACTGTGATGTAGTATAATTGAATTTATATGGTAGTTTTTTGACGTTCAGTATTTTAAGCGTGTATCTTTGACTATATAATGGGACATAAAGTCTCGAAACTAGTCGTCTATTGGTGAATATTCTAGTAAAGATTGTGAAAAAATAGGACTTTTTCTTCGCATATACATGAAATAATTATGTTACTTAATCAACTTAGTAATAATTATTCAAATTCGTTGACTGTTTCTGCCAATGAAAATCGTGAAGGTTTTTTCTCTATTATTTGAATGCCAAACTCTCACTTTTCTCCTTCGACAACATTTCATCAATATTTTTTTCAGTCGTCAGACCTGTACGAAAGATACAAAAAACGGTCCGCTTCGCAGAGTCAAATGATGGTAAGTTCTATTATGTTAATAAATTTTTTTCACGACTATTGTATAATTTTTCCATAATACATCTGTTTGCTCGGCCATAATTATATCCATTAACCACTAGCGAATAAAGAGTCTTTAACATAATTTCTATAAGATATAATTTATACAGGTTGAATAAACTCTCAATTTTGTCGATTCAACATCATTATTTTCTGTTCAAATTTCTTTTAGTGAATTGAAACACTTATGTCTTTCTTCTAGTTCCTCAAAGTCCATCGATGATGCTGCTTTCTATTCGGTAAGTATCTATTCTATGTTCTTAATTTAGCGTTTATTGCTATCTCTCTATATGTCATTTTTGAGTTGTCATGTACCAAGAGTATAACCTTTAAGGTTGACGCTCACTTGGACGAGACAAAGAGTTGTTTTCCGCCGGAACGGTTTGCACTGATTTAAATGGGTAGTCGCTCACTTAGGAGACCCGAAGCTAAGCGCTCGGAAGGAACGTGTCGTTTTCCGTTGAGGTGTTGAGCATTGAAACAAATGGGTAGATGCGTAGACGCTCACCTAGGAGGCGCGAAGCGAAGAGCAGCGAAGAGGCGAGTAGTTCGACACGTGGATCATCTTTGGGGCTCTACATGTGTTCATGCGGGTCGGCGGCATGCAACAAGGGTAATAAAAATTTATTCCGATGCCTGCTCGACGCATCGCGGTTCTCGGCGAACGTACGATTCGTCTTGTCTCGTCCAAGTGAGCGTCAACCTCAATAAGAGATAATAAAAGAACATGTGCAATAGTAGTAGAAAACCTCATACAACAATTTATTAAAGTTCTAGTTACCATGTCAGTTCTACAAAAATGTATTTATCACCTTTGGTTTCATCTGTGTTGAATTTGAATGACATGTTAGGGTCATATATTCCATTCAACTGAATCCATGTTTGAATTTTATGTTAATTTAGGGACTTGCATAGTTGCACATGCAGCTCTTTGTGTTAGTGGAAGTTCAATGACTATATTATTTGCAGGCGGAGTCCTATGGAAGCGTCGGCCCACAATAGGGCGTCACCAACGGCACATGTAAGAATATTTTTCGTTTCATTAATTCAATTCAATTGATTCATCACAAGTAGTACAAATAATTAAAAAACAACAAAAAAAGCAGAGATATGCAGTCCAAGCAAAAATGTTTCATTTCGATGGAATTATTTTTCGAGAATGACTCGAATAATTTCACGTGATACCTTTGGAAGCCTTTCTGATTCCTGATATCTGTGTTCATCACTCTGTTCAGATCTATATTGACTTGAATAATATCCCAGTCTATAGTCACTGTATCTTAACCCAGATAAAAGGCACACCTTTTTATGCTCTCCGTTTACGTTATGGTTACGGCTAAAATTCCGCAGAAATTCGCTAGTTGGTGAAATTGAAATTAATCTTAGCTTTTCATGAAATCAATATTTGTCGTACTTTACTCTATTGAATCTATTTTAACATCTTTGTTTACGAACTGATTTGTGATTTAGGTACTACGGAGGACGCTATATCTCCAGGTGTGTAAAGTCACTGCCCTGGAGATTTATATTATTGTCTAAGGAGAAACAATGTTTACATATAGACAATCTGTTACGAAGTACTCAGGTCTCACTTCTTTCTGCTAAATCTACACACATCAGTATTTATTACTTCAAGTACTACATGTTATTTTCGGATGCTACATAATTTGCAGGGAATGCTTTGAAAAGGTTAACGTGAAAAATATTTATATCTCAAATTACATATATTATTATATGGAATGAAAGTAAACGAACCAAGTTGCAGTGAATTGGTTGAACTTCCATTTATTCAGAAAAAAATGTTTCTTCATGTGAATTCAATAGTCACATGACATCAACCACATCAAGATATATTTTATTTCAAGATTTAATTAGACAGGAAAGAAACCTTAAAATTTGAAAATGTAAAAATATTTCAGGAAACAAACCTCGTCGACACGATTCCTTCAAATCAGCCCAGGAAGCGGCGTCTGGCAACGAGGTGGACACGTAGAGAGACAGGTAATTTGTCCTTTATTTATTATTGCAACTAAAAATCAAAATGTAATCAATTTTCTGAAAATTTGTTCATAATCATCTCCCAAATAATTTTTCTTCTTTTTCGAAATTCTTTTAACTCTGTTGCCCTCCTATCAGTTGGCGATTAACGAGCTGAGGTCATTTTATAAGAGTTGGCTCACAAAACTGACCCAAATTTATTGTTGGGATTTTTATTAATTCGTTGGATTCGTAGACGGTTCCTGCAAGATCAAAGGGTGCCTCAAGTCTTTCAGACTTCTTTCTGTGTAATATAACTTACTTGTGAATAATTTGGCTGAAGTACATGATTTACTGGTTTAAGTTGAATTTATCCGATGAATATGAATCTCTACTCAATGCATCTCGAATGCCATTTCTAGAGTAAGTTGACAAAAATAGTTCATGCTTGGAAATATTCATCCGATGCGTGAAATTACATTTTCAAGCAGGTAGTTCATACAAAAACTGTTTCAACAAATACAACTACCGTGAAAGAAGACACAAATGAACATAATGAAATTTCTATGCTTCTACGTTCCAGTAGACTTTTGACATTACTCGAATTGCTTCTGAATACTTTGTGTTCGTTTCCCATGAAAATTGCACACTGAAATAGTATAAGTTGAACACATTTACTTATGAACTTCTATACCGCTAACATGGATCAACTTCTCTATTGAAAATTGAAGCAGCGATCACGTGGTATCAACAATGACCCAATGAATTCACTGCGCAGGTGCCAAAACATAACCTCGATAGTTTGAATTTTTACTTGTGAAATGAAAAAAAAAGTAAAATTATAACCTCCATTTTTCACGTCTTGTCAAATTTTGCACATGCGCAGATGATTGAAGGGGGCATCGGGAATGGCAACTAGATTGCTTCAACTTTTATTTCAAGTTAGCAGTATAGAGATTTATAGGTATATGGTTGAACATCGTCATAAATGTTCAATATCGTACTCATTAAACTCACCCTTTATTTTGAGATGGACGGAAGAATATTATCGCACTGGTCCCAAATGTACAAGGCAAAGTAATCTGCATACAATCCGAGACGGGAAAGAGAAAAAGATCTGTAACTTCACCAAACAGTCGCAATCAAAACTCAAAGCATTGTCTTTATAATGTGTAGAAGATTTGTTGTTTTTCATTATCTGTTTGTTTGCATGATTCGTCCTGAATTCAATTAGAATTTTTTTTTTATTTCAGAAAATCCACAACGTCCCGAAAGGCATTCCGCAGAGTAAGTATTTATAGTCTGTTCACTTTTATGAAAGCAACCGTCATGAATTTTGGCACATTTCACTTATATGGAAACTTTATGGCGCTATTTATATCGTGCGTTCAAAAAAATTCGTGGTCAAGTAAGCTGTGGATTCTAGTTTTCCTAAGAGTCTATGAGGGGAAAATAGAATCCACAGCTTACTTGACCGCGATTTTTTTTGAACGCACGTTATTTCTGTCAGATTGAAACGCCAATGTTGTCAATATACAAAAAATCACGGCTTTCTTAGAATGTCAATTTTCCTAGGAAAATACAGAAAATTTAAAAGACCTTAATCAATTTTATTACCCGATTTGAACAATAATATCATTGTGTTAACAATGGTTATGTTGTGGTTAATAAATAATGTTTTCGAGATTTATCAGTTTCAATTCTCAATAGATGTGCAAATGAACAGAATCACTTCAAATGATGAAAAAGTTCTGAACCGATCATTATGTGATGAACAAAAACTGTAACATTGTGCTCACAACGAATCAAGCCGTGGGGCTTAAATAGCGCCTTAATTATTCCGTGTTGAAAAAAACCTATATGACATAGTAATTAGGTTGACAAAAAGTTACAAATTAAAAATAATTCTACATATACAGGGTCACAAAAAGTTACGGAAACATACTTAGTTTTTTCAAATGGAACATCATGGTAAATTTATATTGAACACTCTGTATACAAAAATTCAGACGTTTATCGAATGATGAAGCTGAAAACTTTAAATGAAGCGATTTTCCGCTTATTACTAATTTCCGTTTTCTGCTTTGATTTGCTGATCACCGTGTATATGATTCATTTCAGTTCCGTGGAAATAATTTCTGCATTCCAAGTTGTTCACGTTAGTTTGCTAATTCCTGAGCGCCCTGTATACAGTTTGAGTAATTTTCATTTGCATCATGGGAAGTTTTTTTTTAAGTTAAAAAATAATGAATTAACGGTTTCAAATTCATTTTTCGTTAACTTCTTGTCGGAAATATATTAAAAATTATTTAGTCGTCGGGAATTTCCGTGGAATTCAACTACCAACCAGAATGTATATGATTCAGACGATTATCGTATCGTAAAAGTTCGTAATTTTGTCGATTGTGTAATTCTTGCATAGTCCATGATAGGAAAAAAATTATTTTGTCTCTGCATTTCCGTGGAGAAGGGTATTTTTCATTTCTTTAACTCCTAGCCAGACTGTATGTAGCTTAATAGTTTGAATTAAATTAATAACGGTTTTTATATAGTGTTGCGGTAAAATGGCTCAGATGACAATGAGAGCTTTGATGGACTGTATTTAAGTTTATTGAGCCGGAAAGAACACCTTTAAAGTGGCCCACTCACTAGGAAGGAAGAATGCGCAGTTAAGTATCTGCACGTTTGGTGTAAAGTAAACGTGTGCATTCATATTTCCCACACACAGACCCTTTTGCTTGTTGAGTAAGGATGTGCGACAAGCGTGAGATGACGTCGAAAAAAAAACTGATGTTGATGGCAGTGGCGTGTGTTGTCATTAAGGAATAAATGTCGAATGTATAAATAGCGAACCCGACACTGTATTGATAAAAATATGAAACGTGCACAGACTTGTTGTTCATACACGGTCGTTTTTGGTCATTCTTCCACGTACGATGAGCAATGCACACGCCAAAAATCGAAACTATCTTGACTTCGACGGAGATAATTGGGCATTCCAAATTTCGAACGGCGGAACGCCATACACACACAGTTTTCACTGTACCCCGTACCACGCGCTTTGAAGTCTTCGCGCTTCCTTCTTAGTGAGTGGGCCCTTTAAAGCCTGGTTCTCAGAGCTTCGACGTGAAGCCAGCTGCAATCCTCACTACTCCTTTTTTCTCCCCCGCTGTCGCAGAAATACAAGTAAAGTTGGTTTATTTCAACTACAAAATAGGCGTGTCGCGGCAGATTTTGACAACCAGAAACCAAAAGGAGGGGGTCAGGGGAAGTTGTGTTTATATCCTCTGATTGGTGGAATAACTGTCGCAGGCTTCACGTCGCAGCTCTGAGAACCAGGCTTGACACGTTGACTGCCAACTACGAGATAACCCGTAGATCGCGTTCTCTTTCAGGACGCCAAATACGAGTCATCTCGTACTATGTTCATTTGCCATAATTAACTTGCTGCGAATAAACTCGTAGTAGGTATATCAGCGTATGGAAAGATGGCTTCTAGGAACAGGAGAAGAAATCAGTGCTAGCCTACATTAACAGAAAATTTATTTGTAAGCGAACAAAAAACAGATAATTCTAAAATTGTTATTCAAAACAAAAAATATATATCTTTTGTTGGTGAAACTTTTTGAAACAATCTTCCACACAAAGGGCAGAGAGTGGACAAAAATAACGCGTTTCGCGGTGTTTTTTGCTTGGGTACATCTACGTCAAGGCTTTTTCGTATATGAAATGACCAAGAAAATGCAAAGTACATAGTATGCGGAGATGTTTAGGAACAAATGTTGATCTTTGACTATCACGCATACGTTCAGATATTGAATCTATTATGAATTGACAAGTTTCTTTATCAAGTCTAAAAAGCTTAGCGAATATTTTATCAGGTAATTCGAAAGGATTTGAATTATCTCTCAAATTTCTTTGAATTCTCCTATACTGTTTCCTAAAAAAGATTTGATTTGTGAGTAATAGGTATATCATAATCCCAAAATTAACTTACTTTCTAAGTGCGTTCCTATGATTTCGAATTTCTTCATTCATTAATAAGACATCAAATATCAAAGAAATTTATATATTATTCACTTGAATTTAAATCGATTCGGGTGTATTTGTTGAAGTTTCCACTATCAAAAATGTTTTAAAGTCTTATCCTGTAGTAGGGTTTAAATTTTAACATATATCGGCTAAAATTAAGCGCCTTCCGTTAATATTTTAAAGCTTATGATGCATACATAATAGTAAAATGAAGTTAGCAGATACTTTAATTTTTAACCATGCTTTAAAATTTAACAGTTGTTTACAGAATTGGCCCTATATTCAGCTAGTTTTAATAGAACTTGGAGCGCCAAAAAGGGAGCGCGACTCGTTCCAAAAGTGAGGGTCAAAAGGCGATAATCGAGTCCTTGCGGTGAAAACCACCACAGAATTCGTTGATAATCACTTTGAGATCGATCAACTAATATCATGCGATACATCATTTTAATATCAGCGCATAAAACATAAGATTGAAGGCGAAAATGCAGTTCTAGTCGAGCAATATCTTTTTGTAATTTTGATCCTATCATTATTATTTTGGTTGAACATTCCATTGTACATAGCTTTGTGTTTTTTACTCAACTGCTTGTCCTCTGCTGTTTTGAAAGAACCCTCGATTAATCGCTAACATCTTAGATAACAATAGATATTCTTCTGCAACTGGTTTGGTTAATTGTACGACATCCGACAAGGCGTTGCGACCATGTGAAACCTATCGCAACTGGCGCTCGAGCAACCGAAGTTTTCTATTAAAGTTCATTGGTGAGCACAAAGGGTCGTTACAACCTTAGCAAACTATTGTAGAAATTTCGTTCATTTAGATTCTTGATTGAAAACAGCAGTTGCTGTAAGAATGTTAATGAACCCCTTACAATACCGAAAATATACCTAATATACGAATTATGTGGCAACGCCGTGATAAAATTTGAAAAGAAATACAAACTTTCCCATTTGTAAGAAACACATATTTTTCAGTAACCTTTTTGTCGTACCTGTATATTTGGAATTATATTTAGTTTGCAGATTTCTTTCAACCTTATAACAATGTCATATAAATTTTTATTTTATGTATACCCGGGGAAACGGATAGTAGATTCTTCGCTTGAAGTGATGATATACTACCTTTACAACTCCATGCAACCTCCTAGTAGTTGTTTCGTACACATTGTCTCATTTTCACATTATAATGTTGTAAAATTATGGTTGTAAATAATAAGCGATGTTACGTGTTAAACCACTGTTTAATTAAAGTTGTTTATATGTTAAAACATCGGCATGAAATACTATTGATGAAGAGCTTGAAATGATTAATATTGAAAAGACGATCCTACTCAATCTAAAATTTAACAAGATATATTTAAAACTTCAGACAATAGAATTGTTACAATTATTGTTAACTTTGATAACAGGAAGTAAAAATAACTAAAGGTATCGATCATCAACATCCATATTCAATACATACAGGGTGTCCGGGGAATAACTGTACATACTGTTACCAGAGATAGAGTTGCACTAGCTGACTACAGATTGACTACAAAAAATTAATTTCTGGATTTCCCTAGAAAACTACAGGGTGTTTTTCCAACTTCAAGGAAAAACTTAGACCATTATAAAATCCAAACTTATTGACGGATATTATTGAAACTTGGGGGGTTATTGGCACATGCCAAGGTCGACTTAGAAATACAGTGAAACCTCTCTTTACGGACACTCCCCTTAAACGGACACTCCCCCCAAACGGACAATTTCGTTGGAACCGAGAAATTCGACACAATTTTCTTGTAAAACGAATTCTCATGAGCGGACACCTCTATCGGACGGACGCGGACACCACAATATACATAGAAATGCCTAAAAACCTCCCAGAAACGGACGCGCAATTGTTCGCGCAGAACCGCTTAAAGACCAAATCCGGGGAATCCCCTTCATTTGGTTTGTGAACGACGTAATCGTGATAAATATAGTCCGTTCACGAAAAGTTGAGGCGTCGGTTGGCCATGGAAATTTGGCATATTCCACTGTGTATATTAAAATTTTAGGTTATGTTCTTCATTTTCTTGTCAGATTGATACACAATGTTGTCATTATTGCATAGAGTTCTCTGATAACTCGCAAGCTCGTCGGACGAGACCGCGGTACATTCGGCAACGTTGACTTTATTTTTCTTTATGACAGTAAATACTGCCAACTTCAGATAAATAAAGAAACGCCTACTATGTGCTCAACCTTTCGTGAACGGACTATACGTTCGTTGCTTTCAATACACAGTGCCGCTAGCAGTGAAACGTATGCCGATTGTTGATAGAATCATGGCGCCTACAAAAAGATTTCTGACATTAAAAGAGAAGATGGAGTTGATAAATATTGCAGAAAAGTCTACTGACCGAAAGAGAAAAAAAAATGATACAACCCAAAATAACTGATTTTTTCTAAATATGTACATTTTATATTGTTAACAGTATTAGCTTCATATTTTGCGAATTATTTTTCTTTAACGAGTTTTTACATATATTTCAATACAAATTTTGTTTTTTTTCCCTTTGTATTCATTTCGAACCTTCCCACAAGCGTACACCTCCCACGTGCGGACAAAAAATCTGGAACCAAGGGTGTCCGCTCTTGGGAGATTTCACTGTACATCAGTTATTTCATTATTCCAGGGCCGGACTCATTAATCTTCATTTAAAGTGTTCAGGTGGAAAAAAACACTTTGTATTTTGAATTACGCATAATTGATTCGCTTTTTAGAAAGAATCTAAATTATGCTTCAATTTGTGGTAACGTTTAAAGTTGTCACATCAACAATTATTTTTTTATGAATTTTTGAGTTTGAAAAAAGTTCGAAAAATTGAATTTATTTACCTGAACAGGACTAATGCCCGATTGCACCGTTCGTCTAATCAACGTTTAAGCCCTTAAGTGACGTTTATTCCATTGATGAAACGTCATTTCAGGGCTTAAACGTTGATTAGATGAACGGTGCAATCGGGCATAAGTCACCTTGTGGAGGTCGAAAATAAATAATAAATTTTCTTTAAAAAGTCACTGAAAGTGAGGAAGACTATAATAATTTGTTGATATACTGGGTGGCCACCCTAGACGCGGATCTCATTGCGATGAAGTGAATGAAGGAATATGGCGAAAAAATATTGGCGAGATGTAAAGGGTATACATACAACACAATACAAGCATATTTCAAAATTATTCGTATGTATACCGGGTGTTCGACAACAAAGATATAGAATAAAGTGACACTTCTTCCAATGAACACCCGGTATATATACGAATAATTTTTAAATATGCTTGTATTGTGTTGTATGTATACCCTTTACATCTCGCCAATATTTTTTTCGCAATATTCCTTCATTCACTTCATCGCAATGAGATCCGCGTCTAGGGTGGCCACCCAGTATATCAACAAATTATTATAGTCTTCCTCACTTTCAGTGACTTTTTAAAGAAAATTTATTATTTATTTTCGACCTCCACAAGGTGACTTAGTCCTGTTCGGGTAAATAAATTCAATTTTTCGAACTTTTTTCAAATTCAAAAATTCATAAAAAAATAATTGTTGATGTGACAACTTTAAACGATACCACAAATTGAAGCATAATTTAGATTCTTTCTAAAAAGCGAATCAATTATGCGTAATTCAAAATACAAAGTGTTTTTTTCAACCTGAACACTTTAAATGAAGATTTATGAGTCCGGCCCTGGAATAATGAAATAATTGATGTATTTCTGACTCGACCTTAGCATGTGCCAATAACACTCCAAATTTCAATAATATCCGTCAATAAGTTTGGATTTTATGATGGTCTGAGTATTTCCATGAAGTTGGAAAAACACCCTGTAGTTTTCTAGGGAAATCCAGAAATTAATTTTTGATAGTCAATCAGTAGTCAGCTAGTGCAACTCTATCTCTGGTAAGAGTATGTACAGTTATTCCCCGGACACCCTGTAGAATTAGGGTACGATGGATGTCATTACTGTGAATTTTAATATTCAAATATTTTGAAAACTGCATGAACACATTCGTGATAAATCTTCTGCGGAAGTATTTACTAGCCATCGAAGGATTTTTTTGAGCGCTCCTTCTGTAATTTTCGAATTTTGAGCCGAAAACGATAGGGTTCGACACCCTGATGACGAATCCGTATTCAAATTCAATGCTCTCTGTGGGACCGGCCGTCCGTTCTACCGATAACTTTGTCTGAATATTCATGAAAATTTCAAGAGGATCGCTGCATTGGAAGTATTGGAACCATACAATTTAATTCTTTTTAGTTATTTATTGCTTACATATTATAATTTCTGAATAATTTCAAACATGTAAGTCTAATTCTGATGAGATTCTGCATTTATATATTTGGTATCAATCCCAAGTCCCATACGAAATTGTAGGTAATAAGCTCCTGCTCAGGCTTTTCCTTAAATTTTTCATCTCTAAATTTGAATCAGTGAGTCCATCAATCGACTGGGAATAATTTCATTTTCCAAATTTTCACGAGTCTGAGCAAAACCTTAGCTCTTCGTATTCCTTAAGAGAAATCTGCGCTCAGAAACTGAGTTAACCTGAAAAGAGTTTCAATTGATTAAATATTCCTCAAATTCCTCGTTCATGATTTTATTTTGATTTCATATATTTTCAGGTTGCCAGAGTCGGCCACCCAATCATTTGGACAGGCGAATGTGGAATCAAAAGTAAGAATCTTTTCTATTTATTAAGGTCAAATGTATCCATTTGTTGCCCTTAAATATTTATGAATGATGATTTCAATATCTTAATTTCTGATATTCTTTCTACCCGCATTATTATCAGATTATTAATATACAGGGTGTTTCATCATAAACTGGACAAACATATATTTTCATGTAGAGGACATCGGGAGAATCATTTTTGCCTTATACAATATATCCCGTTTTCAAAGCATAAGCCAGATTGAGCAAGATTCTTATGAGTGTGGTCAGTTATGTATAACACTTGGTGTACCGATTTTTGGTCAAATCAAGTATTTTTGGGTCCTCTATTCAGAAAAGTTGACGAACTCCGAAAAAAAATTTACAAAATGGCGGAAGACCTGCACTGTTCCAAATTTTTTTTGCGGTTGTCAAATTGACTTTTGTTTTCTGAATGAACACAATTTTCTAAGAATTTCTGTGAAAAAATTTTTTCAAAAATCGAACACAAATTTTTTTTACATGTCTACAGCGATGAAAAAATTTCACTTGAAATGGATGAAATTTTGTACAATTGTACTTCTTCAATTATCAATCACGAATATGAAAACGGAATTGTAAAATATCGAACGGTTTCGTTGCTACAGTCATTCAAATGTTTCGTTCAGACCTCTGAAATAATGAAAAAAAAAATGTTTTGGGTTCTAGAATCAAAATAATTAAATTATTAGCATGTCCAAGCATTCTAGATGAATTTATACAAAAAAAATTAGTGAAACTTTATTGGGACTCGAACCGACGTAGGTATTGAATAGGGAAATGGCACTGTTCTAAGGATATTGATATTCGTTGCCAGGCAACGGTACGGTAGTTCGTAGTTCATTGACTACTGGCTAAATAATATTCACTGAAATTCAAATACCAGTCCAACTCTATGAAATACGAACTACCGTTGCCTGGCAACGAATATCAATATCTTTAGAACAGTGTCATTTCCCTATTTAATACCTACGTCGGTTCGAGTCCCAACTAAGTTTCACTGATTTTTTTTGTATGAATTCATCTAGAATGTTTGGACATGCCAATAATTCAATTATTTTGATTCTTGAACCCAAAACAATTTTTTTTTCATTATTTCAGAGGTCTGAACGAAACATTTGAATGACTGTAGCAACGAAACCGTTCGATATTTTACAATTCTGTTTTCATATTCGTGATTGATAATTCAAGAAGTACAATTGTACAAAATTTCATCCATTTCGAGTGAAATTTTTTCATCGCTGTAGACATGTAAAAAAATTTGTGTTCGATTTTTGAAAAAATTTTTTCACAGAAATTCTTAGAAAATTGTTTTCATTCAGAAAACAAAAGTCAATATGACAACCGCAAAAAAAAATTTGGAACATTCCCGGGTGTCAATTCTCGGAATCACTCGTTCGACGAACGATACGTTCGTGACATTTTGAGAGTAGATTTCTTGAAATTGTATGGATTTTATCCATTCAAAATGAATGTATGTACACTTTCGTCCGAACGATAAGTTGACGATATGCTTGTGTTGTTATTGATCATTCAAGTCTAAACGGAAACTGATTCTTTATTGAAAATCGAATACCTACATATCTACAGTACATGAGTAGGGCTAACACATGCGTAATAATGCTATAGATACTGCACCCCGGTGATCTTGGCTCCCGGCCACCCAGCAACACGCGCGCGGGACTAGGTGCTGGGCGCTAAACTTCCACGGTCGACAGCGTATCCCTACCGGTCGCGCTACAGCAAGCGTTGGTGAATTATTTGAAATAAGGAATGGGTGTTCGAAGGATATAGGAAAAAGAATGAAAATATCGTGAGAATATTAGTCGTATTATTATTACTCGAGTTTATTCGTATCAGTATGAAATGAAAATCTATGTTACTTCTGAAACACTGAATGTTTATAATTTTTTCTGTAGTAGGCGGCCAAGAACATTTATATGTGAAGTGGATGCATTTTTTGAATACATATTCAGATAATATTTTTCGTTTCGTACCAACAGCTCTTAAGATCAAGCACCATAGTCCGAATTGTGTTGTTGATCTCCAAACGTGTTCTTATTATTTTTGTTATGACGAAACATGTTGACTATAGAATTTGGTGTGTTAAATGAATGGGTTGACTGAAGGCCAGCAACATTTTCCAATTTGAGGAGATGTGTGGAATACATAGCCTGATGGAAGAACTATTCATATTTAATTTTTGGTTCGATTCCTAGAACCCTAAACGGCCAGCACCACGCCTCCAATAGAAGGGCTGGTCACTCAAGGTAATTTTTATTTTTTTCTTGATGTTGAAAAACGCCGGCTGAAGACTTTTAAGCGTAAAATAGATATGCTAATGAATGGACTATTAATATGTATTTTTTTGGTTTAATTTCAATTAACCTAAAGGGCCAGCACCACGCTTCGAATAGAAGAGCTGGACTCTCAAAATATTTTTTATTTTTCTTCTTGATGTTCCAAAAGCCGGCCAAGAACTTTGATCACTGAAATAGATAGGCTTATGGGTAGACTATTCATATGGATTTTTTTGGTTTAATTAAAAGAACCTTTAAGGGCCAGCACCACGCTTCGAATAGAAGTGCTGGACTGTCAAGATGATTTTTATTTATTTTATTGATGTTCCAAAAACCGGCCAAAAACTTTCATAACTGAAATAGATAGGCTGATGGATGGACTATTCATATGTATTTTAGTGTTAAATTTCAATAACCCTAAAGGGCCAGCACCGCGCTTCGAATAGAAGAGCTGCACTCTCAAAATGTTTATTATTTTTTTTCTTGATGTTCTAAGAGCCGGCCAAAAACTTTGATAACTGAAATAGATAGACTGATGGATGGACCATTCATATGTATTTTTTGGGTTTAATTTCAATAACCCTAAAGGGCCTGCACCGCGCTTCGAATAGAAGAGCTGCACTCTCAAGATGTTTATTATTTTTTTTCTTGATGTTCTAAGAGCCGACCAAAAACTTTGATAACTGAAATAGATAGGCTGATGGATGGACTATTCATATGTATTTTTGTGTTAAATTTCAATAACCCTAAAGGGCCAGCACCGCGCTTCGAATAGAAGAGCTGCACTCTAAAGATGTTTATTATTTTTTTTCTTGATGTTCTAAGAGCCGGCCAAAAACTTTGATAACTGAAAAAGATAGACTGATGGATGAGTTATGCATATGTATTTTTTGGGTTTAATTTCAATAACCCTAAGGGCCAGCACCGCGCTTCGAATAGAAGAGCTGCACTCTGAAGATGTTTATTATTTTTTTTCTTGATGTTCTAAGAGCCGGCCAAAAACTTTGATAACTGAAATAGATAGGCTGATGGATGGACTATTTATATGTATTTTTGTGTTAAATTTCAATAGCCCTTAAGGTCCAGCACCGCGCTTCGAATAGAAGAGCTGCACTCTCAAGATGTTTATTTTTTTCTTGATATTGCAAAAGCCGGCCAAGAACTGTTATGAGTGGAATAGATGGGCTGACAAATGGACTATTTAAACGTATTTTTTCGGTTTAATTTCAGTAAACCTAAAGGGCCAGCACCACGCTTCGAATGGAAGAGCTGGACTCTCAAGATGTTTTTTATTTATTTTCTTGATGTTCTAAGAGCCGGCCAAAAATTTTGATAACTTAAATAGATAGGCTAATAGATGGACTATTCATATGAATTTTTTTGGTTAAATTTTAATAACCCTAAAGGGCCAGCACCACGCTTCGAGTAAGATCTGCACTCTCAAGATGTTTATTATTTTTTTCTTGATGTTCTAAGAGCCGGCCAAAAACTTGATAACTGAAATAGATAGACTGATGGATGGACTATTCATATGTATTTTTTGGTTTAAATTTCAAACCCTAAGGGCCAGCACCGCGCTTCGAATAGAAGAGCTGCACTCTCAAGATGTTTATTATTTTTTTCTTGATGTTCTAGAGCCGGCCAAAAACTTTGATAACTGAAATAGATAGACTGATGGATGGACTATTCATATGTATTTTGTTTTAAATTTCAAACCCTTAAGGGCCAGCACCGCGCTTCGAATAGAGCTGCACTCTCAAGATGTTTATTTTTTTCTTGATTATCTAGAGCCGGCCAAAAACTTTGATAACTGAAAAAATAATAAACATCTTGAGAGTGCAGCTCTTCTATTCGAAGCGCGGTGCTGGCCCTTAGGGTTTTTGAAATTTAAACCAAAAAATCATATGAATACTCATCCATCAGTCTATCTTTTTCAGTTATCAAGTTTTTGGCCGGCTCTAAGAACATCAAGAAAAAAATAATAAACATCTTGAGAGTGCAGCTCTTCTATTCGAAGCGCGGTGCTGGCCCTTTAGGGTTATTAAAATTTAACCAAAAAAATTCATATGAATAGTCCATCCATCAGTCTATCTATTTCAGTTATCAAAGTTTTTGGCCGGCTCTTAGAACATCAAGAAAATAAAATAATAAACATCTTGAGAGTGCAGCTCTTATTCGAAGCGTGGTGCTGGCCCTTTAGGGTTATTAAAATTTAACCAAAAAAATTCATATGAATAGTCCATTTTCAGCCTATCTATTTAGTTATCAAAAGTTTTGGCCGGCTCTTAGAACATCAAGAAAAAATAAAAAACATCTTGAGAGTGCAGCTCTTCATTCGAAGCGTGGTGCTGGCCCTTTAGGGCTATTGAAATTTAACCAAAAAATACGTTATAAATAGTCCATCCATCAGCCTATCTATTCAGTTCATAAAGTTTTTGGCCGGCTCTTAGAACATCAAGAAAAAAATAAACATCTTGAGAGTGCAGCTCTTCTATTCGAAGCGCGGTGCTGGCCCTTAGGGTTATTGAAATTAACCAAAAAATACATATAAATAGTCCATCCATCAGCCTATCTATTTCAGTTATCAAAGTTTTTGGCCGGCTCTTAGAACATCAAGAAAAAAAATAATAAACATCTTAGAGTGCAGCTCTTCTATTCGAAGCGCGGTGCTGGCCCTTAGGGTTATTGAAATTTAACACAAAAATACATATGAATAGTCCATCCATCAGCCTATCTATTTCAGTTATCAAAGTTTTTGGCCGGCTCTTAGAACATCAAGAAAAAAAATAATAAACATCTTGAGAGTGCAGCTCTTCTATTCGAAGCGCGGTGCTGGCCCTTTAGGGTTATTGAAATTAAACCCAAAAAATACATATGAATGGTCCATCCATCAGTCTATCTATTTCAGTTATCAAAGTTTTTGGCCGGCTCTTAGAACATCAAGAAAAAAAATAATAAACATTTTGAGAGTGCAGCTCTTCTATTCGAAGCGCGGTGCTGGCCCTTTAGGGTTATTGAAATTTAACACTAAAATACATATGAATAGTCCATCCATCAGCCTATCTATTTCAGTTATGAAAGTTTTTGGCCGGTTTTTGGAACATCAAGAAAATAAATAAAAATCATCTTGACAGTCCAGCACTTCTATTCGAAGCGTGGTGCTGGCCCTTAAAGGTTCTTTTAATTAAACCAAAAAAATACCTATGAATAGTCTATCCATAAGCCTATCTATTTCAGTGATCAAAGTTCTTGGCCGGCTTTTGGAACATCAAGAAGAAAAATAAAAAATATTTTGAGAGTCCAGCTCTTCCATTCGAAGCGTGGTGCTGGCCCTTTAGGTTAATTGAAATTAAACCAAAAAAATACATATTAATAGTCCATTCATTAGCATATCTATTTTACGCTTAAAAGTCTTCAGCCGGCGTTTTTCAACACCAAGAAAAAAATAAAAATTACCTTGAGTGACCAGCCCTTCTATTGGAGGCGTGGTGCTGGCCGTTTAGGGTTCTAGGAATCGAACCAAAAATTAAATATGAATAGTTCTTCCATCAGGCTATGTATTCCACACATCTCCTCAAATTGGAAAATGTTGCTGGCCTTCAGTCAACCCATTCATTTAACACACCAAATTCTATAGTCAACATGTTTCGTCATAACAAAAATAATAAGAACACGTTTGGAGATCAACAACACAATTCGGACTATGGTGCTTGATCTTAAGAGCTGTTGGTACGAAACGAAAAATATTATCTGAATATGTATTCAAAAAATGCATCCACTTCACATATAAATGTTCTTGGCCGCCAACTACAGAAAAAATTATAAACATTCGGTGTTTCAGAAGTAACATAGCTTTCCATTTCATACTGATACGAATAAACTCGAGTAATAATAATACGACTAATATTCTCACGATATTTTCATTCTTTTTCCTATATCCTTCGAATACCCATTCCTTATTTCAAATAATTCACCAACACTTGCTGTAGCGCGACCGGTAGGGATACGCTGTCGACCGTGGAAGTTTAGCGCCCAGCACCTAGTCCCGCGCGCGTGTTGCTGGGTGGCCGGGAGCCAAGATCACCGGGGTAGATACTGCACTATAATCTATATCATGACATCTCCCTTTTTTGCAAATAAAATGTTTTCTCATATCCCACCTACTAATCTATGAATAACAAATTTACAAAATATAAACATTTTTACAATTCGGAAAACTTACAATGTTCAAATCATGAAATTTTTAGGACCCTAAGGTGTAAATCTATCTGGAGGTTTGGACGTCCTTCCAAACCTTGTAACGTAATAAGGATTTTGTAATAATTGTGAATTTGTGTTCTCAATTCTGGAATTAGTTAAATCGGGTTTTATCTGATGTCGATTTCTAGTTACTACTCTGTTTGAATCACTTAATTTAATACTGTATCTCCTAGTACGTTCATCAATATTTGTTATTATCCCAGGTAAATTATAAAAACCATTATTCTTAATGAACACTTTTTGCTCGAGTTCGAGTTTAGGTAAATCCTTTGAGTTTCTGTCAAAATATCGTTTATAATTTTTTTGTTTTCGACGTAAATTATTACTGTGATATTTGTTATTTATTATTTTAGGTTTAAGATATTCTGAAGTAACAGGCAAAATACTTTTCAAATTTCTGTGCATCAGGATTTGTGCAGGTGAATATAAGTTATTGTCAATTGGTGTATTTCTAAGTTCTAACAAAGCTAAATTGAAATCTGTATTATCATAAAGACATTTATTCAAAATTGATTTAAGAGTCCCTATTGTTCTCTCTATTTGACCATTAGATTGTGGTAAATAAGGACTGCTTGTTGTGTGCTGAAATTCCCATTTCCTGGCAAAAGATCTGAAAGCATTTGATGCGAATTGTGGACCGTTATCTGAGAAAACTTCATCTGGTATTCCAAATAAAGAAAATGTACGTTTCAAGTAGTTTATCACACTTTCTGAAGAAGAATTTCTATTCAAACATTTCACGTCCATGAACTTTGAAAAATAGTCAACCAAAGCTATGTAATACTTACCCTTCAATTCAAAAAGATCTATACCGATTTTTTGCCATGCTCTTCCAGGAATTTCATGATTAATTAATGGTTCTTTCTGTGGAGTTTTCGAAAAAAGCATGCAAGACTTACATTTTGAAATTAAATTATCAATATCAAGTGACATATTAGGCCAATAAAATAGTGTTCGTGCGCGATATTTAGTTTTTTCTCTACCTAGGTGACTCAAATGTAATTTTGAAAGCATATCTCTCTGTAGACTTTGTGGAATAACTAGTCTGTTATTGGAAAATAACAATCCATTCGAGAATGATAAATTATCTCTATTTATGAAATATGATTTTAAATTATCAGGAATTTTTTTTTACATGGCCAACCATCCTTCATAAAACCAAGAACCTTCAACAGGTTCAAATCTTTTTTAATTTCAGATTTGATATTTTCTAAATTCGTAGTAGAAATAGGTACGTTTTTTTCTATAGCTAGAATTTGATATTCTATATTTTCATTCAACAATGTTTCATCTTTATTATAAGAACATTTATTCTGGTCATGGGCGCGAGAAAGAGCATCTGCTAATACTAATTTTGTACCGGGTTTATAAATTAATTTTATATCATATGGCTGAATGGATATCAACATTCGTTGCAAACGCATGGGACAAGCATTAAGAGGTTTTTTAACAATTGAAATCAAAGGTTTGTGATCTGTTTCGACTGTAACATGTTTTCCATATATATACTGATGGAAACGTAAACTGGAATAAGTTATCGCGTACATTTCCTTTTCAATTTGCGCCCAATTCTTTTGCGTATCTGATAATGATTTGGAAATATAATAAACAGGCAAATTATTCTGTAGTAAAACCGCACCAATGGCATTTTCAGATGCATCCACAGATAACGTAATAGGTAGTTCATTATTGAAAAATTGTAGTACTGGCTTATTCATTAAAATATTTTTGAGTTTTTCGAAATTTTCCTCCTGCTGATGACCCCAGTGCCATAAAACATTGTGGTGTATTGCTCACATTGTTTTAATTATTAATCATAATATCAAAACATGTTATCATAACACACCGCTACTTCGATGGAAGACAATTGATTTCATTCCATTCCCAGTCCAACTGTACCATAGATAAGTAAATAAAGAGCAAAGTAGGTGGTTCGTTCCTTACTGAATAATCCCCTTTATTGCAAACATCCTCGATACATCACATGGCGATCCTTGCCCTTACCTGAAAGTACGTGTTAAATGTACAAAAATGGGTTCGTCGAAGTCAAAAGAAGTTAAATGAGAGGTAATCATAGCACAAGCAGGCAACAGTGGTGGCCAAAGTACCAACCAGTGGGGTGCTATTTCCATTAGAGAAGTCTGCGAGATAATCGTATTCCTTATATTAATTATGGCTATCATGGTATACTTCTACCAATACTGCAAAAAGAAAATGGAGCGAAAAATCCGGAGAGAAATCACACGAAGCCAGATAAACATGAACAACATCAGCCAATAAATGCAGGTAAACTACCCTATAATGTATGTCTCCAGCTATACCAGGTTTCCGTGCAGTGACATTATGGTGAATTAAGTTACGAACATTGAAATTAGAATAGATAGTTATTAGTTATATAATATTAAATTTTATGGAAATTAATAGTTTAGAAGGAATTTTAGAATCTTTAAATTCAATCCAAATTTATTTAAGAAAGATTGGCCCTGAAAGGCGAAAGGGAGAAATTTTTCATAAAAAATTATCTGAAGCACAGTCCGCTTACAGTAATTTCAAATCAATAGTAAACTCGTTAAAATTTTCTGATATACCCTCTGACAGTTTAGAATCTTTTCAAAAACTCAGTATCAAAATTGAATCCACATTTCAAAAAATCATTGAATTAGATAAAGGAAGAATCAATACTTCAAGAAACATGGAAAATTTTGACTTGAAAACTGCTACTAGCTTATTACCTGTACTTGATGATAATGAAAAAACAACAGAGAAATTGATTGATGCCATAGAATTTTACGACTCCATGCTGAATGCCGATCAAAAACAATATCTCATAAAATTCATTTTAAAAACGCGCCTTTCTTCTAGTGCTAAGTTGAGGTTGAATAGCGAGTATGTTTCTACAAATCATTTGATAGAAGATATGAGGTCTCGACTTTTAACCATCAAATCAGATACAACTTTACAATCAAAATTAATTCATGCGAAGCAAGGTAATAGGTCAATAGAAAATTTTGGTAAGTCTTTAGAAGAACTTTTCGTGGATTTAACTATTTCCCAGGCAAAAGGCGATACGAGAGCTTACGAGGTATTAAAACCAGTAAATGAAAGAAATGCCATTAAACAATTCGCGGACGGGTTGAAAAATGAAAGATTGAGTACAATTATTGCCGCTCGAAATTACACGTCATTGAAAGATGCTATTCGTGCAGCTCAGGATGAGAATGCTTTTCAAAATGAAAGTCCCCAAATTTTTTCAGCTTCCTATACGAGAGGTCGAGGACGTAATAATACTTCGTTCGGAAATCGAAACGAATTTAGGAATAGAAATTTCGAAAGGAATCAATTTAGATCAAATTATAATCGAGGAAACGGTAATAATAGATATAATACATCTAGAGGTCGAAGGTACCACAACAATGGTTACCGACAAAACAACACTCAGCAGGTAGATTCACGCAAAAATCCGCCAAGAATGCAAAATTCCGGTCAAAGACGTTCTAATAATAATCATATATTCTACGCCGATGGTACAACTGCTTCACATTCCAGTGAAAACGAACCGAATCAGTTTTTTCGAGAGCAATAAGAATCCGCAAATGTATGAATGTTCTGGTATGAATTGGGTTGACATTAGAGTGAATGATGAAAATCACAAATTTCTTTGCGATACAGGTGCTACATTATGCGCAATAAAATATGAATGTTTAGGTTCAAATGTAAAAATTCATGAAGAGAAAATAACTATAAATGGCATTGGAGGACAACTTACCACCGAAGGTTTTGTGAAATTAAAACTAGAAATAGGTAAAACTATCGTTGAACAGAAATTTCATGTATTCAAAAATTTAACGTGTTTTACTGATGGGATATTAGGTCAAAATTTTTTTAAAAAATTTGGTGCTATTTTAGATTTTGAGAAAAATACCCTATCGCTACTAATTTCCGATGTAGAATCAATTTTACCACTTCATTCCGAATGGAACAATTTAACAATTATACCTCCTAGATGTGAAATAATCAAATTCTTTGACGCAAATACCGACGAAGATTGTCTAGTTATCTCTCAAGAACTATGCGAAGGAGTTTATTTAGCAAATAGTATATGTAGACCGAACAAGGGTAAAATTCCTGTGAGAATTTTGAATACGAGAGATTGCGAAGTGTGTTTGAAAAATTGTATGCCTGAAATTCATAAACTCAGCGACTATGAACAATGCAATTTCAAAAATGAAGCAATTACACCATCACGAGTAAAGGAGCTATTTAAAATACTGAATTTACAATTTCTAAATAAAGAGGAACAAATTTCAATAGAAAATATATGTGCAAAATTTAATGATGTTTTCCATTTACCAGAAGATAAACTAGCAACTACTAATGTATACAAACCAACCATACAACTCAAGGATAATGCCACTCCTGTTTATAAAAAACCTTACAGAATACCACATGCACAAAAATCCGAGTTAGAAAATCAAATAAAAAATTTACTTAAAAATGATATAATTGAAGAAGCGAAAAGTGAATGGTCATCTCCTATTTTACTTGTTCCTAAGAAGTCTGATATAAATGGAGAAAAGAAATGGAGACTTGTCGTAGATTATAGACAGCTAAATCAACAAATTTGCGATGATAAATTTCCATTACCCAATATATCTGAAATTTTAGATTCATTATCTGGTGCCGTATATTTTTCTCATTTGGATCTTAGTCAAGGCTATTTTCAAGTTGAGCTCACGCCCGAAAGTAGGCAATATACAGCATTCACAACGAATAAAGGTCAGTATCAAATGAAACGTCTTCCAATGGGATTAAAATCATCTCCGAGAATATTTTCACGTTTAATATCAGTTGCAATGTCAGGTCTCAATTATGAACAATGTTTTATATATCTAGACGACATAATTGTATTTGGTAGAAATCTACAAGACCATAACAAAAATTTAATCAAAATTTTCAGCCGACTCCGTGAAGTAAATTTAAAATTAAATCCGGCTAAGTGTCAATTTTTACAGAAAGAATTAATTTATTTAGGTCATCTTATATCAGCAGAAGGTATTTCACCTAACCCAGAAAAGTGTATAGTTTTACAACAATATCATACGCCGAAAAATGCTGACGACGTAAAAAGATTCGTTGCATTCGCGAATTATTATAGGAAATACATACCGAAATTTGCTGAAATAACGTTTCCATTGAATAGGTTGTGTCGTAAGAGAGTTGAATTTATTTGGACTCCAGAATGTCAACATTCATTCGAATGTTTAAAATTTGCATTGTCAAATCCACCCATTCTTGATTTTCCGAATTTTTCAGAAGAAAATGAGTTTATTCTTCAAACCGACGCTTCAGGTTTTGCTATCGGTGGAGTATTATCAAATAAAAATAATAAACCCGTGGCATATGCAAGTAGAAGTTTGAATAAAGCGGAACTAAACTATTCCACTATTGAAAAAGAACTTCTTGCCATAAAATGGTGTATTAGTCACTTTCATCCATATCTTTTCGGTAGACATTTCAAAATAAAAACAGACCATCGTCCTTTAATTTTCCTTTTCAATCATTCAAATCCATCTAGTCGTTTGACAAAATTTCGTTTGTGTTTGGAAGAGTATGATTTTCATATTGAATATATAAAAGGAAGTGAAAATGTTACAGCAGATGCATTGTCTCGAGTAATTGTTACATCGAAAGAATTGAAAGGAATGAGTCAAAGTTTAATTGCAGTCATGACACGAGCGCAAAGACTGAATGATAGAGTGAATGAGAACGGTTTGCAAGCAAGTGATACGACAAAACGGCCTGATCAACCGAAAGTTGTAGAACTTCTTAAAAAACCGAAAGAATGTGTTGAGCTTAATTTTGTGTCAAATGTTCATAAGGATTCATACAAAGAAAAAGAAATTTATTCAATATCAGATTCGCTATATTATGTTCCAAGTAAGTCGACTATTTTATGTGAACCAATTTCTCGATCGACATTCACGCTAGACGTACTGTTGAGAGATTTGGAATTATTTAGTGAAATGGAGAATATTGAAGAAATATGTATTATGAAAAATGAAAATAATGTACAATCGATTGAAAATTTTATAAGAGGAATAAAAGAAAACTCCAATTGGACTGGTCCCCGAATATGTATTATTAATGGAGTTAAAAGAATCGAAAATAGCGATACGAAAAAACTGATATTGAATGACTTTCATCTATTACCAACAGGCGGACATGCAGGTATACGCAGAATGTTGAATAATGTCAAAAAGTATTATTTCTGGCCAGGAATTTCGAAAGATGTATCTGAATTTGTAAAGAGATGCGTTAGTTGTCAAAAACACAAGTACAGTAAACATACTAAAGAACCAATGGTGATAACATCCACATCTACTTCACCTTTTGAGAAAATTTTCTTAGATATAGTTGGACCTATCGAAAAAGATGAAAATGAATTTTCATACATTTTGACCTTGCAATGTGAACTCTCAAAATTTGTAGAAGCATATCCTATTAGATCCAAGGATACTATCACCATAGCACGAACTTTTGTTGACAATTTCATATTGAGATATGGTGTCCCTAAGGAGATAGCCACAGATAGAGGCTCGGAATTCATATCCTCTACAATAGCTGAAGTTTGTAAATTGTTGAAAATTAATCATTTGCAGTCAACGGCATATCATCATGAGAGTATTGGTGCATTAGAAAATTCTCACAAAGTACTCGGCTCATATTTGAGAACCCAAACACAAAATCATCACAAATCTTGGAGTTTTTGGGTTCCCTATTGGTGTTTCACGTACAATACAACAGTTCACACAGAAACCCAATATACACCTTTTGAGCTAGTATTTGGGAGAATTTGTAATTTACCCAGTAATTTGATAAATAATGTAGATCCTCTTTATAATTTTGAAAGTTATCCATTAGAAATGAAGTATAGGTTGCAAAGAGCTCACGAAGATGCTAGAAATAATCTTTTGAAAGGTAAAACAAAACGAAAATGTATTTATGATAGGAACATTAATCCTGTAACTTACAATAAAAATGACTATTTGCTCGTTAAAAGTGAAGTGAATACGAAGTTAGACAACATATATGAAGGACCTTATTTAGTGATTAGTGAAGAGACTCCGAATGTGAGAATTTTAAAAAACGGAAAGGAAAGTGTAGTACACAAAAACAGGACAAAACCTTTTTACCCCCCTTAATTAACTGAAAAAAAGTGTAATGCTATTAGGATCCTAATATTATGTATGTACCTATAATTAGTTATGAATTTGATGATTGCTCTAAGTAGAATAAGTTTTTTATCTGGAAAGGTTTAACTATTTATGGGAATGGATATGTATTTTGTATAGAATGAAAGAATTATTCTTTCTACAGAAATGAAAATTCTTTCAGTCTCCCGTAGGAGATGTGGTGTATTGCTCACATTGTTTTAATTATTAATCATAATATCAAAACATGTTATCATAACACACCGCTACTTCGATGGAAGACAATTGATTTCATTCCATTCCCAGTCCAACTGTACCATAGATAAGTAAATAAAGAGCAAAGTAGGTGGTTCGTTCCTTACTGAATAATCCCCTTTATTGCAAACATCCTCGATACATCACAACATCTTTTTTAAGAAGGATTCGTAAATTTTCGGTTTCAAATGACATTCTAGGTATGAATTTTGAAATATAAGAAATCATGCCCAAAAATCTTTCGACATCTTTTTTACATTCTGGTTTTTTGAAATGTTTTATTGCACAAATTTTGTCCTCATCAGGTTCAACGCCATTTTTTGAAATTATATGACCCATACATTTTAGTTTATCTACCCCAAATTCGCATTTTTCCAAATTCAGCTTCAAATTAATTTCACGTGCTCTTTCTAATACTTTTTTTAATCGCATATCGTGTTGCTCTCGTGTGGAACCCCAAATTAAAAAATCATCAATATATGATAAAACACCTTCCATATTATCGAAATTTTGTTTTATGTATTTTTGAAAAACTTCAGACGCAGGCTTAATTCCGTAAGGCATACGCAAAAATCTGTATCTACCAAAGGGTGAATTAAACGTGCATCTGAAGGAACTCTCCTCACTTAATTTAATTTGCCAGAAGGCCTGACTAGCATCAAGTTTTGAGAAAAATTTTGCATGTGACAGAGAAGCAATTATTTCATCCACTGTAGGAAGAGGAAAATTTTCAGAAATTATGGCTTTGTTCAATTGCTGTGGGTCCATGCAAATTCTGAGATCACCATTCGGTTTGTGTACTAAAACTAAACCATTGACCCATTCAGTTGGTTCATTGACTTTAGCTATAATTTCCTTTTTCTCAAGATCATTTAGCTGATTCTTTAATTTATTTTGCAACGAAAACGGAACTTTTCTTGGAGGATTTATCACTGGTTGAATAGAGTTATTTATTTTAAAAGAATATTCTTGACATTTAAGAGCTCCGATTCCTTGAAATACATCCTTGAATTGACAAATTATTTCCTTTTCATCAAATGTTTTTTGTTGAATAGATCCAATAAATTTAAGTAACTTCATTCTCTCACATTCTTGTTTTCCCAGAATAGCAGGAGAATATTTGTTATTTACAACATAAAATTCAACATATCCATGAAAATCGTTATGATGACATAGTAACTTGCACTTACCCAAAATATCAATTCTAGTACCAGTATAAGTCGAGATTTTCAAATTACATGGTATTAAATTATTCACATTGATATTCAATACTTTCAAATATCTTGCAGGTATGGCATTAATTTCAGCACCAGTATCAAGTTTGAAGTTGAGCAGTATATTATTTTCGAACTTTAAATTTATGTTCCATTCTGAGTTGGAATTCTCATTTTGCTTACCAATTGAATTAATGAAAAAATCTGAAAAAGAACATGATTCATCAGAAATGACATCAGTAGAACCTGAATTGTTTACAGAAATTTCTTTCACTGATCGACAATATTTCGCGAAATGATTCACTTTGCCACACTTTGCACACTTCTTTCCATAAGCCGCACACTCGTTTATTGAATGTTTATTACCACAATTTCTGCATATGAAAACTTTGTTGCAGTTCATAGATCCTTGATGTCGTCCAGTGTTTTGTTTCGATTTGTATTTGTGTATTTTATTTATCGATGATCCAGCTACTTCATTTTCAAGGGATCTCATTTGTTTTTCCGTTCTTTCCGAAATTTTACATAATTCCATTGCTTTTTCAAAAGTTAAATCTTTCGTTTGAAGCAGATTTTGCCTGATTTTCGAATTTTGTATTCCCAAAACCAGTCGGTCTTTGATTAAACTGTCACGAAGGTCACCAAATTCACATGTAGCACTAAGTTGACGCAATTCCACAATATATGCATCGATGCACTCGTCGTCTTGTTGATTCCTCGTGAAGAATATATATCGTTCAAATGTGACATTTTTTTGTGGTTTGAAATGTTCATCAAATTTGCGTAGAATTGTTTCATAGTCCATTTTATTTTCATCTGCAGCATATGTGAAATTATTATATATTTTTAAAGCTTCATCGCCAATAACGCTCAACAGAATTGACGATTTTGTCTCTGATGTTTTTTTTGTGAGATCTGTGGCCTTCAAATACAGCTCGAATTTTTGTTTGAAGAAGGTCCAATTTTCATCCAGTGAACCATTGAAATTCATTTGTGTTGGCGGCGTGATTCCAGTCGCCATATTGGAGGGATTTGAATTTTTCAACTTCAGCTTGATGTAGTTCTAGAATTTTTCACTTCGAATTTTGAATCTTCAGTGTTATTTCAACTGTTGTTTGAATTTTTTTTTACGGAATTTGCAGTTTATTTTACGAATTTTCGACTGACTTTCATTAAAAATGCTTATCACTAATGTCGCAGCGCCATGTGTTGTTATTGATCATTCAAGTCTAAACGGAAACTGATTCTTTATTGAAAATCGAATACCTACATATCTATAGTACATGAGTAGGGCTAACACATGCGTAATAATGCTATAGATACTGCACTATAATCTATATCATGACAATGCTCAGGAATTAACTTGTTTCGAACGTTCGTGAGCGAGTGATCCCGAGAATTGACACCCAGGTCTTCCGCCATTTTGTGATTTTTTTTCGGAGTTCGTCAATTTTTCTGAATAGAGGACCCAAAAACACTGGGATTTGACCAAAAATGTTACACCAAGTGTTAAACATAACTGACCACACTCATAAGAATCTTGCTCAAAAATGACGTTTGACACCCTGTATCTCGCTTATGCTTCGAAAACGGGATATATTGTATAAGGCAAAAATGATTCTCCCGATGTCCTTTACATGAAAATATATGTTTGTCCAGTTTATGATGAAACACCCTGTATATCAAGGTGAAACGAATACAGGTAATGATTACATTTTTGGTATCAGTATTAAGTGAATTAGTCATTGCAACAACATAATAAAAGGAAATTTCGCAAAACCTAGCTAATATGAATGGGTATGATGAAGAACCTTGGGGTCCATCCACTATCCAAATGCGACTTTATTGTATTCTCGATTCTTCTCTAGTTTCCTGTGAAATTATGATCAAATTACGGAAAGCAACAGTTCAGCTTCTATGAAGATCATCTAAATAGGGAGATACATTTAAAAGCAGTTATTGAAGATGAAGAAGGTCAACTCTGACAACTAATTAAAATACTGGTTTGGAAATTCACATCAGAAACAGAAATTCAATGCATCAGGGAGACAATAATTTTGTCGTGCTATAATAGAAAGGTTCATGGGATTCGTAAATCTCTGAATAAACGAGCGACTGGAATATTGTAGTTTTGTCTCTCTTATCCTTGGGAGTGGCTTACTCGACCAGTATGGTAGGAAACCTGCAGTAATCGAATCGACTAACACGCGCAGCCTGACTCATTTACTGAATGCGCCGGACTACCCATTTTAGTCGATTTGTGAGAGAAAACCATATTATTTGTTCGTTGGACAATCCATCGAGTGAAACGAAAACGAAACATAGCATGTCAATGTCCAGTATACCACTGTCCAACTGCGCAGCAAAAGACTCTGTCTAATGCATTGATTCTCGTATGTTTCGAAAGTGAATATCCAAACCTGTAAGTATACGATTTTATTCAGCCCAATTTAGTATTCTCAATCTAAATAATACAGTCATATTTGGCTAGATA
Organism: Propylea japonica; assembly: GCA_013421045.1. Classification (NCBI taxonomy): domain Eukaryota; kingdom Metazoa; phylum Arthropoda; class Insecta; order Coleoptera; family Coccinellidae; genus Propylea; species Propylea japonica. The sequence continues at coordinate 13,235,114 of CM024243.1, read as the reverse complement.
GTATGTATAGTGGATACAGTGTAGCGCGCGTATGTTATTTCATATGAATGACTCTCGATTTCACCATAGATATCAAACCTCGTACAAATAATTTCAACCTGTTTCTGCTCTGCAAATCAAATTAGTGGATAGCGCGTAAGGTCTAGACTTTGATTTTGATATTCAGTAGAAATAAATAGTATTTAATCAAATTCAACGTCTACAGTCTATTTCAGGAGAGCATGAAGTGAAGCAAACCTCTTTAGTCGGCCATAGACATCGTTTTTTTTCATCCGTTCATATCGCGGCGATAAGAAAAGTCCCGGAAAAAGGGCCAAAAACCGATGTGTGTGGCGAAAAACCGTCGCGTCGGTACGTATTGTCGGTACAAATATCTGGCGATGCTTGATTTTTGTCACGACGCGACGGTCCATCGGTTGTCGTGCCATACTGACTGTGTGTTTAATGTGAATTAAACATTAAGGAATATCCAGAAGAAATCGCATTTGAAAATCAAGAATTCAAATTCCATGGAAAATTACCAGGAAGCAGTTATCGACCTCATGCATTCAATAAACCATATCTTGGCCAAATAATATGCGAATTTTGCAGATTCCAGCAACTCCGGAAGGCGGCCCATGACGAAAACTGTGTGTCGTCACAAATAATATATTAACTGTAATCATTTAATTCTTAACAACATTTATTGTTCAAGTTTTGACGTAAATAAATTATTCAAACTCCATCGCGAATTTCACTTGGTTTGTAGGGGATTTACAACCCCCTACTCTCCATAATCTCACTGCAACTTTACCGAAGTTACGAACCGTTGAAGAAAGTAGAAACATATCTTTAGAGGACACCCTCCAAAGATACATGGTCCTTCGAGCCGGATTTGAACCAGCGACCTAATACAAGCCTTCCGGACGAGATCCTACAAAGATACCCTCTGAAGATACATGGTCCTTCGAGCCGGATCGAGAGACAGGATTTACGCCCCTTATCCACTTGAATTGAAGCAGTTCCTTTTTCTTCGATAATCATATCATTAATATTAGCAGTTTTAACCTTGGCTTTAAATGTTTGTTGCTTCATTTAGCCATTTTCTGTTTCCTGTGATATGTGTTGATGCACAAGAGTCCAAATACCACACATCTGTATTGACGTTTTCAGACGTTGGAAATGCTGCATACGCTGTGGAATCATTTTTGCTTGTTTTCTTATCCACCTTTTACTTTGAACGGCACTCTATCTTAAAATGACCCATCTTTCCACAATTGTAACATTTAACGTTTTTCTTTGGATTACTTTTAGTTAAATTACCTTTAGTGAACATTGCCAGATTACTATCCACTGACTTTGGATCTTGTTGAGTTTTTACATCTTGCAATAGCTTTACCTTGATGCAATCTCCACTTATTTATGTACCACTGCTTTCTAGTCCCATTATCATCGGACGATATTCTTCGGGTAGACCTGCCAAAAGTAAAGTTCCAACCCATTCATTTTCCACTTTGAAATTAATCTCATTCAGTTTGTGAGCAGTTGATATTATTCTAACACAATATTCTTCTGTTGATTTGCAGTCTTCCAATTTTGTGTTGATGAGTGACCTCAGGACCCCGGTGATGTTAGCTCCCGGCCAACCAGCTCCAAGCGCGCCTATTCCATCACGGTCGATGAGGTCGCCCGGCGTCAGCTGATTTGTTTTACGGTTAATTCTGAGGAATGCTACATCGGAAGTGATCAAATTCATACCGCAAGCAAAGAATTGAACAATTCAAATATATTTAAACTTCCTTTTATTCAATTTCTATCACATTAGGGGAAAAATCGGTATTTACTCGTACGAAACAATTTATTGAAGTTTCATTAGTTTGAGATATCCGGCCAAGAATTCTGATGAATGGAATGGACTAGGCTTCATTCAACGTACTTTGGAGTAAATTTTCAATCATTTCTACCCCAGCTCCAAAGATCGAACTTGGGGTTTTCAAGTTTTACGGTTAGCACGATCGAATAATATTTTTTTTTTGTATTTCGAATGTCCGGCCAAAAAGTCCGGTGGATGATATAGTTAGGACATTATATAAACTATTTCCAGAAAAAATGTTGTTCGTTTCTGAAAACCCCATACCCCCAGCTCCAAGGATAAAACACACTCTCTCGTCTCGAACTAGATATGACAACATTTCTTTTTTTTGTGCTTGTTTCGGGAACCCGGCCAAAAATTCCGTTAAATGGTTTTCATCGTATATGATATGAGTTATATTGGAGAAAAATTTCGTTAGATTCTGAGAATCCTGCAACCCTATATGTGAGGATCGTTCTCAACACTGTTTAGTTGCGCTGTTGACTCGATGGCAAAAATCCATTTTTTCTTCTATTTGGGATGTCCGGCCAAGAATTCTGAAAAGTGGATTCGATAGAGCATTATACAAATTACGTCTGACATAATTTTCAATCGATTCCTTGCTCCACACAACCCCAGCTGCAAGGATCGAACTTGGGGTTTTCAAGTTTTACTGTTAACACGATCGAATAATATTTTTTTTGTATTTCGAATGTCCGGCCAAAAAGTCTAGTAGATGATATCGTTAGGACATTATATAAGCTATCACAAAAAAAGTTTCGTTCGTTTCTGAGAACCCCATACCCCCAGCTCCAAGGATAAAAGCCGACGCTCTCTCGTCTCGAACTAGATATGACAACATTTCTTTTTTTTTGTGCTTGTTTCGGAAACCCGGCCAAAAATTGTGTTAAATGGTTTTCATCGTGTATGATATGAGAATATTGGAGAAAAAATTCGTTAGATTCTGAGAACCCTGCAACCCTAGATGTGAGGATCGTTTCAACACTGTTTAGTTTCGCTGTTGACTCGATGGCAAAAATCCATTTTTTTTCTATTTGGGATGTCCGGCCAAAAATTCTGAAAAGTGGATTCGATAGAGCATTATACAAATTACGTCTGACATAATTTTCATTCGATTCCTTGCACCACACACCCCCAGCTCCAAGGATCGAACATGAGATGTTCAAGTTTTACTGTTAACAATATGGGATAAATTTTTTTTTGTATTTCGAATGTCCGGCCAAAAAGTCCGGTGGATGATATAGTTAGGACATTATATAAACTATTTCCAGACAAAATGTTGTTCGTTTCTGAGAACCCCATACCCCTAGCTCCAAGGATAAAAGACAACACTCTCTCGTCTCGAACTGGATAACACAACATTTCTTTTTTTTGTGCTTGTTTCGGGAACCCGGCCAAAAATTCCGTTAAATGGTTTTTATCGTATATGATATGAGTTATATTGGAGAAAAATTTTGTTAGATTCTGAGAACCCTGCAACCCTATATGTGAGGATCGTTCTCAACACTGTTCAGTTTCACTGTTGACTCGATGGCAAAAATCCATTTTTTCTTCTATTTGGGATGTCCGGCCAAAAATTCTGAAAAAAGGATTCGATAGAGCATTATACAAATTACGTCTGACATAATTTTCATTCGATTCCTTGCACCACACACCCCCAGCTCCAAGGATCGAACTTGGGGTTTTCAAGTTTTACTGTTAACACGATCAAATAATATTTTTTTTATTTTTTATTTCGAATGTCCGGCCAAAAAGTCTAGTTGATGATATCGTTAGGACATTATATGACCTATCACGAAAATAAGCTTCGTTCGTTTCTGAGAACCCCATACCCCCAGTTCCAAGGATAAAAGCCGACGCTCTCTCGTCTCGAACTAGATATGACAACATTTCTTTTTTTTTGTGCTTGTTTCGGGAACCCGGCCAAAAATTGTGTTAAATGGTTCTCATCGTGTATGATATGAGTTATATTGGAGAAAAAACTCGTTAGATTCTGAGAACCCTGCAACCCTAGATGTGAGGATCGTTTCAACACTGTTTAGTTTCGCTGATGACTCGATGGCAAAAATCATTTTTTTCTTCTATTTGGGATGTCCGGCCAAAAATTCTGAAAACTGAATCCGATAGAACATTATACAAATTACGTCTAACATAATTTTCATTCGATTTCTTGCACCACACACCCCCAGCTCCAAGGATCGAACTTGGGGTTTTCAAGTTTTACTGTTTAATTCGATAACACAGTGCACCTTCAGCTCCCAAGGTGAAATTCGCCCTAGCAAGTGATGTATCTTCGTTTTTCTCCCGTTTTCCTCTTGCCAAAACTGAAATCAGTTTTCCGATCTTTCGTTACCGAGATATAGACAGTTCAAAGTGCCCTGCTGGTGTGACGTTAAACCACAAACATTGAAAGATTTTTGAAAAAAAAATATTTTCTTGTCCCGCCCTAGCAAGTGAGGTATCTGCGTTTTGCCCCTGTTTTGCTCCTTTCAAAACTGAAATCAATTCATTCTACTCATTTATCCCATATTGTTAACAGTAAAACTTGAAAACCCCAAGTTCGATCCTTGGAGCTGGGGGTGTGTGGTGCAAGGAATCGAATGAAAATTATGTCAGACGTAATTTGTCTAATGCTCTATCGAATAAACTCTTCAGAATTTTTGGCCGGACATCCCAAATAGAAGAAAAAATGGATTTTTGCCACCGAGTCAACAGCGAAACTAAACAGTGTTGAGAACGATCCTCACATATAGGGTTGCAGGGTTCTCAGAATCTAACGAAATTTTTCTCCAATATAACTCATATCATTTACGATGAAAACCATTTAACGGAATTTTTGGCCGGGTTCCCGAAACAAGCACAAAAAAATGAAATGTTGTCATATCTAGTTCGAGACGAGAGAGTGTCGGCTTTTATCCTTGGAGCTGGGGGTATGGGGTTCTCAGAAACGAACAACATTTTTTCTGGAAATAGTTTATATAATGTCCTAACTATATCATCCACCGGACTTTTTGGCCGGACATTCGAAATACAAAAAAAAATATTATTCGATCTTGCTAACCGTAAAACTTGAAAACCCCAAGTTCGATCTTTGGAGCTGGGGTAGAAATGATTGAAAATTTACTCCAAAGTACGTTGAATGAAGCCTAGTCCATTCCATTCATCAGAATTCTTGGCCGGATATCTCAAACTAATGAAACTTCAATAAATTGTTTCGTACGAGTAGATAACGATTTTTCCCCTAATGTGATAGAAATTGAATAAAAGGAAGTTTAAATATATTTGAATTGTTCAATTCTTTGCTTGCGGTATGAATTTGATCACTTCCGATGTAGCATTCCTCAGAATTAACCGTAAAATAAATCAGCTGACGCCGGGCGACCTCATCGACCGTGGTGGAATAGGCGCGCTTGGAGCTGGTTGGCCGGGAGCTAACATCACCGGGGTGACCTCAGGAGTCCTACTCTTCTTGTCAGTCCCTAGTCCTCGAAAGCTTTTTCGAGGTTGGTCCAAGCTTCCTTCGATTTCGTGGCAGATTTGATGTGGGATTAATTTTTTTTGTCGACAGAAAGTATTATTTTGAACAGAGCCTTTTTGTCCTTCTTTTCGTCAGTTTCTGTACCACTGACTACATCCCACAGATCATCTAATTCTAGAAGAGCTTTCATAGCAAATTTCCACTCACTGTATGTAGTTGTTCCTTCCTATTAGTTTCTCAACAGACATGTATTGAGAACCAGCCATTCTGTCTCCGCGTGTTAGCACAAAGATTTTATTTTTGAACAAGAACAACTTCCTCAATTACTTCTACTTGCCGTGTATGACTGGGCCCATAACCTGTTAGGGTTTATGTTTTGTGGAAGCAAAGTAATATTTTAAGTTATTTATTATTAACAAACTGAAGACTTATTACAACGCTACGTCATTACATTACTGAACCTTCATCTTGTTATTATGTCAATTGTCAACAGTGTCAACCATAGAAAATATATATATCACTGAATATTCTTTTCTTCTAACACACGTGATAGTTGATTATAAATAACATAATTTAAATCAGCTCTATTTAATTCAACGAGAACAATAAGATCACTAAAATGGTTTTTTAGGATTTCAAAAATTTCCTTCTATAAGGAAAACCTCAATTTATATGAATTCGCAACATGAGTCAACATCCCTATTTGAACAGAAATATTAAAAAAAAATTGCTGAAACTATACGATAGAAATTTGTTCTGGATATATATGAGGATACAAACACTGAACAATTCTGGCAAAAATGTCACTGAAATGATTACAAAATGTGAGAAAAATAAGAATTTTGAACATTAAACTTCAATATTTTGCTTCACCTCGGTTTTCTTGTAGGTGACAATATACAGACTTATTACCAGTAACTTCAGAGGTGTAAATTGAGAATCAACAATTGTATTTCAAATTATTGAATGTATGTCTCAAATATTAAGAATATTTTTGTGAACTCTTTCTAGAGAATGGAGATTGGTTAAAATTATGTCAGTAATAGCTAAATGGATAACTACCTACTAACATAAGTTTTGATAGTATGATTTCAATTTTATTTTCGTCTGTACATTTAAACACTACTGGGGTAATTTCCATAATCAGAAACATCCAAATTAGTAACTTCAAATGTCTTTATAGGAATCTGGAATTCGATAGATATAAACGATTTTCAAAATTTGTTCTATATTATGTACACCTAAAATGAAACAAATTTAATAAAACTTGACGATACTTCGATCACTAAATAGGGACTCAAATGCATTTCGTATTTCACCTAGAGAGTTTGAAGTTTCCTTCGAAACATTCTTTATCGATCATTTAATAAATCGATTTCTCCAAAATATAATTCTGAAGAATCATCGGTTCAAAAATATCCTGATTTGAACTAGGAAGCAACTTTACATACTGCTACACATGTTTTACTCGAATGATGTGAAGTGTTGTGTCTGTTTTTTTTCCTTCCAACACCAATGGGCTCAGCAATTATGCTACGTATCCCAATATCAGTAATTTCGAAAGTTTTGCGCTGTACATCGAGATATAATAGAAAAGAGAGCTATGACATACAATTGAGTAAGTAAAAATAGTACCACTGGGCGGGGCTAAGTCGGAGACCAAAATGGTGGAAAGTTCAGAGTTGAATTAAGTTGCCAGTTTTTTCTGTTCACCAATTTCACCCAAAAACTACGACTGGTTGGGTCTCTAGGAGACCTATTCAAATAAGGTCAATTCAATATCAAATAAACAATTTTTCTTCAGGCGATAATATACACATATAAAAACATATCGGATTACCAAGACAGACTTACAAAAATTTCGAATTCGGATCTGTTCAGTACTCATACCTACCTGTGATATGTTTTTCCTCTAATTTTCTTCTTATCTGTCTTTTCTCTGCTTGGAGAAAGCCCTATAGTACACGATACCATTTTATTGTATATTAATAGGCAGAAAAAATCACAATTTAACTATAAAAAGACGCAAGAATCACAATTCCTCTAGACAATTCAAACGATTTTCAAATTTGACGTAGGTGGTAGTAATATGGCTGATCTGATACCTCGTTTATTTCAATGATGGCACCTCCATACTATCCTATATCTATGGCGCTGTTGGACAACATACCACCACCTAGACTTTACCAACGTCAATGTATTACCCAGGGTTCGAACCCAGTACCGTCTTGCGAAAAGTCAGCTCTCAACCAACTAGAGCACCGTCGCCGACGTTGTGATTGTTGTGAATTGTAAACAAGTTAACCTCTCTCTCGGACTCTCGACTCGAAAGCGCGTTGAAGGCTTCGTTCACGATAGGCCTGGCAACGTTGCATTGAAAATTGAAGATTATTCTTAATATTACCGATCTAAGATAATGAAACCAAGGCTAACTTTGTGCTCAATAATATGTGAAAGCAATATACAGAAGAAATAAAATACGTGCTCTGTCAAAGTTCTGAATGACATATTATGATGATCAATATTGAGGTCTGGTGTGTCAACCAAACGACCCGAGGAACTAAGGAGTCTCTTCAGACAAGCTTATGAATGATCAATTTCCGTTAGTTTCTTGGCAGAGTCTATAATGAATATCCATAAAAAATGAGGTGTAAATTGTGTAACTATATCTTCGTTGAGACACAGCTCATTTTCCATCTCTGTGTAATTTATACTGAGGACCCACTGGCGTAGTTCCTAGCCTCTCAGAAAGTTTCGAATGTGCGTTGCAGCTCTAGATCATATCTCAGTGAGTACTCAGATAAAAGCAGCCTAATATGTGATTTTTTATTTCTCTGGTTCACTGTTTCACATCTCTCTCCTTCAAAACTGTCTATTATGGTATTTATCAATATACAAAAAATAACACAGTATTAAAAAAATGTCCTTTTTTTTCAGACAGCAGAATCCATGGTTCCGGAAAGGAGACATAGATACAATACCAGGCTGGCGACGAGGAATACAGGTATTTTTCACATTTTCAATTTCATCGTTTGCACAATAATCTATCAGAATTTTGCATCTAGAAACCCATACAATAATCCCCATTTTGAAAACTATTCCACTTGAACGAGTGCTATATCGTTATTTGTCTAAATGTCTGTAATTTTCAAATTTCGAACCTAAAATGGTCTCAAACGAAGGGGTTCCACTCCCTGATGACGAATCCGTGGTCAAATTGAATTCTGTCTGTGGGGCCGTCCGGCCGTAAACACGATAACTTTCGAAGAGATTGTCCTAGAGACTTGAGATTCTCATGTTGAGTTCAGTTTCCAAACGCCGCGGTTAAGTTTGATAACCAGCCAAATCGTGTAGGGTGTTTCGTAAAATATGACCATTTAGAATTTTTTTCGTTCGATATCTCAGACAAAACAAAACCAATCGAAATGAAATGCGGCCACATGCAAGATGTTCGTAATAGCCCGATGCAAAATTTTGTTGTCAGAGTGTAAACATAACCATAGAAAATTCGATTGTTTTATTGAAAAAAAATTTTTTATATTTCCATAACTATAGATATCCGATTCGAAAGAAATTCATTTCTTGGATGAAGATTGAACGTTCACGCAAAATTTCAAGAGGATTGCATCATCTGAACTATAGAATTCATTTTTTTTCATTATTGATATTATACATATTTTGTTTTCGAATAATTTCCAGAATATAATTCCGATCGTGCTTAGATTTTGCATTCACATACATGGCATGAATGGCAAGTTCTACACTAACTTTTGAGGTGATAGCATTATTGCTCGACCAATGAACGACCGCTCAAAAGAACTTTCTCAAATTTTCATTTCAAAATGTGAATCAGTGAGTTTATCAATCTCCTGGAAACAATTTAATTTTCCAAATTTTCCTAAGTCTGAGCAAAACTATAGCTCTTTGTACTCCTCAAAAGATATCTGTGCTCAGAAACTTATTGAACCTGTTTGAACTGAAATATTTTTCAAATTCCTCTCTTATGATACTATTTTAATTTCAAATATTTTCAGCCTGGTCGACATCCACGAAATCCGAGATCGGAGGGGAGAGGATGGAAGCACAAGTAAGAATCTTTTCTATTTACTAAGGTCGATTCTTGCCGTGAAATATTAATGAATGATGATTTCAATGGGTACGTTCAGCACCACTCCACTGTTGGCATAAAGCAAAAATCATTTGGGAAGAGTTGAGTTTCAGCGGATGAAAATTTTCTGAACGCTTCGCTGAGTGATTTACAAATCTGACATATCATGATATATAACCTTATTTTTTGATACCCACTTGGGAAACTTGTTGTGATTGTACTTGCAGATTATGAATTGAAGTGTATTAGGAATAACCAAAATACTCCTAAATAAACTTCAACTCACAGAACACAACAATACTAAACTTCAACTGAAAACACTAAATATCAAGGGCGTAGCCAGGAATTAATTTCGGGGGGGGTTTTGACATTTTGGCAATTGACTTTGTAGGTGCTTGGTGCAAAATGAAAGATTATTTTTGCACCAAAAAATAACTCTGAAACATTTCGGGGGGGGGTTTGAACCCCCAAAACCCCCCCCGTGGCTACGCCCTTGCTAAATATAAACAAATCACAAAATAGGTATATGCGCGAGTCTCAGAGGTCAGATGAGTTAGAAAGCGCAAATTTTTACCGACAGCTGTTGAGAAACATCGATCTGTCAGCGGTTTTGCTGAACGGAACACTATCGCTTACTCAACTTACTCAACTGTTGTCAACAGTTTACTGCTGCTGAACGTGCCCAATCTCTTCATTTTCAATTTTTTTTACCCACATCAACTCATCTAAATTGTTAATTTACAGTGGGTTTGTCATGACTTAGCGATAATTTAAGGGCATCAAATATAACTAATTTTATCGACAAAAAAACCCACATTGGGCAGTTTACCGACTCAGTTTTGGAGTGGCCCCCATTTTAAATTTACTTTTTTATTTCAGTTCGCCCTTCCAAATATCCAAATAAGATCGACGTGAAAAAAATATTTTTTGAAAAATGATACTACCACCTTTTAATAAAGTGGAACAATATGAAAACATGGTCATGTTCGAACAGCAATAACTGTCAAGTTATGTAACTTAAACAAATGATGTAGGTGTTGTTTTGTAGCTAATATCCTTGCGTGTTGAATCATTGAATCTTGCGGATTTACTGAGAAAATCAGTACATTTTTTTACTACAATTAAAAAAAATTATCCTGAATTAAATGTTTTCATATTGTTCTACTTTAATGAAAGGTTGTAGTATCGTCTTTCAACATTTTTTTCACATCTGTAGGACCTTTATGCCCAAAAAAAAACGATAGATATTATTTGGAAAGGTCAACGAAAATAAAATATTAAATTCAGAATGGGGGCTACTTCAAAACTAAGGGGGTAAACTTCCCAATGTGGGCGTTTTTGTCGATTATTCGGTATATTTGATGCCCTTAAATTAAATCGCTAAGTCATGACCAAACACACTGTATATCAAGGTGAAAGGGAGATTAAGTGAATTGGTCGTTGAAGCAGCATAGTAATACGAAATTTCGCGAAACCTAGCTTTCCGATGAAGTAAAATCGCCAATATGAATGGGTATGTGTTGAACAGAGCACCCAGGGATCAGTAAAGTTCATCCATGACACGACTGTCCATTGTATTCTTGATTCACGTATGGCAGACTAGTACAGTATTCGTTTTGTGGAGTTTCGTGATCCTGAGCTGTGCAGTGCAGCCAATGGCAAGCCGTATTTCGAGCTTTTGAGTTACTCAAGAGCACGAAATATCTCAAAACGAATAGGCTATAAATGTTACTTCACCGTATTCTCGATTCTTCTCCTATTTCCTGTGAAATATGATTAAGATACGGAAAACGTAATGAAACGAACAGTCCAGCACAAGTTGTGTTCTGCTTCAATGGAAAGCATCTAAATAGGGGTATAATAATAAATTTCATCGCAGTTATTGAAGATAGAGAGGGTCCACTTTAACAATAGTTATTTATCCAACGAGGTTATTAATGACAGCGACTAATGGTCGAATATTTTAACGCGTGAGCAAGTTGATATTAATCAAGATTTTTCCGTCGACCTCATTATGCATTGAGAATACATTTTCGATTGAAGTATAGTCCGTTCACGAAAGGTTGAGCCGTCGGTTGGCCATGGAAATTTGGCATATTCCACTGTGTATATAAAAATTTTAGTTTATGTTCCTCATTTTCTTGTCAGATTGATACGCAATGTTGTCAATATTGCATAGAGTTCTCTGATAACTCGGAAGCTCGTCGGACGAGGCCGGGGCAACGTTCAGTTTATTTTACGTTATGACAGCAAATACTGTCAACTTCAGATAAATGAACAAACGCCTACTATGCGCTCGAACTTTCGTGAACGGACTATACATTCATATTATGCACAAGACATACATTTGACATAATAAAATTTTATGTTTTTATGTTCCAGTAGAGCTTAGACATTAGTAGAATTGCTTCTGAATGCTTTGAGTTGGGTTGCACATGGCAATTGTAAATTAGATTAGATTAGAGGAGGGGCGACAAATCAAAACCGACCTTGCGAGCACCTTGACCTTAGGATCTATTGTGCATCCCCGCGCTGTTTACCAGTCCGGCAGCAAAGTCTCAATGAACTTCACCACCTTTCTGGGGACCACATCCATTACTTGTTCAGGCTTTAGGAACCTGGAGCCAAGATGCCGTAACCGTTTCTGGTGAACAGCTTCACACTCACATAGCAGGTGTCTAGCTGTCTCGGTGGCTTCTTGACAGAAGCGACATGTACTATCGGGCGCCTTTCCCATGTTTTTTAAGTGATACCTCACAGGACAGTGCCCAGTGAGAGCGCCCGTCAGTTTCCTCAGTTCCAATTTGCTGAGTGAGAGGACTTTCTTGGTCCAGCTCGTCGAGTGAGAGAGAAGTGACTTAGCTTGTCTTTGACCATTGGTCGTACGCCAGGACATAAGCTTCCTCTTTTGTTCCCAGTCCTTAATAGCCATTGCCTGATGACTGGCTGGGAAGCCGCAAAACGGTTCTGGTCCAGTGAAGGGGGTTGTCCCTCCTTCCCTGGCCAGTCGGTCTGCCGCTTCATTGCCGTGAATCCCGGAGTGACCAGGCACCCAGATGAGATTGACCTGGTTCTTTTCTCCGAGTAGGTTAAGTGACGTTTTGCATTCCCAGACCAACTTTGACTTCACTTGTGGAGAGTCAAGCGCTAGCAGGGCTGCTCTGCTGTCAGATGCTATATATATTTCCTTTCTTTGGTAGTTGCGTTCCGCACAGAGCGCAACGCACTCCCTTATAGCAAGTGTCTCTGCCTGAAAAACCGAAGGACAGAGACCCATTGGTATGGCTAATTGGATTGAGGGACCGTAAACACCGGCTCCGACTCGTCCGTCTTCAGTTTTCGAGCCATCAGTATAAAATACCGTAGACCCTCTGGGGAAAACTAATTCTTTATTAGCCCATTGGTCACGACTTGGGAATGTCGTGGTAAAGTTTTTCTGAAACTCGTGTCTCAAGGGGAGGTTGTCTGTGACTACATCCTGAAGCTTCTTACACTCATTTAGAATGCGGAGGTGCCCTGAGTAGTCACCAATTTTCAGCTCCCGCTCCCTTGCTACTCGGAGAGCCTATCTGGCCGCCTCGCTTTCCAGAAAAATCTCTAGATGAGGCAGGTCCAGGATGACTTGCATGGCAGCAGTTGGGCAGGAGCGAGATGCGCCTGTTACGGATAGACACGCTGTTCTTTGTAGTTTTCCTAGGGCTAGTTGTCCCGAAACTAGTTTTGCTCTTGGCCACCAAATGAGAGCCGCGTAGCTCACGATTGGCCGAACAATGGATTTGTAAATCCAATTCGTTAGTTCAGGTTTTAATCCCCACGTACCTCCGACCATCCTCTGGCATATGAAGAGAGCTCTCTGGCCCTTACTGATCACAGCTTCGAGGTGTAGACTCCAGGAGAGTTTTTGGTCGAAGATCACACCAAGATATTTGGTGTGGTTCGTTGGGGTTAGGGTGGTCCCGTTCATAGTAATTGTTTTAAGAGAGAGTTTTTTCCTCTTGGTGAATGGCAGTAATATCGTCTTTTTGGGATTTATATTGAGACCTTCTCGGAGACACCACTCGTGAGTATTGTAAATTGAAATAGCATAAATTTTACATTCAAATGGGTCATTAATTTTCAATTTCATACATATGAGGCTCACCTTTTATTTTGAGGAGAAAAAATAAATTTTCTGATTATTCAGCAGAATTGATTAATCTCGATCAATACAGACATATTTAGCGAGAGAGCATAATGTATAGTGGATATATTGTAGATCACGTATGGTAATTGACCTGTATGTCTCACGATTTTACCACAGATATGAGTGGGTTGCTGTATATGATCATTTGTTGATGATACTAATATCTTGAAAATCATCAATGATATTCTTCAGTTAATGCAATAATTAACTGATGATCAACATTATTATCTGTTTAATAATGCTTATATAGATTTGTAAGAATGGTGCTCAGTAAATTGTTTAAAATTAAATGCCAAATAAACCTATCCCTATGTCCTAATGACATTACACTAGATGATACTCAAATTAAGATAAAAACTGTGCAAGGTTTCTAGGAGTTTATGTGGATTCTAATCTGAAGTGGAGATATCATGTAGACTACTTAAATAAAAAATTAAATTCTACCATCTATACAATCAATGTTTCGAAAAAGTCAGTGGATGTATTTATCCCGAAAATGTTTATTTCTCTAATTTTCAGTCAATTTTGTATGGTATTGCGTGCCAGGGTGGCAGTTCCTGCTCGGTGTACCTATTTCTTAAACAAAAAATGGCTCTAAGATCTATGCTCAACGTGAAATACAGGCAGACGTGCAGTGGTGTTTTTTGGGCTGATAATATTCATAATTTTACAAGACTTTATGTTTACATTTGTAGAAAATTTCTCATACAACACAGAGAGTCATTCGATAAATTTAAAAACAAAAATATCAAAACTAAGCAGATTGATCAAGGTATGTATAACATACACAATCTCACACTCACACAGAATAATGCAATATGTAAGTGCATTAAATTATTTAACGCTTTACCAACACAATTTCGTTCCATATCCAATGACAAGCTCTTTATTGATAATTTATGTTCATTTATCATGAGATGTGCAAGAATATCCTGACTACTGCAAATTTAATAGTGGCTATAATAATTGAAAGTACTGATTTTTTCTATGTATAACATGAATGTATACTAAGAAATGAATAAACATATTGCTTCGCAAATCAAATTTGTGAATAGAGCTTAAGCTCTAGTCGTTGAATTTGATTTGCGAAGCAGAAATAGGTGAAAATTATTTGTTCGATATTTATCTATGGTAAAAACGCAAGACATACAGATGAATTTACATACGTACACTGTACTGAATGACATATCGCACCTTTAAAAGTGAACCGTTACTAAACAAAAGTATCCAATTTTACAGGAGGACAAAAAAACCGAGATAGATGCATCAATTTGCTGTATAACTTTCAAATCCGCGGAATGAAAAACTTATGTTCGGGATCAAAATGATCCTTTTCATTCATATCATGGAATGCAATAGGAACTTTTTCATTATGTTAATTGCATAATTTTTTTTAATAACTTTCGAATTTTATAGTGACACTTTACTACTGATTTTTTGTTCATTTAAAAGATCCCAATGAAACCGCAATGTAAAAAACTGACCTAAACAAAAATATATCAAAAATACAATACAATACAATACAATACAAATTTATTCATCCATAAGACATACAATGATGTATAGGACATGTCAAGATTACAGAATTAGTAAAGTACATGATGATACAAACTCATAACTCGTATATAAAGCAAATGAAACGTTTAACCTCAGTTAGAATGAACTTGTAAGAAATTCATCTATACTGTAAAAGCACTTTTCTATAAACATATTTTTTAATTCTTTCTTGAACTGTTTATCATTCAGTATTTTGAATCTATTGGGTAGATGATTATACAATGTTATACCCATCATTTTTGGTGACGACTCATATTTGGTGGTTTTGTGTTGAGGCACACAAATAATATTCTGATGCCTGGTGTTATAGTTATGAAAATCAGAGCACGTCATCAGGCCATCCAGGTTGTTACGGACAAAAACAAACAATTCAACATATAGATACAGGGGAATGTTAATATTCGGAAATTCCTGAACACCCCCCTGCAAGTTTCCATAGGTTTTCAGATTAAAAATCAATCGAATTATTTTCTTCTGTGTGATAAATATTCGTTCACTATCAGATGACGAGCCCCACAGAATGACATATGACAGAGATGACAGTAAACCAGACCATAATAGATGTTGATTATGGCATCTAGGGGTAAAGAGCCCTTCAGCCGATGCAAGGCATAGAATGATTTGTTCAATTTCTTGCACAAATAATCCACATGGTGATGCCATCTCAAGTTCTTGTCAACGTAGAGTCCTAGGAACTTTACTTGATCAACAGATTCAAGGGTGCCCTCATTCAATTAATGACAAATGGAGAAGTTGTTCCTGAATCTCGAATATGAAAGTTTATGACTTGGGTTTTTTCCATGTTAACTATCAGTGCATTTGACCTGCACCAATCAACGAAACGCCGAACAAGTTCTTCACATAAAGCCTGCAATTCCCGAAGACTACAAGCTTTTATCGCCAGCGATGCATCATCAGCAAAGAGAATAAGGATACAGGCGATTAGGAAATCTGGCAAGTCATTTATGAATAGAATAAAAATTAAGGGGCCCAAGACAGATCCCTGTGGAACACCCATGTTGTTCTTGTATTCACCCGAAGAAGAAAAGCCATTATGGTAACATGCATTGAGCGCTGGGTTATATAACTAGCTATCCAGTCTAAGAATACTCCTCTGAAGCCCATTTGATAAAGTTTATCGAAATAAACTTGTGCTGTAGACAGTCAAAAGCACGAGACAAGTCAAAAAATATCCCAGCCACATGTTCTCCGTTATCCAAACGATCATAAACAAATCAATGAACTCAGTACAGGCAGTCTGGGTTGATCTGCCCTCCCTAAATCCTGCTGTTGATTTGATAATATTGAGAACTTAGATAAAAATTTATGCATTCTGAGGTGAACAATCTTTTCGAAGACTTTTGATATCTGATTCAGGATAGAGATTGGGCGATAGTTGGCGATATCATCGACGGGACCCTTTTTATGTACCGGTATGACCTTGGCTATTTTCAGTATAGCAGGAAAGTGTCCAGAAGAAATTGACGAATTGAACAAGTGACATAATGTTCCTCTAAAAGGTGCAACCGATTTCAGAACCCTTGCTGAAATTGCATCAGGACCCGAACCACCACCATTCTTCAAACAATGTATCGTGGACCGGATTTCATCTGAAGTTATAGGAAAGAAAAAAAAATTAGATTCCATCAACCTCTGGGTGGTGCAAGTACCCGAAATACGGTGACCATAGTAATTTCTCAAAGACCGCTCATTAATTTCAGAGAAGTATTTGCCGAATGTTTCAACAACCAACTTGGGATCAGAAATATCTTGACCGTTATATTCAAAGATATCTGGCAATTTTTTTACTTGAGCGACCTAGTGCCTTATTCACCATTTGCCATACTGTCTTATTAATATTGTCAGATTTATCGATAATACTCTTATTATAGTTCAGTCTGGTTGTCCTAAGCAAATTTGAATACTCAGTTTTAGCAGATTTATAATTAAGGAGAGCTTCAGATGTTTTGAGATTTACAGCCAGCCATGTAGATCCCTTAATCGCTGTCTAGCCTCCACAATGTCAGAATTCACCCAATTCGGACGTCCCCTGGATGAAGAACGTACAGCCTTCCATGGACATGCGACATCCATTTGAGATTTTAGGATATCAATAAAATAGTGAATTTCTCATCAACCGAAGAACAGTGATACACAGTCCGAAAATCAGCCCGTTCTACCAGCGTGGCAAGAGCTGCCAGACTGTCTTGGGACATGACCCTGTAAACCGTAGGTCCGAGGAATCATGATGAACCATTGTAGGCAAGAAATAGTCTAGTATGAGCGCTCTATGATCACTTAGGTGCGGTTCATAACGATAACAACTTGTAGAGTCCTTTGCACCGTTAGAGACAATGTAGTCAACCTTTGTGAAGAGGTATATCCATTTCTGTTGGTGCAAACTCGTGTGGGCTCCATAGAGCCCACGATGAGATTATATCTCGTGAACAGATCATCGAGAAGCAATTTTCTAGTGTCATCAGTAGTTAATAGTTAATATTGAGATCTCCACACAGAAATATGATATTGGATAAAGAAGAACAGTAATATAAAACATATTCTAAGATATTCATGAACAAAGTAAAATCACCTGAAGGAGGTCTATAGACACTTAAAACATATAACGTGACATCTCCTAGTTTGGTTTTAAATCCACAAATCTCACAGGTTCTGGCAACCGAAAACTTGTCAATATTTAGTGATTGCACTCGATAATTCGACCGCACGTATAAGGCACACCCTCCATGCTCACGCTCGGGTCTGGAGTAATGGGAAGCCAATCGGTATCCTTCCAGAGCATAAGGCCGATTCTCTCAGGAGAACACAATGCTCCACAACACTTACAAAGTCAGGCAAGAGTAAACTGAGAAAATTTCAAATACAATGAGTTGAAGCATGAATTGCCAACGAACATTCAATTGGTTATTTTTTCGGGAGTTTTTTCAATATAGGCAATGACCATAATCTCAATGTCAATTGTTTACCAATTACCTATTGATTCGAAATGTTGTTATAAAAAGATAATACACACGTTTGTGGAGTTATATTATTATCAAAGTTTTAAAATCTCTGTGGCTAAACGAAATGTTACTGTTTGCCAATTATAATAAGCAAAAACTAATTTCTTCATGATGCAGCGAGGTTTAATTCGAATAAACACACTTTTCTCTTGAACTTTCGTCACCACTCCTCAACATGCGCTGTGCAAGTGGTATAGTTACGGTTTTGCACTTAGCTGAATATTCAAGATCGGGTTCGTAACAACGCCATCTAGCTTGTTATGGGGAACTTCGACAAAAGAAAAGAGCTTCTTTGATAGAATACGCCATATATAAAGAGATGGAATTGATAACTCAATTTGAGAACATTTTGGTTTAGTAACGGTTTACCTTTAAAGGAGCGATATGATGCCCAATATTGAAGACAAGTGTACCAATCAAACGACCAGAGGAATTTTAAAATCTATTCGGGCAGGCTTATGAATGTTTAATTCGGGTAATTTCTTGACAAAATGTACAATATTGAACATCCATAAAAAATATGGGGTGTAGATTATATAACTACTAGCGGACCCAACAGACGTTGTTCTGCATTCACAAAAAATCATTCAATTCGATCCAGCCATTTAGTTGCAGAATAGATGAATAACCCACATAACGACTACAGCGTTATCTGTTGATCTGATTTGTGATCATAAACATACGGGCATCAGACAATCCAAAATACATTCATACATCATAGGTTTAAAATTTGTAAAATATGGCATAAGTTAAAAATTGCTGTATAATACGTTAGTTCATACGTTGTTTCCGATTAAATTTTAAATTTTCGATTCACTCGATGTAACTTCACTTCTTGTCCAAATGTCAAAATCATTATAACCTATAAATATGGATTCTATGACTGCTTGATTGGTCGTAAGAAAAGGAAAGCCTTTTATTTTTTCCTGAACAATTTGCAGCCGTTTGAAAGATATTGCATTTTGACGGTAACCATAGATCCTGTTTTATTAATATAGATATCTTTGTTGAGACACGGCCCATTTTGCATCTCGTGTATTTCATACTGACAAACTGGCATAGTTCCTGGCCTCTCAGTAAGTTTCGAATGTGCGTTGCACCTCTAGTATACAGGGGCTTTCACGAGGAACCTCACCCATAAACTACTGAACGTATTTTCATGAAATTCAGCACTTATAAGTATTTCACGATGCTGATGAAATCTAAAATATTTGCAAGGCATGAGCACCTCCGGTTTTTCCGGAAATGACGTCAACTTCCGTTTTTCAAATTAGGACACCATTTTTTTATTGCAGAAATAGATTCCTTAGAAAATTTCAAGTTATTTTGATGTAACATTTTTCAGTTTTGGTTGGAAAATTCTCTCTGAGCGGGAAAATTCGAAGAAAAAATCGAAAATCGAGCTCCGCTGAAACAAGAATAACTTCGAGGTTTTAGATGGAAAATTTTTATTTTTGGGATTTTTCAAGATGTAAGATTGATGTATCCACTTTGAAAATCGAAATCGCGATTCATGATACAGGGGGTGAAAAAATCGCTTTCAAAGTTAGGGATGGCAAAATCGTGAAAAATCAATTTTTTCAAATTAGAACCCCATTTTTTTATGGCAGATATTGAATCTACGTTAAAAATAATGTGAGTGTATGCATCACACCCTTGCCCTGAAGTGGATATTTTCTTTTCACAAAAAACTGTTTTTCGTCTTGAATTTTCAGCTATTTCTTTTCCCTTCACAACAAAACGATGAAATTTTCAGGAACTGGTACTTAAACCATGTTTTAGATCTTACTACCCTAATATGCAAGAGAAAAGAGTTACAGGTTGTTCCTAAATAGATGGCGAATTTTGGTTCGAATTTGTATCGGAAACCTCTTTATTTCAACTAATAGGCCATCGGTTTTCTCTCCAGTGATAAATAAATAATTCCTTATGAACCATATGCAAAAACTTACCATGTTTTACATTCTTTTTTTTAATGATAGATATCATTAATTACATCTGCCAAATTCCTCTTTATTCAGTAGCATTTTGTGTTTACTATTAATTTGGTGATAATTCGTATTAAGTTATTAAAATCGATCACTATGCCTAATTTTACCAACTAAGATTATTTAAATCTCATTCTACTTCATGGAGAATGTTATAAAGTTGTAGATAGAACGTTTCGACTGTTCATTGGGGGTTTCCTGACCGACCCAGACCAACAAGAGATACCATTAACAGAACCATGACAAACTCGAGAAATGTCGGATCTTTCGTTAAGAAAACTATACACAGAGAAAAAAGTGTAGTAGAAGATGAGAACAACGAAATTACAGTTCTTGCATATTTTCGTGTGAATCCTCAAAATTCTCTCAAAGATGCCGAGATTGATCTGGGATTATCTCAATCGAGTGTTTGGAGAATATTAAAAAACATAAAATGCACCCATATAAATTCAATAGGGTACAGCATTTGAAGGAAACTGATTTCCTCAGGAGAACATAGTTTTGCGAAGCTATGATGATTCGATTTCAAGAGAATGAAAACTTTTTGGACTGTATAATTTGGACAGATGAATCTGAATTCACAAAGAATGGTTCTTTCAATAGGCATAACAGTCATTATTGGGATGAAGGGAACAACCATCACTTCAGACAATGGAACTTTCAAGAGACCTGGAGTTTCAATGTTTTTTGCGCCATCCAAAATAATGCAATTCTCGATGTTCACATTTATGATGGGACTTTAACTGGTAAGATAGAACACTACACATGTTTGCATTATTTAAAGAATGTTCTCCCTTAGGAGATAGATATTCTGACATATTGACTCAAATAATTGAGCCGCTAGTACAGAACCATAATGACTTATGGTATCAACAAGATTCAAGAGCTCAGAATAACGATTACAACAAAAACAGTTTTTCGAAATTTTTCGACTATTTGGTAATCATGTAGTTACGAGAATGAAAAACTACAGAATGCCTAGGCTTATGATACCTTTTTGGAATATGCAATAACTGAGCAAGTTTTTAAGATGATGTCTACCAGGGGCGTCCTACATTTTTTACCTTGTGCTCATCAAACTTAAAAGAAATTTCATTTAGTTTTAATTTTTTTTTTAATTCACGAGTTTGATGAATTTAAGTCTCTGTTTCCGATAGCTGAACTATCTCATGTGAAATTAAAAAAAAAACATATCGAAATACCTCTCCATTTGTGGAAATGGCACTAGAAAAACTAATCGCACTTGGAAATTTTCTGAAAATCCGAAAACCATGAATATCTCGGAAACCGTGGAATTTTCATTAAGGTCAAAATTTGGAATAAGTTAGACCACGACAGTGTCTATCTATAGTTGCAGGCTTATCCATTGTTTTCGGGACACCCGGTATATATATAACATATGAACAAAGCTTCTTTAGAGGGCACACAAGAACAGTATCAACATAAGACAAGTTCATTCCTACATCTATCCAAAGCTTAATCTCCCAATATAATACTAAATATAAGTGTAGGAGGATCTACAATGCGTTACTTAGACGCTTTTACTTAATGCCTAACAAAAAGAGAACCAAACGCGAATTTGAAAAGTATCTCATCAGTTGTGAGCCATATAACTAACTCATTTCTGTTTCATTGTGGGAAGAAATTCTAAGAAATTCAAATAAATTTATTTTATTATTATTATTGATATAGGTACTTTCTCTTTAAAAGTATTCTAAACATAAATATCAAATGACGTAATGTCGGGGCTCCTCGGTGACCAACTTTTCCAATCTATTGTATCCCAAAATATTCATTAAATAGATCTCGACATTACAACTATTATGTGCTAGCCAGCCATTCAGTTGAAACCAGAAGTTTTATATGTTAGACAGGTGCATCTCATTTTATACAGGGTGGCTAGTGACGTAAGGGACAACGGCTAACTGGAGATAGAGGACCTCAAACTGAACGAGGATTGGGGGTTTAAATGTCCCATAAGGCTATTAGTTTCAGAGATACAGGCTGAAGCTACTCGAATTTTTTTGTTATATTGTTCATCCCGCTTCTGAAAGTTTTTCTCTCAATTTTGATTCGTTGTTCGTTTCCTTCGCGTATACCAGCTCTTTGTAAAATCTACAAAAATCGATTCCAGAGAGATGGATTGGGCGTGCAGGGCTCATCGAATGGCCTGTGCGTTCGCCAGACCTCAACCTTATCGATTTTTTCATTTGGGGATTTTACAAAGATCTGGTACGCAAAGGAAACCAAGAACGAAACATAATTGAGCGAAAAACTTTCAGAAGCGGGATGAAACATGTAAAGTAAATTCGAGTAGCTCCAGGCAATTGACACACTTTTTAGAACGTTTTCGATAATTCGTACTCAAATTGAAGGCAAAGATTTTCGAAAATTATTGTAATAAATGCTGATTTTCAGTATTATGTGCCTTTCATTTTCTATCCCAAAACAAGTCATTTCACAATCAGCAATTCTGGCGAATATGTCAACATTTTTCATCAGTGGTGAGACCATAAATATTATATAAATTACAGGAGCTACATTTGTTTCACAGGAATTTCAATTGAAACCAATTTAAAATCCCATTTTCAAGTTTGATTTACCATAAAAATGAAAAGAAGAAAAACAAATTTTATCGAGTTTCAATTATTTTCATCCTATCCGCCTCCCAAGGCTGATTAAAAAAAAAAGTCCGATCAATAGTTATTTATTATACAAGGGAAAAAATTATTAGTTTTTAGCTCGAGGTTATGTTGTCTCCCGACGCGAAGCGGAGGGAGACAAAAAGCCGAGAGCTAAAATCTAATATTTTTCCCGTGTATAATACACTATTTTTTCTGTGACAGGAAAACACGACCCTTAAATAGTGAAAGAAATATAACTGTTCACGAAATTACTTTTTTCCCCGGGAAAAAAGCGAGTACTTTTTTCCCGGCTACATAGAGAATCATTTTTTTGACAGGGAAAAAAGTAATTTCGTGAAAAGTCATACTTTGTGACCTTTCAAGAGATATAAAATGTCACATTTTTTCCCGTCACAGAAAACATACCTTTTTTTCTATGACTTTCGTAGCTTAGGACTCCGAAAAGTTTTTGAACTTCATCAAAAGTTAAACAACACCGTTTTTAATTTCTTAATCGAAAATGAATGTTTGAGTATATCCTACTGAAAACTGAAGTTCTAGCTTTGATGCCTTTTTTGGGTAGCTTGCAGTGATTTCAGGAAGCTGAAAATTTTTTTCATTGAAGCAACAATCAGGACGACCATGTTAAGAAATAAAAACTGCGAAATACAGTAAGTATTTCGCAGTTTTTATTCATATCCTCCTATGCTACTGCATAGGAGGATATGAATTTTTCAAACCATCAGGCAAAATACGTTGAAAAAACACTCAAAATATCATAACTCGAGAACTAAATCGCATTATATACATGAGGTATTTTTGGATAGCCACAGGTCCGGGGAATCTAAAAATAATTTATTTACTTCAATCACCTGCACACCCTGTATTAGTTGAGACACGGCCCATTTTGCATCTCGTGTATTTCATAATGAGGACAAACTGGCGTAGTTCCTAGCCTCTGACAAGTTTCGAATGTGCGTTGCACTAGACCATGTTTCTCAGAGAGTGCTCAGATAAATTTTGCGTAAAAATTGGTTTTTTATTATTTTGGTTCTCTGTTTCACTTCTTTCTTCTTTCAAACTGTGTATAAACATATAAAAGATACCGCAATATTAAAAAATTTCCCTTTCTTTCAGACAACAAGGTCAATGGAGCCGGGTGGGAGGCATTCTTACAACACGAGGCTGTCGACAGGGAATATAGGTATTTTTCTATTTATTATTTTTCACGATAATATATTAGAATTATGAATCTAGAAACCCATACCAAAATGCGCATCTTTTAAAACTCTCATCTTTCTGCGCTCGTTCATAGTATGACAGCTAGCTATAGTTCGGCAGAAATGTATGTATGTTTTGAATTGTGAAGTTACTTTAAACGACTCGGTTAAACTCACTGCGAATAATTTTCGAATAATGATAAATAAATTTTTTATAGACATAATTATATAGATCTGATCTGGTCGAAATTTTATATATCAATTATATCAATGATGATATATTATAAAGCCAAACTTTCGTGAGAATCCTTCGAATAGAAAAAATTGCGGAGTACATGTGTTGTCATTTATATTAACGTTATGCCAATTTTCGTGAAGACACGGAAAAAAATGTTGTCAAAATTCGATTTAACTGAAACCGTACTACACTGCGCAAAAAATTAACGTACATTATGGAAATCTCAAATTTATTCTACAACTGAGGGTGTTCTCAATGATAATTATTTTTATCAGAATTATGCATGCATATGTTATACACTTTCAACGTTTTTCTTCAATACAGATGTTTTTTTCCCAGCAGGAATGAAAAAGATGAGGTTATTTGATTTTTAATGTATTGGCTCCATTCTGAAATCAGTTGTTCTCGATCAATTCTAGTGATCAATAGTTTTTCTTTCGTTTGATTTTCTACACTCGATCGCTATGCAACGCGAAACACGCAACTTGACCCAAGAGGGATGTGCCCAAGCGGTAGTTTTGCGAGAAGAAGAGTGGGCATACACAAGAATTGCAGAAAGGTTTGGAGTTTCCCATACAAGTGTGTCCAGAATGTTGCAGCGATTCAGGGAAACAGATATGAATGTCCGAAGACCAGGACAGGGTAGACCACGGGTAACAACTGCCATTCAAGAACGTTACTTGGGTGTTTCTTCGTTGAGACAACGGTTTGCAACCGCTCGCCTCCTTCAAAATCAGCTTGAGCAAACTCATGGGGGTACAAATTAGCACACAAACAATAAGAGATCGCCTCAGAGAATATGATTTAAGGCCTCGTGTCGCGGCAGGAGGCCCAGCTCTTACCCCAGCCCATCGAAGGGAGCATTTGGATTTTGCGAGAGAGCATATCCATTGTGTAATATATTTTCAATTGTATTAACATTTATGTCATGCGTCGAATCCCCACCAAAATCGAAATTAGTCCGATTGTGCTCAATGTGAAAAGCAGGGTATTGTAGCAATCAAGAAAGATTAAAGTGATACGTCTAAATCAGATAGTTTTTAATCATTATTCGCTAAATCTATATTACCCATACATTACATATTTGGCGACGAGGAAAACGGAAATTATTCTTAAGTTTAAGTTTTTTTTTTCGAACTTCGAAGTTAATTTTTTTTTGTGGGACAATTTCATTTTGTGGTGAAAAACAAAATGTCTACGGGTGAAACCGGCGTTTCAGAAGTGAGTGTGAAACTCAGTGGAATCGGCCAGTTGCGAGAATTTCATTTAAATATCACAGATTGGAACATCTACAAAGCGAGAATGAACAATTATTTCATCGCTAATGAAGTTACCAGTGATAATAAGAAACGTGCAATTCTCTTCAACATGTTGGATGAAGAGTCGTACAAACTGATATTCAACATATGCAGCCCGGATGTCCCTGAATCGAAATCATTCGATATTTTGATTTCACTCTTGAATAAACATTTCATTCCAAGAAAATCAGTTCTAGCTGAGCGTTATAAATTTTCCGACAGTAAGAAAGTGAGTAATGAAACAATCAAGGATTGGGCAGCTCGTGTGCGCAGTTTAGCTGTTTCCTGCGAATTTGGAAATGAATTGGATATTTGTCTCCGAGACCGTTTTGTTTGTGGATTCGAAAAAGGTGTTATACTCGACAGGCTCCTTGAGGAGAAGAAAGATATAACTTTCGAACAAGCTATTGGCATTGCTGAAAACAAGATGGCGTCTTGGCAGAGCTACCAGAAAGGGGACACGGTGAAAATGGAGCAGTTGTTACATGTGCGCAGCCACGTCAAGCGTGACGAAAGCAAACGTCACCAGAAAGATAGTTTTTAATCATTATTCGCTAAATCTATATCACCCATACATTACACATTGGGAATAGGCTGATTTTGAAAGAGTTCTCTTCACAGATGAGTCTAGATTCTGCCTCTACCATTGTGATCGGCGTTCCCTTGTATACATACGTCCACATGAAAGATATGCTCAGTGCAATTTCCTGAATACTACTGGTTTCGGGGGAGGACCTAGTGGTCGTTGATAATGGAGCTATGAATGCTGATAGGTATATAAGGAACATTCTTGAAGAGCATGTAGTGCCATTTGCCCCATACATTGGTAAACATTTCATTTTTATGGACGATAATGCCAGACCCCATCTTGCGCGCATCGTTCAGGAGTAGGTACTCCTGAAGAGGTTGAAGTCTCGAATGGAATGGCCAGCAAGAAGTCCACATCTCAATCCGATTGAGCAGGTTTGGGACAACCTCCATAGAAGGCTGAGAAGTTCAGAAAACCATCCAGCTACTCTTAAAGACTTAGGAATCCAACTCAGAGAAATTTGGAAAGGATTAGATCAGAACATTTTAAGATCACTCATTTTGAATATGAACCGTCGTTGCCGACCTGTAATTAACGCAAGGGATGAAAATATCGAGTATTAAATCACTTATCAGCATGCCAGTATTTTGAAAATTGTTTATTTCTCTTCTTTCACATGAGATTTGGTGAAATCCTGAATTTTTCTTCCATTTAATGTGTCTTGTTTCGTTCAAAACCTTCCCGAGTGAACATAAAAAATAAGTTATATAGTCAATGTAGAAATAACTTTCATTAAAATTGAGATTTTCAGAATTTGCGTAAATTTTTTTGCGCAGTATATATAAGATATATCGCATAAATTCGGCCTGTATTTTTGTAGAAAAATTTTATCCCTTCATTTTATTCAGGAGAAAAAATCTAGCTTGTTGCACTCGGAAATGCTACATGAGGAAGAAAATTCAGACGTTTCGTTTGCACCTACTTGTTCATTTGACATCTGTCAAAAATATATGTCTTAAGTCGACCAGTAATATGAATAGAAGAGCAACAGGAACACACGGTTCCGGTACAGCTCTGAAGCTTGAAACTCTCAAAACGAATACATTAAATGCGTATAACAGTACATATCAAAATAAAAAGAAATAAGTTCTAAATTCACATGGAATTATTTAATATAATTATAAATAGTCCAAAATTCGATATTTTATTCGATTAATTGAAACTATTTGTGACAAATTATCAGTGTTAATATCGTTGATATCAACCAAATCAATTTCTATTATAAACATCAAACCATAATTAAGCCTTCACACATTGGTCATAATAATCGAAAAACGATAATTCAAATTTGAATGTCCTGTGAGACAATTTCAATTTTCTTGTTATATTCACCTATGAATATCAAGACGAAATATATTGACTTTTCATGAAGTATCATATTATGTAAAAACTTACTGTGATATTGTTCTTGATTATAATATTTGTATAATTTCCCTTCTTTCAGAAGTACCCTCCCGTAAGAGGAAATGCTGTTTTGGCTGTGAACCTCCTGCAAAAAGATGAACAGTCAAACAGGTAAGTGAAACAATTGAATTTTTTGCATTCCATATACGTTCTGAATAGGTTCTTCATTCAAGCCGATTCAAGATTGGTCGAAATCGTAGGTAAAATTTAACATTCCTTTCACTCCACATGGTTTGGTTAACTCGTCTGACGCCTGAATTTCAGTAGTCGTTTATACAGTTGGGAACTGAATTAATTGATAATTGTATTACGATTTTTTTATTCGAATTAGCATTTTTTAGGTTTGTTTATTTGTAGATTTTTAGGTATGAACAGCAAGTTCATACCTACTAGCTATAAAAATCAGTTGATTTTTCCGTCTGTGAAAAATAATTATCGAATAATAACGTATTTCATTTGGGAATTCGTTGGAGGAAAAAACCTGTTTTCAAACATTTCCACAATGCGCTCGGACTTTTGTAGCCGTTTTAAGTTATTTGACATTCCGAAAATTCATAAACCAAATTTTTTATAGACCAGCTGGTTCATTTTGTGAACCACACAGCATAGGACATATCGTATTGGTTGAGTGATTCAATTCAACAAACTTGCAATTTCTTTCACTCTCAAGTATATTAAACATCCCGAATGAATCAATTCAAATTTCTTTAGACATTCACAACCTATCAATGAATATACTTGGAATTGACTGATAAATTCAGTAATTCAAATGTATTTTGTTGAAAATATAAATTCGTTTATTATATTTGATATTTCTCTAATAGTTTCGAAAAAAATATTTTTTGAAAATATACTCCCTCATTTTTAACGTAAAAAACTTAAGTAATCCATTCTGTGAACACTTTTCGTGAAAATGGAATTATGAAATTTTGAAATAGTAATTTACGTAACAATTTCGGGAAATCGGGGTTTTTGAATTGATAGACAAAATTATGCGAGTCTGCGACTAAGCTAGGAAATGCTATTTTCTCGAAGAAAAAGTATACGGGAAGCGGTTACTTCCATAAAATATAGTCATTCAAAATTTTTGTTACTCAAGGTCTCAGGCAAAAAGGAACCAATCGAAACGAAATTTTGCGGCTACATGCAAAATGCTCATAATAAGTTTCATGCAAAATTTTGTGGCCATAGTGTTAACAGAACCATTAAAAATTCGATTGAAATATTGAAAAGAAGAATGTTTATATTTCCATAATAAAATATTCGATTGGAGTAAAATTTATTCTGTGGATGAAGATTGATATACTGAATGTTCATGCAAAATTTCAGAGGGATCGCATTTTCCGAACCGTAGAATTCAATTTTTTTATTTATTAATTTTTTACATATTCCATCTTTCGAATAATTTCCAGAATATAGTTTCTATTCTGCTGATATTTTGCATACATATACTTACCATGAGTCTCAAGTCCTATACAAACTTTTGGGGTAATAGCATCATTTATCCACCAATGAACGAGCGCTCAAAAGCATCTGCACACGGTTTTTCTTATTTTTTTAATTTCCTTCAATTTTCAGCTGCCTCAAAACCTTGATCCGAAGAATCCTATTTTCGGAGGTTTCACCACATCTGGTTCCAGTTGGTGCATCATTAACGGATCCCTCCAGGTAAGGTGAGCCTCAGTATAATTTGGGGAATTGTCGATATAAGCGATAAATCTGTTCGTAATATTTGGAAAAGAAAAGGTTTACGATATTATACAGTGAATACAACTCAAAACATTTTTCAAGGAGACCATATCAAACGAATGGAATTCTGGGAAAAAGATTAAAATAGTTCATTTTTGAGCAATAAATTATTCACTGATCATCATTTCTGTTAAATGGCAAACTAAACCCAACAGTAGTAAGATATTGGTCTAGAATAAATAAGTATCTGGGTCATTTTTCATCGACGGCTACCTAAACGCCGCAGAATATTTGGAGCTTGTAGAGAATATAATTGATTTTGATCGTGTCTGGTTTCAAAGTTTATTTGAACACTTGATATAAATTGGTCGATATAAGAATTTGTTTTTTTCAGTTCGTAGAATCTTTTTGTTATTTCGAAAAATTACCCTAATCACAGTTGGGACATATCGGTCCAAGGAACAAATACAGTAAACTATTCTTTCACGACGTTTCGGTACTTTATTGTGCCTTCTTCAGGCTAAAAAATGAAAAAAATTATGTTTTAAACAATGACATAAATAATACAAAAAACAGTATGGCTTTATATTCATATAAGTTACTAAACATTATCAATCCTATACATTATAAATACAGAATATAATCTAAAAACACTGAAAAAACAACATTAAATATCAAAGCAGACTGAGCAAGACAACTGTATTGCAAGACAAACCAAGAAAAAAGGAAATTTACTCACTGTCAGAATAATTTCATGTACAGAAAATCATCATTGAAAACGAAAATAAAACTGAAAAACGAGTTCTACTGGATCTAGGCATCGATGTATGTTTGCTTTCTAGGTCATGGCACATAATGAAAAAAAAATACGATCTACAAACACAACAGAAACACGAGAGACAACATGAAACTTGTACAGTGGCGTAACGAAACGACCATATATTTAACTGGGCTTTCGAAATTTCTGGAATATGCCACACTCAGCGTAATAACGTCCGTACGTGCGTCAACTGCGTTCGGAAACTTTTTTATATATATCATCTCCTTAAAGCAACGTTTAAACCGGTTATTCTCCCGACCCAAAATTTCAACGTTCTGAAAATCAAAACTGTGGTTGGATGATGAAGCGTGAGCAGATACTGCTGTGGAATCTTTTTTATTCTCACAATCCCTTTCATGTTGGACAGATCTCTTTCCCAAATATTGCCCTGTTTGCCCGACATCACACAAGCTACAATCACTACAGTTGATCTTATAAACCACCCCATCTCTTCTTCGGATCCCTATCCTTAAACTTTGAAAAAATAGACCGAACAGTTTTGTTGTAGTAATAAATAACTAGATTTGTACTATTAGTAGGAGAGCTGGCACGAATTTTAGGGTAGGTATTTGAGGCTGAAAACTTGTCATATACCTCTCCTATTATATCCCAACTCGGGATTGCAGACCTGGCTGGTGAGTAGCGGGGCTAAATCAACCCCTACATTTTTAAAAATATTTTTTTTTCCCAAAAATATATTTGAGGCAATACGCAATTTATATATGTTGAAGTGTAATGCTTTGTAAATACTAAAAAAAGCCAGATAATTTAATCGGGGTTTTAACATTGCCAGACGCGTGCAAAAATATTTTGCAAAAAATTATAAAAAAATGTTTTCGAGGCAGCTTGAAATTTTAATGGAGTGTTATTTATAACTAAAAAATAAGATTCCCAAAAAGACAGATCATTTCGGTAGGGCTTTCTACCTGCCAGGATCAAATAAATAATGAATGGGTACGAGCCTGTAGTGCTATAGACAAGCTGTAGTGTGAGAGAGAGCGCGTTACGACAGCTGTCTTCGTTCTTACTTGCCGCGTTACTATTGGCTCTGGCGAGGCCACGTGACTTACAATAACCCATGAGGTTTCTAGTTAAAATTTCGGAGTAAAAAATATTAAATTTTCTGAATTTGGACTAAAAACATTTTGCTTAAAAGTGATTGTATTGATTTTAAACGTAATAAATCGTTTGAATATTCGATATTTCAATAGAAATATTTATTTTTTGAAGAGAATTAAAAAAAATTATCAACTACCTATTCAACTATTTTGTTCCAAAAATTTTTGTACAGGATTCATATTATTACCCCTACATTCAAAACTAAAAATTGTTTTTTTTTTCTCTGGCAGTATTCTAAATCAAAGTTTATACGGAAATTTAAAATTTGTTTATCTTAAAATTAATAAGGGTATTAAAAAAAGCAATGATTAAAATAAAAAATCGCAAAACTAGGTTTATAAAAATATAATAATTCTCCAGTAGTACAATTATTTTAAGTATAAAAAAAATTAGAAATAAATTCAATTCATTTCATATCAGATATAAATTAACTTTCTTCATCTGTGGATTCTTCATCAGAAGTCACTAAATCTTCGGATTCATCTGTGTCAGATTCGGCATCCTCTACACCATCTGCGAAAAGAAATATATATTTTTATTTTTAATTAATCATAGAAATTATAATGCAGCAGTTATTAAAAATAAACCATTTATTCTTACCTGCAGTATGATTTTCATCATCATTATTTTTATTTTCCTCGTGAACAACAGCGTCGAATACTAATTGCGGCATACACTCTCCAAATGCTTGTTATGTATTGCGTTCTTAAAAGATGTTGTTTTAATTCAGCTTTGCATGGAGGTAAGGTAGAGGGATCACAATTTTTTAGTTTTTTTTTGAAAGGTTCATCTTCAGTGTCAGCCTTGTAAGTCGCACAAAATTTAAGGAATCGTGCTCCATTTATATTCGATGTATTTTTAAATCCATGAATTTCGCATATGAATTCTTCTAAGACTGGCAAAATTTCATCAGGCGAACCGGTAACATGCGCAACTCCAAGATCTGCTAATGCTTTCTGATAATTTTTGTTTTTCATCAATATTTTGTATGGTCTTATCTAGCCTTTTTGAAACAATGATGGATTGTAATCGCATCCTGTTAATGCATGAAAACCAGGTAAACTCGTACATACAGTTGGTCCTAATTCAATATATAGTTTGGATATATTGATGCAAGGGCGTAGCCAGGAATTAATTTCGGGGGGGGGTTTTGACCTTTTGGCAATTGACTTTGTAGCAAGTATTTGTTGTTTTTTAAAATTCAATAATCATTTTCCTATTTCGGAAACAATATTCAACATAGATATTCCTGGTTAGGTTTGGTAAACCTATTTTTCAAATAGGCTTCAGAATTCAATTTTTATTCACTCAAACAAAAACTTAAAAAACAATATTTATTTCCCAAAGAATACTTACAGGATGAATCAATATGAAATTAGTGTGGATGTGTGCTTTCATTGAAACTAAATAGAGTTTTTTAATGTTTTACTCCAAAAAAGTGTCAACAATATATGAATAGGTATTGAAAATGAAACAGTGAGAAAACACAAACAATATTTTTTATGGCGAATTCCTTCAGTTAAAGTCTATCCGTCTTTTTTTTAGCGAATTGTTCAACCACCCCTTCAATCTAGTTTCGCTAGAAGAATTGCGCAGGTAATTTTTAATTCTCCTCAAGCTGGAAAAACTTCTTTCTGGAGTACCTAGCAGTAGATACTGGAATCGTAGCTAAAATTTGTAGTAGGATGTAGATGTTCGGATACATATTCTGATTGCACTCATCCAAGCATTCTAATGCCGATTTTGAAATGGAGTTATTGATATTTTCCATATTTCAAATTCTGCTTTGATTACGTTTTTATTTTTTCTGGGAGTAGTGAAGAATACATCGATAATGCGTCTTCTAATTCATATTCTCTGTTAAAATTCTGGGGTAGCAGAATAGCAGATAAGGCTGATATTAATTTTCGGTATTTAGAAAATATATCAGTTAATTGTTGGATAGTATGTTTTAGAAATGGAATGAAACTTTAATATCATCCACGTTGCTGATATGTATTGATAATTTCAACTTGATTTTCGGAGATAAGTTGGTTTAAGTGCAAAATGAAAGATTATTTTTGCAACAAAAAATAACTCTGAAACATTTCGGGGGGGGGGGGTTGAACCCCCAAACCCCCCCCTGGCTACGCCCTTGTATTGATGTACCTTTTAGAGTTCCCAGTACCATACTCCATAAAAATATTAAGCTCATCACTTTGGAGATGATCCATGTTTCCAAGCATAATTATCAGCACATCTGTGTCTGAAGTTTTCAGAAGAACGTTTGTCTGCGAACTTGTATCGAGCTTACAAACATGGTGGACAATCTTCGTATCGGCTTCTTCGTGATGGTTACATGCAAGACTCTCATCAACAGTCACTTCAACAACATTATTTTTGACAATACAGGGTGTCCCATTACTCGACGTCAACCCGGAACCGGGTGAAAAAGCAAGTAATGCTGGTTGTCAGAAAAATATAAAAAAAAATCTAAGTTGCATGATTTTAAAATAATGCGCATTTAAAAAAACACGCAAAATTCCACACCCTGTGACCGTCTTTTCGCTTTTCGCTGCCACAAATATCAACTTTTTCCAACTTTTTTCTTTGCTGTGTAACCTTGAATAATGCTTGTCTAAACTGTAATCAAAGTTTGGACACCAGCTGCTCTGGGTTTCATAAAAATAGGGCTTACTTCTCAGAAAAAAAATTCAAAATAAACAATTGCCTAGTTTCAACTGACTGTATTGAAAAAAAATGTACTACGTAGGCTTGGCATGTTTTTTCAAAAGTTGGCGCATTTAGTAAGGATTCCAAAATGGTATAATACTTGTTTAATTGTAGCTGCCGTAGTTCATATTTATTTTCGATTGCCTTTGAATACACTTTTTCGTCAACTGCTTCCCAGTAATAAAGTCCAATGGATTCAAGTCCGGTGAACAAGCCGGCCACGAGATTGGACCAGAACGTCCGATCCATCTTCCGGGAAAAAATGTTACCAGAAAAAAAAAATTCAGAGGAATTTCTCCGGAAAAATTTTTTCTGGAAAAATTATTTTCTCTGGAAATTTTTTTTTCTGATAACATTTTTTCCCGGAAGATGGATCAGACGTTCTGGTCCAATCTCGTGGCCGGCCCGTTCACCGGACTTGAATCCATTGGACTTTATTACTGGGAAGCAGTTAACGAAAAAGTGTATTCAAAGGCAATCGAAAATAAATTTGAACTACGGCAGCTACAATTAAACAAGTATTATACCATTTTGGAATCCTTACTAAATGCGCCAACTTTTGAAAAAACATGCCAAACCTACGTAGTACATTTTTTTTCAATACAGTCAGTTGAAACTAGGCAATTGTTTATTTTGAATTTTTTTTCTGAGAAGTAAGCCCTATTTTTATGAAACCCAGAGCAGCTGGTGTCCAAATTTTGATTACAGTTTAGACAAGCATTATTCAAGGTTACACAGCAAAGAAAAAAGTTGGAAAAAGTTGATATTTATGGCAGCGAAAAGCGAAAAGACTGTCACAGGATGTGGAATTTTGCGTGTTTTTTTAAATGTACATTATTTTAAAATCATGCAACTTAGATTTTTTTTTATATTTTTCTGACAACCAGCATTACTTGCCTTTTCACCCGGTTCCGGGTTGACGTCGAGTAATGGGACACCCTGTATATGAATAACACGAATCCTAGTTCAACTTAATCAATGTATTACCAATAAATGTTGCCATTTCATCAGTAGCCCAATATTCAATTAAAAACTTGACAAAACTCTGCTTGAAATTTATATTTTTTAATTCTTTCAAGAAATCTGTCGGCCTAGTTTGACTGGGACCAATAATGTTGAAATCAATAGTTCTTTGTTCATTTCTACGCGTACGTTCATAATCTTTTATAGATGGAAAGAAATATTGATCGAAAACAATATAAACCCGTAGAGCTTTAAACGCTGTCAAGATGCTCATTATTTTTTTTGCAATACCGCCAAACGTTGCTTGGTAAATAGCACTATACGGGTTCGTACCCATTCATTATTCATTTGATCACCTGGCAGGTAGACAGCCCTACCGAAATGATCTGTCTTTTTGGGAATCTTATTTTTTAGTTATAAATAACACTCCATTAAAATTTCAAACTGCGTCAAAAACATTTTTTATAATTTTTTGCAAAATATTTTTGCACGCGTCTGGCAATGTTGAAACCCCGATTAAATTATCTGGCTTATTTTTTTTAGTATTTATAAAGCATTACACTGCAACATATATAAATTGCGTATTGCCTCAAATATATTTTTGGGAAAAAAATATTTTTAAAAATGTAGGGGTTGATTTAGCCCCGCTTCTCACCAGCCAGGTCTGCAATCCCGAGTTGGGATAAAATAGGAGAGGTATCTGACAAGTTTTCAGCTTGCCTCAAATACCTACCCTAAATTTCGTGCCAGCTCTCGGACTATATCTTTCATTAATCGTTTGAGTTGCTCAGACAACCTCGGTACATAAATCAACTTACAGACTCAGACAATATTATGGAGCTCGTCAACATGATTCGTCGTTTGTGGTGGAGGTTGAACATTAGAAGAATAAAAAATTTTATGTATCAAACTTAACCATTCCTCATCAGAAATAAAGTTTGTTCCTCGAAATTTTTTTCTGTGAAACGACTCGTCCGATAAATTCTGAAATTTGTGCTTTATCGATTTTAGTATCATAACTTTTTGAACACTAGAGTGGGCTGAGTCATAATGTAAGACTCTACCTGCTGATATCGGTTTTCTATAAATGTCAGTGATGATCTTGTTGCCCTCTCTGATAAGAAGAACATCCAGAAACGGAATTCGGATATCACTTTCTAACTCATATGTAAATTGGAGGCTGCTATGGAAACTATTGAAAACTTCAAGGACTTGTTGAACCTTATCCTTTGGAATTAGGGATTGCATACCGGTTTACCGATTCACCGGTTAACCGATTTACCGCCCTAAAAGTTCTTCAAATTACCGGCGAAGAAATCGGCATCTTTTACCGGTAATTTCGGTAAAAAATGCCAAACTGACAACATCCAAATCGGATAATTCTGCATTGTCCATTGAAGAAAAGCTCCAATTAGCGATTAGAAACAAAATTGAAATAAACAGTACCCTTCCAATCAGAAGACATCAATCAG
Organism: Propylea japonica; assembly: GCA_013421045.1. Taxonomy (NCBI): domain Eukaryota; kingdom Metazoa; phylum Arthropoda; class Insecta; order Coleoptera; family Coccinellidae; genus Propylea; species Propylea japonica. The sequence goes on along the minus strand of CM024243.1, from coordinate 13,198,780 downwards.
GCTACATTTAACCATGTTCAGCAGTATGTGGAAACCGAAAATGCAATATTTTCGGAAGGAAGGGATTCAGGGGAAATACTTGAAAATGGTTATCGCAGCACTAATGACAACTCGGCCTACTAGTGTTGAGTCCGAAAGCGCCTCTCTGCGGCAGAAACACTTTGCACTAAGATTAGGTCGGGGCTAAGTGATAACATCTGAGAGTAAGAAATAAACATAGGAATGCCCCTACGCTTTAATAGTACTGCATTTTAATCAACCAAGCACAACAGCGATATGGAAAGCATTTAACTGCCACACTGGGGTGAAATAAACAATTGGTTAGATTTACATTTCTCTTACTCCTGAATATAATACAACATTTTCGTAATTTTGCCCTAGTATAGTTATAATTAACGGAATAGCCTTAAGCAACAATATACTGCCACCAAATCATTGGAATAATTCAGTTTATGAACGTCAAATCGAAATGAAAAAAAAAACTGAACACTAACAGACAATGTAGCCAAACTGACAGAATTATCTGTAAAGCAGCGTCCACACTATGCCGGGCGAGGCCGAGCGGGCTGACCCGGGCGGCCTAAGCCGGGTTGGTGTGGACGCCCCGGGCGGCTTAAAAAGCCGGCCCGAGCCGAGCCGATCCCAACCCGCAGAAAGTAGGTACAGATCAAAGGATGCCGGCCCGAGCCGAACGAAAATATGTAGTGGGGACGTGCCGAGCGGCACCGGGCGGCTTTAGTTACAATTGAATTGTCGAATATAGGTAGATATAACCCGGGCGGCCTCGTTTTCGGTGTGGACGTCGTGCCGGCCCGAACGAACCTGCCCGGCTTGGGCCGCCCGGGTCAGCCCGCCCGGCCTCGCCCGGCATACTCCGGCATAGTACGAGCCTTATCCTGGTTACTTTCATTTTATAATAATATTTTGAATACTGGTAATTTTCCGACCGAATTTCGTAAATCGAAAGTCATAGCAATTTTAAAAAAAGGAAAGAATCCCTCCGATCCTAGTAGCTATCGACCAATTAGTTTATTGAGTGTTCCCTTCAAAATTTTAGAACGACTGATCCTTTTAAGAATTGAAACGAAGTTGGATAATTCTCTACAAAATTGCCAAGGGGGTTTCAGAAAAAATAGAAATTGCTGCGATCAGGTTCTTAGTCTTACCACCTTTATTGAATTGGGTTTTAATAATAAATTGAAAACAGGTACAGCTTTTGTGGATTTATCTGCAGCATATGATACTGTTTGGAAAGATGGTTTGATTTTTAAACTTTGCAGTCATCTGAAATGTGGAAAAATGGTCAAATTGATAGAAAATATGCTGTCAGACAGAAGGTTTCGTGTTTTTGTCGACGGGAATAGTAGTAATTTCAGAACATTGAATAACGGTCTTCCACAGGGTTCAGTCTTATCACCTCTTCTTTTTAATTTATATTTGTGTGATATCCCTACAACTTCATCTGAAAAATTCATATACGCCGATGATATTGCTTTGGCTTTCCATCATTCGGATTTCAAAACCATAGAGAATAATCTTTCTGCAGATTTAGAAATTCTAAAAAATTATTTCTTCGACTGGCGTTTATGTCCAAATGCTAACAAAACCGAAGTCTCGTGTTTCCATTTGGATAATCATCAGAAATATAGAAAATTGAACGTACTTTTTGGTAATTCTTTTCTCAAACATAATTTCAATCCTAAATATCTAGGCGTAAAACTAGATTCTTCTCTTAATTTCAAAGCCCATTTGGATGATTTACGAATGAAGCTAAAAACAAGAAATAATATAATTCAAAAACTTGCTGGTACTTCATGGGGTGCGGACGCAACAACTCTTCGTACTGCAGCTCTAGCCTTAGTGTACTCTACTGCTGAATATTGTTGCCCCGTTTGGCTCAACAGTGCACATGTACATAAGATCGATGCACAATTAAATTTTTCCATGAGAATAGTAACTGGAACAATAAAATCAACACCAACTCCATGGTTACCAGTTCTTTCAAACATTTCTCCTCCACATATCCGCAGGCAGGTCATTACTTCGAAAATTTGGAATAAATTTAATTTTTCGACAAATTCATATCAAATACTCTCATATATTCCAGACAATAAGATTCCTCGATTAAAATCCCGTAAACCTTTTTGGTCAAATTCTTTTCTGAACTCAAATGAAAGTGATAAATCAATTTGGCAATCCGAGTGGAATTTATGTAATATACAGAACAAAGATTTAATAACTGATCCCTCGAATAAAGTTCCTGGATTTGATCTTCCAAGGAAAATATGGACTGTTCTCAATCGTATAAGAACAGGTCATGGACGTTGCAATAGTATGCTTTTCAGATGGAATTCAGTTGAGAGTCCTAGTTGCGAATGCGGAGAAGCAGAGGAGACAATTGAACACCTGATAAATAACTGTTCCATATATAAATTTCAGGATGGCTTGAGAGCTATACATGAAATTACTGATTCGTTTTTGAATTGGGTTATTAATTTTAAATCGATTTAATAGAGTTTCAATCATTTTATTTTTCTGTTCCTTTTTACTGCTTTGATTTTCTCGTTTTCAGAATTCCGAAGGCATCCTGGAGAGGGTTATCGTTCGGTCTGAATGAAGAAGGAATCCTTCAATATTCTAATAGTTTTTAAGTGTCATTTTGTTGAAACGGCGAGACAGGGTTTTTTCTACTGGGGTTTTTCCCTGAGCTCTGGTATCATACGAAAAAATAGTATGGTACCCCGTTTTGCACCAACCTCAGTTAGGGATTTTTTATTTTTGTTTTATGTATTGTATTATGTTAGCTCTTGATTTCAAAAGAATATATATATATAATTATGATTTTTGAAGTAGAAAAGGCGTTTTTAAAAACACTATATTTTTACAAATACAATTACTGTATACAATACTTGCTTTGTAAGCACTAGTCTAGAGCTATGGATATACTATTTCTATTTCTCTATTTCTGAAGGTGATCCTGGAAGAAGCTGTATTTATAAGGATTTCTTATCTGCAGGAAATGAGTCAGCACTGCAGGTGTTCATTGCACAATATAACATAATAAACAATATAACATAATAATATGCAATAGCAAATGGGTAAATAAGATAAGTTACATTGTATCAGTATGGGGTACGACTACGTAATTCCTCCCCCCTTTCGATAAAGGTATCACCTTGTTTAGGTGTAGCTTTAAATTTTAAATATCTATAGAAAACATAAATTATTATAAAAATTATTATCAAAATCAAAATTATCGTAAATGTGGATAATGGGGAACTCCATTTCCATTCTTCAATGTCTTCCAATAAAATGTTGGGTATTTCTTCGTCTTCAGAGGCTTCTTCTTCATGGGATCGGTTCTTCGATGTTGAAATTTGTAGTTTGGGTAGAATGATATATTTTTCTTCATTAAATATTTGAATTGGGTAGATTTCTTTCTGGTTGTTGCTTATAATGCATTTTGAATGAATTATTGCCATTGGCGGCGTAAAATGATATTTGGTTTGTTGAGGGCACTTTTCTTGAATTTCCAAATTATTTATGGACAGGATACTTCCATCTTCCAGTGTTTTCAAATTTGATGTGGAATATGCTTCTGTTCTTGGACAGTTTTCTAAATGTGTCTTCAAAATACTTTTCATGCATTCTGGAGGCTTGTCAAGGGAATCTTGATCGCAGAGGTAGTCTTCTTCGACTTGATGGCATTGCTTCGTAGACCATTTCAATTCTTCATCTCGAGTGAGCATGAAGGGATAGGTAAAAGGAAGGGTTAAATTTCTCTGGGGTATATAATAGAACTTGTAAAGGTTGAAGCTTTCTTCATAAACCGTAGGGATTGATATAAGAAATAATAATCGTTTATCTTTGAAAATAATTTTCGTATGACATAATTGAAAATAATCTTTTAAATGATGTAAAGGGATGATAGTATAATTTTTAACTATTTCCGAGAATTTCTTATAGGGTAATATCGATTCATGTAAAATATGAAGTCTAGCAAAGCTAACAGCTGTTTGAATCTCGTCAAGAATATTTTTAATATCTTTTATTTCAAAAGTCATTAAATGCATTTGTTCAATATCCTCAAGGGAAGGTATGATTTGAAGTAGTTTGAAATTGTTTGACAATTGCCTAAATTTATCAATATACTTATTTTTTAAATCATTCACAATAGTGGCAATATGTTTTTGATTTCTCATAAGAATATCTTCATTTTTCTTTATGCTATCAAAGTAATGTTTATAAAGTTCTTCATCATCAGAATCTAAAGTTCCGAACAGTATTTTTGATATTTTGCCTCCGATATTAATTAATCCTCTTTTTCACGAATTTTACCATTTAATAATTCCTCAAGTGTTTTAATATTTATAGTATTGGAATGTTGTAAATATTTGTAATGTGCAGTTTGAGAAAACCCTAGTTTTTTATTTTAAAATTATCAATTTCTTTTTGATAGTTGATGATAAGATCTTCAATCTGTCCTAGATCGATATGATAAATTAATTGGATGTGCCGTTTTGTAATATAAGCTTTTCCTAAGAGAATTGGAAGAATATTGTTTTCAAGGGATATAATTTTAATAGGGGTAATCGTTTGTAGTAACTCGAGTAACGTCAGAAGAAATGTTAAGGTTTTCATTTTATCTGAAAACAAAATAATAAACTATTTTTTACGTTGTTTAAGAATTTTCTTATGATAAATGTGTTTATTTTTGTTATCATATTCGTTCATATGAATTCCATGTGAGCGGACGTATCTCGTGCCGGCTCCCGTAGAAGCGTTGCGTTGTTATCCGAATATTTTTTCGATCCATTTCAATATTTATTGTTGCTAATAATTCCCTGCGCTTTTTGTTGCTTTTGTGCATACTTTGAAAAATGGTTTCCAATAAAGATCTGGAAAAGAGGTTGGATGACTTAAACTCCAATTTCACACAAAGAATGTCTGCTTTCCAATCTGAATTGAATAGTCAAAAAATAAATCAAGAAGTGGATAATATCGATCGAATACGTGAACAGTTTGATCAGTTCAAGAATTCCGTTTTGGAGGATATCAAATTGCTAAGGACCGACTTGGATAAATTCAGCGATGAATATCATACTTCTAATAATAGAAACACTTTATTGCTTCATGGAATTTCCGAAGATGAAGAAGACATTTACGCAACTGTAGGTGAATTATTTCAAAACAGCTTCAATTTCCCTGTGAAAAAGGAAGATTTCAACTATTGTACCCGATTTGGTAAAAAAAATTCCACATCGAATAAACCAAGGCCGATTTTAATTGTGTTCAGAAGTCGATGGCAGCGGGATGTTGTTTATCATGCGAAGAAAAAGTTGAAAGGTGCTCCGGTACTTATAACTGAAGTGTTGACATCTGAGAGGTTAAAATTATTCAAGGAAATACGGTGCATTATGGAAAGAGACTGTTGGACATTCAATGGGAAAATTTTCATATTATATAATAATAAAAAAAGAATGATATCTGAATTGAGTGAGTTTAATGAACTGTATGGGGGGAAGAAATAACCTTGATTATTCTGTTGCATTTAACCTTTCATGTATGTTATTGTTTACTTTTAATAATCAATCATTGGGAATAATGGGGGCAGATTTTCGAATTTTAGTATAATTGGTCGCTACTTTTAGTATAATTGGTCGCTTCTGTTGGTGGCTTGCACGAGTGTCATCAAGGCACAGCTTATATTAGTTTTTCAATATGTGTTTTTGAACTATTGAGTTTATTAGTTCGTTGACTTTCAATAAGTATATTCTGATTTTTCATCTGGTTAATTGCTTTTTTAAGTTTAATTTTTGTGGGGATAAATTGCGGTCTATTCCTCATTTCAAATATAAATTTATGGTAAGGTTGCTATATTGTTTAATCTTGGTGCTAATTTGTGTGCAGGACTGATTACTGTTGGGAATCGCTTAAAAATAGTAGTATTGTATTTTATTCGTTCATTAATTGTTAGTTCATATAAATACGGTTATTTTAGAATATTTATACCTAAGTTCATTACTGTGATTATTCCTAGGAATATCGCTGATAGATGTTGGATATTTGTGTTTGAAATAGTAATTGCATAATAGTAGGTTAAAATGAAAATAGGACATCTCAATATAAGGTCCATGTGCACAGGCTTTGAAGAGTTCGCTCATTTATTGCTTGACGGTGATTTTGATGTAATGATGGTTACTGAGACGTGGTTATCACCTAGTGTACATTCTTCTGTTTTTTCTATTCCTAACTATACCCTGTTGAGAAAAGATCGTCCCTCAAGGGGAGGAGGTGTGGCTGTTTTTGTCAAGTCTGAGTTGAGATGGCAGGAAATATCATGTGATTATGATACACAAAGCTCCCTGGAATACATTGGTATTGTTTTGCATATCAATAAATTAAAAATTGGGATGTTAAATTTTTACAGACCTCCTGAACCTAACTTAAAAATTTTTATCGAGGATCTGGACAATTTGCTATCTATAGTTGCTCCTACTGTAGATGAACTGGTTTGTTTGGGAGATCTTAATGTCGACTTTTTGAAAACTGATAGTACCGTTTCTCAATGCTTTTCTAGTTATGGCCTTGTACAGATATTGAGGGAGCCAACTCGTATTACCAACCGGAGTGCATCCTTAATTGATCCCATATTTCTTACTGATACTGACCTTGTCATTTCTTCAGGAACTTTACCTGCCGATGAAATATCTGACCACATGATGGTCTTTTGTGAATTGAACCTGAAGGTGCCCTCTGCATGCCCAAGAAACATAACATATCGTTGTTACAAAAATTTCAATTTTAACCTTTTTTATCAGGATCTTTTGGCTTTGCCCTTTCGCGATATTTTTCAGCTTAGAAGTGTTGACATTAAAATAGAGAGATTGTATAAGATGATGTTGGAATTGTTCGATAAATGGGCTCCGCTCAAAACTGTCAGGGTAAGTAAACCCAGGGCACCTTGGATTTCTGAAACAGCTAAAATGTTGATGAAGCAAAGGGACTCTTTGTTTGCTAAATACAAGATGAATAGGTGTACTGCACTTCTGGAATCTTATAGGAAAATTCGTAATCAGGTGGTTGGACGGGTTCGGTTAGATAAAAAACAATACCTGAACGAACTATGTCAGCGGGGCGATTCTAGAAAGCTTTGGGGTGCTTTGAGTGAACTTAATATAAAACAAAATAGTAAATATAGTCTTCCTTCTCATCTTGCTGATAGTGATAAAATAAATGAACACTTTTCATCCCTCATGCACTTGCCGACTGAGGCTTGTGAGGAGAAGATATCTTATTACACTCAAAACAAAATGGGTGATCACCCGCTTTTCAATTTCTCACTCACCGACGTTGAAGAGGTTAACAAAGTACTGCATAGTTTGTCATCTATTGCTGTGGGTAGTGATGGTATATCTCTCACGATGCTTAAGTTATGTAGTCCTGTGATAGACATTTATCTGATGCATATTTTCAATTGCTGTATTGAAACAAATTATTTTCCTTCTTCTTGGAAGGCTAGCATCGGAATTCCTTTGGCTAAGGTGAGCTCTCCCGAGACCTTTTCCGACTTAAGACTTATAAGCATTTTGCCCACCCTCTCTAAAGTTTTCGAGAAAATTTTGTCTACTAGGATGTATGATTATTTCACCTGTCATAGCTTGATACCATCATGTCAAAATGGATTCAGAAAGGGTTTGAGTACGATGACTGCCCTTGCTAATGTTTCGGATAACATTTTTAGAGCTTCTGATAAGAAGATGGTTTCAGTGTTGTTGCTTCTAGACTTTTCGCGAGCATTCGATACCATCAATCACAAACTTTTATTTGCACTGTTACATTATTATGGATTTGATGAGTCGGTGGTGGCACTGATAAAGTCGTATTTGGCTGAGCGGTTCCAGGTTGTGAAGTCAAGAGATAAAATGTCGGACAAGGTGGGAATCACATGTGGGGTGCCTCAGGGCTCTATTTTAGGACCGCTGCTCTTTATTATATATACCGCGGAAATTTTGAAATCAGTTGAAAATTGTAAAGTTGAAGCGTACGCTGACGATACTCAGTTGCATGCTAGCTTTTCAGTAGCTGATGCGCCTCAGTGTATTCAGAAAATCAATGCTGACCTCTTGAAGATCTCTAATATGGCCTCTAAGTTCTGTCTCAATTTGAATGCTTCCAAGTCACAGGCCATGATTTTCGGAAGTGTGATTCAGGTTGCAGCTGTGGAACCACTTTTGGGAGCGATTCATGTTAACAATGAGCCTTTACAGTTCGTTCCATGTGCTAAAAATCTCGGGCTAAAATTTGATTCTGACTTGCGTTTCAGATCACATGTTAGGGATATTGTGGATAGGGCTTATGGTGCTCTCAAGGTGTTGTACGGTAGCAGACATCTCCTTAACCTCGACCTCAAAAAAAAGTTGTGTGACTCCTTAGTTCTCTCACGATTGAATTATGCAGATGTGATATATGGTAATTGTTTGGACGTTATTGAGCAGAACAGACTTCAGAAGGTGCAGAATAGCTGTGTTAGGTTGATTTTGGCATGAGGAAGTTTGATCCTGGTATAAGAGCCAAAATTCGCGAGCTCGGTTGGCTAAACATGAAGAATAGACGCACCCTTCACTTTGCTGTATTTGTCCACAATATAAAGAGAACTCACTATCCTAAGTCACTTCATGATAAATTAATTCCTAGTTCATCTTTGCACTCACGTTTCACTAGATACAGGCATGATCTGTCGATGCCACGTTTCAGTACATCTCTGTTCAAAAGAAGTTTCACCTATAATGCTGTCTCAGCTTTCAACACATTTCCACCTGAATTCAGAACATTGGGAGTGAACTCTTTCAGATCAGCCTTTAGGAAGTTTTTAATGGACTTGCAATAGATTTTTTGGTTCTTTTACCTACCTCGGAGCCTTTTAGCCAGCTGTGTTTTGAAACCTTAATAGTGGCACACCTTACTGTACGTTTTTTTGTTTTTTCCTTTCTGTTTGTTTGTTTTTTTTTAAATATCCATCATTTATCGTTTGAATTATTAATTAAAATTTGCAAGGTTAAGTTGATTAGCTTTGTGCTAGACTTCGCCTTTTTGGTAGGGTTAATATGTATATATGTGCATAATATATTTATGTTCTATTCCTGTATCAGCACTGTATCTTTCCCTACTAAATAAAGTCAATTATTATTATTATTTATTATTATTATTATCTCGGATTCTGTGTGTATCGATTTCACGAGCATCTACCTTTTTGTAGACTGGATCGAGTTTACGTACAATGGGCGTTTTAAGATATGTTGGATTCTGATTCAAGGGATGATCTGATTCGGCAGATCTTTTCTGATTTATTTTTTCTAAACGTTCAACATTTTTCTGTTGTTTTTTCTCTAATTCTTTCGATATTTCGTTCAAATTATTTGCATAATTTCCCACGTAATCTTGAATTTGTTCGTTATGTGTTTTTTCAATGGGTAAAGAATAATTAGATCAGCTTTAATTATTTGCATTGGTGTCATATCAAGACTGGAATGAAACGAGTTATTATAGCTTAATAAAGCTTGAGCTAATCTATTTTGAAATGTAGAATTTTATTTTCAATAGTTCTGAGTGTTCAATTAATGTTGAATGAAATCTTTCCACAATAGCGTTCGAATTAGGATTATAATTGGTTATATAGTGAATCTCTATTTTATGTAATTTGCAAAAATCTTGTATAACGTTATTCTTGAATTCAAGTCCATTATCACATGTTATTTTCGAAGGGATTCCATAATGGCTAAAATAAATCAATAATTTATCTAGTATTTCAGTACCGGTTTTTTGTAAAAGTGGATAACATTGTCCAAATCTGGAGAATGAATCGACAATTGTTAAGCAATATATTTGATTAAATCTAATTGTATCGCAATAGACGTGACTAAATGGTTTTGATCCTAATGGGTTAGGTTTGAATTGAAGTTGTATAGGGGTTCTCTCGTATTTACTTTTTTGACATATTTCGCACGAGTTAATATAGTTTTGTACGTCTTTATTCATATTCGGCCAATAAAATTTTCGCTTTAAACTTATTAAATTTTCTTTTAATCCACGATGTATTGTTTTGGTTTCATGGTACTGTTGAATTCTCAATGTCTGTTCTTCTTTATCTTCTACATCTTCTAAAATGTTTTCGATATTTTAAGATCAAAAGTTTTATAGTCAAATTTTCTTGTAATATTTTAATCAAAGGTTTTTCTAATTCTGAAGAAACAAAATATAAGGTATATGATCTCTTGGGTTGAATATATTCTTTAATAAATTGGAATAAATCGTTGTCTATCGAATTGATTAGAACACGAAATCGAAGTTTGTCTCCAAAAGGTTTCGTTTTGGTTACGTTAAAATTTGAGGCTGTTTTAAATATTATTTGAAGTGTTGCTGAATTGACACTTCGTTCTGTATAAGGTATTTCTAATATTGGATTTTCAATTGCACTATGTACGGTGACATCACTATGTATTATTACATTTCCCGTTTCTAATTCGTCTAAATTTTGATTGTCCAGAATAGGTAGTTCACTATTTGGATCGACTAGTAAATTAACACATTCATCTAATTCGTCATCAATAATATGATTTATCAATGAAATTTCATCATCATCAATACCGTTCACGTCAATATTCGTCATCGTATTAAAATTATTTGTACTGGGTAAGGAATAAATGAGTATTTTATGTTTGATTCAGCAAAAACGTATTTAATCATATTAAAAATTATTGACCAGTTTAATTGGTCTAATCCGCAAGCAATTCTTGGAAGGGCTAAATATTTATTTCCGTGATATTCACACGATTTTCTTAAATTCAATAAAGCTTGAAATACTGATTTATATTCTGGTTTATCATGATAAGCTTCTTTAGTAATTAAATAGTAAATATTTTTATTTTCCATTTTAAGGGATGCTACTTCACCGATAGCTTTATTTTGTAATCGAAGTTCATTGACTTGACCAAATTATTTTTGAAATCTAGGGCTATACCACGATTCATTTCTAAATCTTGAGAAACACAGTGGGCTAACGAATAATTTTTTGGGGCTTTAAATAAGTTACCTTGTCTTTCTCTAATATTTGGGGTATTAGGAACATCATCATTCTCATATAATTTCAAAATGTTTCATAAGTTAAATCTTCAGTTGGATCAATTTGTATTCTACTGAGAGCGTCAGCATTATTCATGGAGCCTTTCTATATTTAATTTCGAAATCAAATTCTTCTAGTTTAATTCGCCATCTCATTAATCGAGAATTTGGTTCTTTCAATGAGAATAACCATACTAAAGGTTTATGATCAGTATAAATTGTAAATTTTCTACCATAAAGATAAGGCCTAAAATGTTTACAAGACCAAACAATGGCTAGTAATTCTTTTTCAATAGTACTATATCGCGTTTCTGCTTCATTCAGCGTTCTACTAGCGAAAGCAATGGGAAGGTCGTTAGGTGGTTCACCTTGTGATAGTACAGAACCTACCGCAAATCCTGATGCGTCAGTACTAAGTATGAATGGTTCATTGAAATTGGGATATCTTAATACAGGGTGATTAATTAAATTTCTTTTACAATTTCGAATGCTTCGATATATTTAGGATCATTAACATTTATTTTTGCATCTTTTTTCAAGCAAGTCGTTAAAGGTTTAGAAATTTTAGCGAAATTAGAGATAAATTTCCGATAATAACCGATTAAACCAAGAAATGATTTTATTTCCTTTTGGGTTTTAGGAATTGGAAAGCTTTTAACAGCTCTAAGTTTATTTGGGTTTGGTTTAATTCCATCTCGTGTTATAATATGACCAAGAAATTCTATTTCGGTCTTAAAGAAGTGACATTTGTCTAGTTGAATTTTTAAATTTTCCGATGCAAGTAATTCTAGAATATTATGAATGTCGGCTAAATGTTGTTCTAGTGTGTCTGAAAATATAATTATGTCATCCATGTAAATGTAACAAATATTTCCGATATATTTTTCAAAACGTTATTCATTAATCTTTGAAAAGTTGCTGGAGCGTTCTTAAGTCCGAAAGGCATACGTAGAAATTCATAATGACCGTTGTCTACTGTGAAAGCAGTTTTTTCAATTGATTCTTCATCGAGTTCAATTTGATGAAAACCGGATGCAAGATCAAGGGTTGTAAAATATTTTTTGTTTCCTAATTTGTCAAGAATAGCATCAATTTGAGGAAGTGGATATTTATCATCAATTGTTTTTTCATTTAACTTCCGATAATCTATAGCCATACGCCATTTAGTTTTTCCTGATAAATCCTGTTTTTTAGGTACAATAACAACTGGAAACGACCAAGGAGATATACTGGGTCTAATTATTTTCTTTTCTAATAAATCATTAATTTGATTTTTAACTTCTTCGCGATGAATTTCAGGGTAACGATAAATTTTACAGTGTACGGGTGTTTCATCAATAGTACGTATTTTATGTTTAATTTTATTTGAGAAATTTAAGGGTTGACCTGGTAATTGTAAAGCTTCTTCATTTGTTAATAATATTTTCATTAATTGATTACTAATTTTCGATTCTAAATGACTTAAATCAACAGGAATATTTGTCGGCTTTTGACAAACTTTTTGGTAATTGAAGGGAATTGTACAATAATCATTGAATAAGACTTGGTTTTTAAAATCTAAAGATAAGGAATATTTGTTTAAGAAGTCGGCACCTATTAGGCCATCATAATTCTTATGAAATTTGTATAAAATAAAAGGGTGTGAATCATCGATATTAAATTCAGAAAATAAGGGAAATGAAACTTTTTTGTTCGAAGTTTCCTGTTTCATACAAGCAGTTAAAGTGGTTAATTCATTATAAATATTTTCTGGAAAATTGTTATACGCGAATTTTGGATCGATTAGACAGACAGAACATCCGCTATCTATTAGAAGTTTACATTTAGGATTTTGGAATTCTATAAAGGGTAGTTGATTCGTATTATCTATACTTGAATTTATGTCAATTTGTCGTTCGAGGCTTTTTCTCGAAAATTCTGATTAGCTTGTTTGGAAGTTGAAGCAATAGGTTGATCATAGAGATTTTCATTACTTTGTTTTTGTTCAACATGGGTTAGTTCCTCAAAGGTAAAATTGGGATTTTGTTGATTATGATTATTTTCATAAAATCTTCTTTGGGGATTTGGATTATACTGCGTTGAGTAATTATTCCGTTTTTGGGGATAATTCCTAGTTTGAATTGACATTCTTTCTGGTGGGGTAGTAATCCGTTGATTAGGATTAGGTTTAAAAACATTGACATTATTATGTTGATTCCTCGAAGTATTATTTCTTTCAAACGTTTCGTGATAAGTCGGATAATGTGTTTTCACTTGCCGTTGATTAAACTGAATCGGCTGCGAAGGAAAATGCAAGGCAGCATTTCGATAATTATTTATGCGATGCGTAGGATTATTATAAGAAAAATTTCTATTATTAGGTTGTTGATAATTTCTATTATGCATTGTCGGCAAATAACTATTATTTTTATTCCGACGGCTTTTATCTAATAATTCATATTGTGCCATATTACACAAATAGTCTTTTACTGCGTTGACGGTTTCGTCGAATGTAAGGGCATTATTCGTAATTAGATAGGTACGTAGTTCCACGGGAGAATTGGAAATAAGGACTGTTTTACAGATTTTCAAAATATTCGATTTGTAAAGTTGTTTTTCCGGGTCAGGCATTGCGTCTGAATCGATTCTATAATTTATGCGGATTTTCATTGAAATTATTTTATCTATGAATAATAATAAATCTTCATTGGGTTTTTTGGTTAAGAATTGCAAATTATGTATCAGGACATCTGAATTGATCTGATCACCAAATTTATTCAATAAGAATGTTTTCAATATTTGCCAATCATTAGGAATATCTGATGTTGAAACCTCAGCTAGGGCTCTATCAACTAGTTTGGATTTTACAACAGCGTAACAATATTGTTTAACTAAACGATTGTCATTATTGAACATCAACAAATATTGTTCGGCGCTCTGAATAAAGGAATGAAGTTCATTTTCAGTACCTGAAAATTTAGGTAGAAGAACTCCAAATTTTTCAGCAATGGATAAATCTACGCGTTCGTTAATTGCCATTATTGATTGATTGGGCTTTTTGCCTCTTTTACTACGAAAATGCTTAATTGAAGTAATTGTGATTAATTAATTATTAAATAATTCGGTTTTTTATAACAAGAAACCTAGATAAAACTCAGTAGTCGGTTTTTTAACAATATGAAAGGAAAACCTAGAAAAAACTTTTTAAATCGGTTTTTAGGAAGAAAAACCTAGGGAAAACTTTAAAAATCGGTTTTATGAAGAAACCTAGAGAAAACTTGTACAAGCACTACCTTTTATACCAGAGTAGGGAAAAACTGGGAGAAAATAGGAAAATAGCTCAAAATGCTCACCGAAGTATATTGTGGAAGTCGTCGAAGGGCGCTACTCCATCGATCGGGCTTCTGTAGTCTTTTCTACCTTGTTGTTGTTCGGATGTGCTTAACAGTTGAAACTGACAGCTTGTTGACTCTCTGGATGGACCTGGTTGGATTTCTTGATTCAGGAACACACGCAGAATTCACAGCTGGCACAATCCCAGACCTCGTCGCCAATTATGTATTTTGAAGTAGAAAAGGCGTTTTTAAAAAACACTATATTTTACAAATACAACTACTGTATACAATACTTGCTTTGTAAGCACTAGTCTAGAGCTATGGATATACTATTTCTATTTCTCTATTTCTGAAGGTGATCCTGGAAGAAGCTGTATTTATAAGGATTTCTTATCTGCAGGAAATGAGTCAGCACTGCAGGTGTTCATTGCACAATATAACATAATAACAATATAACATAATAATATGCAATAGCAAATGGGTAAATAAGATAAGTTACATTGTATCAGTATGGGGTACGACTACGTAATTATATATATCAGTTTGCATAAATATTCCTTCAAAATTATTTTCGGAGTCTTTTAAAATACTGACTTCACAATCATATTTATCTTTCAAAATTCGTACGCACTGATCTAGATCAATAGGGGCTTTGTAGCGCTTTGTTTTATATTTGATAAATCTTCTAATGTCAGTTTCAGACCTGTATCTTTTCTAGCTTCTCAGTAGCGCTTTTTTTATTGGCATCCAACATGAGTAACATTTTCGCCTCTTCTTTACTTTCATGAGGCAATTTTCTCTGTTGCAGCAAAAAATCAAAAAGAGCTCTAATGGTCTCATGATTATGGTCATTATTCATTCTTTTTACCTCAAGGAATTTTCCATTTTGGGAAACGCGTAAAGCTACAAAGGCAGGACATGGAATTTCTCTTTTAAATGTCTTCGTCAATTTCGAGCAATTTTCTTTTTTCTTAAACATTGCCCTCCGAAAATACAACAGTATTTCAATTCGTAATACCGCAGTTCCGTTCTTATTACCTTTTTATTCTGCTGTACGTTATTAATCGGGCGTCCCTTTTCCAATACTTCGCAAATGTCTCTTTTTCATGCACTTTCAAAATCTCCTCAACTTTTTTAAAACTTTCGAAAGTTTGCCCAACACTAAAAACCATTTTAAGGGTAAATTCACTTAACACTTTTTTTTTGTTGTTTTTTTTATTCTCACACAAATGGGGTCAGCAATTATGCTATGTTCCTAGTATCCGTAGTTTTTTCGAGTTCTTTGCGATGTGAGGACGCCACACCACCACCAAGACTTTTCACAACGTCCATTCCCTCGCCGGAATTCGAACCCGGGACCACCGGCATCACATGCCAGAGCGCTACCTCTGAGTCACCGGGTGTCGGCCACTTAACACTTTCACCATTGTTTAAGGAGAAGATAGTTAGTTACTTCGGTTCAAATATCATTGGAGGATATTGGACAATATCGTTAGAGGGCGCCACTCCGGAAGAGGACCAACATGATGGGTTGCCTATGTGCAATGTTGAAAATTCAGACAAGTATTAATTTTTGGGTATCATGAACAACAGATGTCTCTAGTGACGAGCTATTTTTCTTCACGTCAACGTGTCTTGCATCTTGCTCCACAACTTCTCTTTTGTATGCCTGTAGTATGAAATATCCGAGGGTCCAGAGTAATAAAAATTCTTATTACTCTGAGGCCCTTAGGGTTGGGATTTGAGAAATATTTTCGATTTCGTCGTGAGATCGCTAGAAGAAATTTTTTTAACTCAGTAGCAAAGAATTATTATATTAAAGAAGTGAATGATTTGAGAATTTTTTTATTCTCTGATATGTGTATGCTAAAGAAATTTGGGCATCCTGTTTGTAGATACCTATGCAGTCTCTTGAATTCAAATAAATGAATGATATAATTATTGTATCAATAATCAAAGCCACGTAATGAAAGTGTTTTCAAAAGGAACATTTCATAACTTGTATTTTTCACAAAACTTTCAGGATTTGAAGGTGAAAGTTGAATGCATAAAGAAATAGAATGAAACCAACAGCTCCAATGATATTCATGAATGAATTTTCCTAGTATGAACAAGCGCTTATAAGCTTCAAATCACTTCGCTGTGCATATACAGGGTTTTCCGATTAGAGGTGTCATTCTGATATTCCAAGAAGAATTATAGTTTTTGAAATAAATGATCGGATGTTTATTTCATGCCGTTAATTTATAGTGGAAAATAACTTCATGCAAATGACCACCACGACCACGCTCACAGAACAATATCTTTTTAATGAAATTTTCCATAACAAAATCGAAAAGTGTGGCTACTCTATGTACTCGATAGCCTCACGAATTCCGTCTTTGAGGTATTGAATGGACAATGGGCTATTGGCGGAGTCCTTCTCTTTCACCAAGCTTTTTCCGTAAAAGCTCGATCAACGGTTTAGTTGGTTGAGTGGCATGTAGTGCTGTCTTGTTGGAGTAAACGTTGTCCATATCCATACAATCAGATTCCGGTCATAAAAAAATGGTTAATCATCTCTCGATAGCGCCAAGTTAAATAATTAGTTAAGGTCCCAAAGACTCCGCCGGACCATAAACTGCAGTAAACACTTACACGTTGAGGATAGACAGGCTTTAAAATAATAATAATATTCGGTTATGTCTCTAATTAACGAATTTTGAGCAGAAACGGACTCAAACGATAGGGTTCTACCTTGTGATGACGAATCCGAGGTCAAATACAATTCTGTTCTGTTTGTTCTAGAGACTTGAGAAGTTCTTTAACCAGCCAAATCGTACAGGGTGTTCCATAAAATATGGCCATTCAAAATTTCCGTCCCGCCATATCTCAGACAAAACAAAACCAATCGATATGAAATTTTGCGGCCACATGCAAGATGCCCATAATAAGCCTTTTGCAAAATTTTGTGGCCATAATGTTAACCATATAATTTAATTTAATGTTATTATTGTTATTACTGGATTTTTACATATTTAATTTTTTTAATCATTTCCAGAACATAATTTCGGTCGTGCCTAGATTTTGCATTCATATACTACTAGCGACCCTCCCCGGCTTCGCACGGGTGCCTCGTACGCGCTATTTATAGACACGCTCTTGCCACCACATGGCTTCGTTTTATGTAAAATTGCGTTGGTGATTAAAGATGAAGAAAAAAATTTTTTTTCATATTTGAAAAGGAAAACTTTTATTTCATTTCACAAAAGTAATGAATTCATTTCGATTACAAAAATGAAGTGTTATTTAGTTGAATTTCTTTAAGTAAATGAAAGTGAATCCAAAGTAAATACTGAATCGAAGCATTATACGTGTCCGGAAACTATCCGCTATCTTGGTAAACCATTTTTGTTTTTTGGTCTGACGTTAACACAAACAAAGCAGATGGTTTCCCAACTCGTGAACACGCAACGTATAACTGCCCATGTGAAAAACAATGATTTTCTAGTCAGGCCAGTAGATCTACATTCTCAAGTAGATTTGTGAAACCGGTAGATCTAGCTTTCTAAGTAGAATAATTTAACCGGTAGATCAATTGAACCGATAGATCAGATGAATAGTAGGTCATTCGAACCGTCGTATACGTCGATAGATCATCATTGGTTATTGATGTTATAGATATTTGATCTATTTCTGGGTATCTGTCTGACTACACTACACACCCTGTATATACTCAGAGCGTCTATTGAACATTTATAAGAAAAGTTATACAAATGTGTTATGAATCAAAAAATTACAATATTTGACATTTTACGAAAACACCCTGTATAAATCCAAAGCATAATATATTTTAAATCCCACCATCGATAGTAAATCATTTGAAATTCAAAAACTTCTTCGTTTCTGTTGAAATGTCCCAGCAATAATGCAGAAATTCAAAATATTCGACATGTTTATAGGAGCACCCCGTATGAATCCGAAGCATAGTATCTATATTTAAAATCCCACCTCCTATAAAAATCACTCGAAATTCAAAAGCCCCTACAATTTCATTGAAAGCTTCCTGTTATAACGTAGAAATGTGAAATAATTGATCGATTTATAGAAACACCCTGTATATATCTAAAACGTACCTATATAAAATATGCACATGAAAATTTTTAATTATTTTCATCAGCTTTCTTTGAACCTGGTAACAATTTTCTTATCCAGAATAAACAGAACATGGCACGATGGGGATTCGAACCCGGTACACTACCGGGTCCACACGTTAGTCGTTACAACCACTTGCCTGGTACACGTGACGACTGTTTACAGCAGACTTCAACGGGTTTATAAGGAATCAAAATACATGTAAATATATCAGGAAATCGAAAGAATATATTGAAATATCGATAATTATCATAATACATACTGTTTAATATCATTTCCTGGCGTATTTTTTCCTAAAATACGAAAAATCCTCGAATTTTGTTCTCATTACGTTATTTGTCAGTGAAAAAAGAAATTCGGTTTAGTAGAAGCCTCAAATATCACTGCGACCTGAAATGATGCTTTTGATTGCTGAAATGTTAGGAATTCGTTGAATGAACGTTGAAGTTGATGAGTTCATATGGACTTACCTATTCAAATAACGTTTTCCACTCGAAACGAACAAATGTTACATCAGACGTACCTATGTCCAAATATTTTGTTACATATTTCTGGTTATTTCAGAATTCCTGGAACATATATCTTCATTAATAAACGTAATAGAACTACTCAAAAACGATATTCGTACCTGTTTGATTCGAATCTGTTCGTTTTTCTTCTCAAAATTGCAAATTTCCTAGAGCTTTTTTGACCTCTCATAAGGAGACTCGACAGTTGTCATTGAATTCGATGTCATAAATAAGAAAATTTTCAGAAATCTGACATTACCAATTTCTCACGTTCTTCTCGATATCTTGAAATTTTTCCTGAATTTTCTTTGCTACAAACCTTCCTCTTGAATCACTCTATCTATTAAAAAAAGACGCATCCAAATCCGTTGCGTAGTTTCAAAGATCTAAGCATACATTGGGACATAGGGACATAGGGACATAAGGACAGAGAAATCGACTTTATTTTATACTATGTAGTGAAGCATGAATCTCAAGTCCCTGTCCCATACACTTTTGATGTGATAGAATTATTGCTCTGCTAATAGGCGAGCGCTCAAAAGTACCTGTTCGGGGCTTTTCTTGCATTTTTTTAACGCCATTTTCAGGAGAAACTCATCGTATGTTCACGTTACAGGAGGTATCAGTTCAAACCAAGCAAGATGTTCCTAGAAAATTCATAATTGTAAGCAAAATTTTCAAAAGACACATTCGTACTCTGATCACTACTCGTTTAATTGAAATTTCCATTGCAATATAAGTATAAAAAAATTAAGAAAGCCCTTTCGAACGCTCGTTGGCGGAACAATGAGGCTTTAACCGCAAAAATTTGTATAGGACTTGATACTTAATATATAAATGCTGAATCTCACCACGATCGGAATAATATTCTGGAAATTATTAAAAAACTGGAATATGTAAAAAATTGACAATTAAAAAACCAAATCTATGGTTCGGATGATGCGAACCTCTTGAAATTTTGAATGAACATTCAGTATATCAATGTTCATACACAAAATAAATTTCACTTGAAACGGATATATTGTTTTGGAAATATAACAATTTTTTTTTGGATTTCAATTGAATTTTCTATGGTTTACACAATGCGATTTTTTGACATTTTGCATGAATATTAAGTATAATATACCAATCTTCCTTCACGAAATGAAATTCACTTCAATCGGATATATTGAATTTGACCACGTATCGTCATCAGGGATGCGATTTATTGCCGCAAAAGTCGATATTGACTCAAGAAAATTTAACACAAGAGAAACAAAGCATATTTTTAATTTTTTTCCAATGACATTGATTAGAAATATATTGCCAATAATAATACATTTCAGTATTGTCAGTATTTCAAAACTTCAGTCGTATTTCTGAACCGAAATAATTTAATAAAAAGGAAAACGCCTCAATTTCGCTGCGATAACTTTTTAATAGGTAATGTTTTTATCATAGTTTTCGTGAGTGCAAAGACCTCACGTTGGTACTAATTATTCGTCGCATTTGTTGAAGAAGAATTCACGGCTATCAAAAAAAACTTATTCAAAATAAAGTCTAACCAAATAAATTCACATTTTGCGATTCAATTTAAAACACATTTAATTTAGCAAAAACCAAAAATTATTCTTATAATCAATTTTTTCTATTTCATTTTTTGCCTTCAACTACGATTCAAATTTAAAACTTATTCCCTTCACTACCTTAGAATAGAAAAACTAGAATCGCATAACATAAACAGACCCTGTAATTATCAAAGTAATAAAATTCCCAACTGGAACCCTGGCTTACTCTATTCATCGACGAACATGTGTTGGAATTTACTCAGTTTCGAATGTTTCGATTCTTCAAACTTCACGTCATAAAAATATAGTTTCATAGCAGAAGTAGAAACCTCTTTACCGATAAGTAATTATTCAAGTATCCGCCAAGAGGGCGTATTAGGATGGACCCTAAAAATTCAGAGTTTGCCACATAATTCTAATAGGTACCGCCACATACGCACATCCAATGCCCTTAGCAGGCCAGTAACTAAAAATGCCTTAAACAATGCTTTCACGCATCAATATAACAACAAAAACATTAGAGTTAGGTTATAGGTTTGTTCCAACAGCAGCGATTGTACGGTCCACCACATGCGCAGTAGACTAAAGGCGTTCCAACAGCGTTTTTGGACGGTACAGTCACAGCCGTGTAAGTACAAGCCCTGAACAGCGAAATATGGCTACGCCGCAGGGAGGCCAGCCAGATGAAAAACAACACATAGGCTTTACCGCCTTACCGGTTAGTTACACACGTGGTGCGTAAATCTATGCGTGGTATCGTTTGTGGTGGCTAAATTAGTGAAAACAGTGGGTGAAAATCTCGGTGAAAATAGTGCAATACCGTTTTAAGTGAAGTGAAATAAAGTTCAATTCGATTCTGTATTGTGTAGTTGGGATCACCTTTTGAGGAGATGGTACGAAAATGTTGTGTTCCTGCTTGCAGGAGCAATTATTCCTACCTGAAAGATCGAAAATATGTGAGTTCTTTCAAATTTCTTAAAATGAAAATTTAAAAAAGTTATGGGTAAAATCAATTCCAAGACAAAATTTTGATCCGTCCCCTTATAGTTCAGTTTGTATCAATCATTTCGAAAAGAAAGATGTAATTACAGAGGAAAAGTATTTAAAACCGGACAACCCAAAACCAAACGCAAACATTTTTCCCAATTTACCGAAATACCTTTCGAAACCGACTCCAAAAGGAAGGACCGATCCGCAGTTGAGAAGAAATGATATTATTATAAGACAGGAAAATGAAATAGAAAGCTTCATGAACTCTGATATTATAGTAGATTCTGATGACCTTTTTAATAATTATTCAAGTAAAATAGATATTTCAGGTTGGGAGATTAAGAAGGTTAACAATGCAATTTATTTTTATACCTATACTCAATTCAGAAAAATCATTAACTGTCGATGTTTCTTTACAAATACAAAGAAACCTTCTAACAAAATTATTCATAAAAAATGTTCAGATCTCTCCAAATGATTTGAAATGGATTCTTCCTTTCGATCTTACCCTCAATAGGTGGTCTCAACCAAAGATATTTTACAAAAATTGTAAAATATCTTTGGTCCCCACTGACAAATTTGCTTACTCGTTATAAAACGTAGGCAATGAGGATTCAGATCTTGAAACAAAATTCATTAGATTTGCTGCAATGTTCTTTATCTTCCTTAGAGGCATTTTTGTTAGATAGGCATAATGAAAATTTCGACAAACTGAGACAAATTGAAATCATTACTGATCAATTGAGGCAAATTCTTTCTAATAAAATTGAGTACTCCTACTCCTCAAGTACAATAATAATGTCATTTATATTGCATTCCTAGTCTGCTTCATGCTATGAATCGATGAGAAAATTTTTCATTTTACCTACAAGAAGGTATTTAAGATCTATTTATTTCGTTACAAATATCACCTAATTCTGATAATGGTAATCAAAATTATCTTTCGAATGTATCTCGCAATTTGCCGATATTAGATCGTGTCGTAGTTCTGTTAATTGATGAAATTCATACAAATTCCCGTTTGGATTATAGGTCGGAAAATATTGGGAGCGCGACTGTTCTTGCTGAACAATAAATTGAATAACAAATATCTACTATTCAGATTCATTAAGATTTAAGATTGAGGTTCTCAAGCACAGATATTCAATTTATTGACTAAGTATGGTCAAATATTGTTTATTCCTTCGAAAATTGCTAATGCCTTGCCTTCAATGCAGTTTTATATTCGCATCCCGCGCTATCGCATCGATAGAGTAGGCCTCGGAGTAGGCCTCCCGTCGACGTTTCAATGCGGCGGTGCCAAACTGTGTTCCAGGCTTTCTCTATAGACGGCTGTGGTACAGTGAACGATCCCATATCGCGGTCTCGTGTTCCAACTGACCTATGTACCGTCCCATTTACGGTACAGTGTATGGTCAAATCGATCCCTGCTAGGAGGCAGGGATCGTTTGTACTGGTTTGGTACTGACCTGCGCCATTTGTATTTCTATTTATTTTAGGTAAGGACGGTTATGTTTATTTCTCAGAACGAAAGGAAGTTTCTTATTTATTGATATGAGGTTATTTATTTATCTCATTTGTTCTTGTGGTATTTTCAGAGACAGGTCTCTGATTTTTTTCAGTTTTTGCTCGCTTGTTTTGTTACTCATTAAACGATTTATTCAAATGGAAATTATTCATTATTTGGAAACTTTGAAGAGAGTATTAGAATTATAGAATTAAAAGTATTAACAGTGTATGGTGAGGAAATGTTTGAAATTTTCAATTATTACGTGAGCAGTTTTATTCAAAAGTTGCTTCAGAATTCTCATTTCAAAGAAGCCCACTTTCTCCATATGAATACCATGTACTTGAATTAAGAATTTGGTTTCGTTTGCGCCACATTTGTAATCCCGTGTACCTGGGGAAGTCACTTTTATTTCCGAAAAGTAACTAAGTAATTGATGAAAAGCTAATAAACAAAAATAATAGACATCATCTAGCAGGATATTCGATTTAGAAGAGAATTCAAAATTGGCAATAACCCTTCCAAGTATACAAAGTATCAGAAAGGTAATATAACACACTATATTTTATTTATTTCATTCTTCGGCGATGTTTTATTACATTTCCGATACGAGCGAACATACTATTGAAGAATTCATTTGAGGAAAAATACTCTTTCAAGCTCAAAGGATGTGAAGACAGACTAGATGATTAGATTAGCGGAATAAGTAACAACAAAAAACTTAGATCAAATAAATCTCTAGGGATTATTTATTTTGTCAGTGGCAATAAGATCGAAAGAATAAGACACATAACATATCACGCTGATAAAAATTTTAAACACAAAATTCAAATTTTTAACGATACACGGGTACACAAAAGCGTTCCAACAACCTGAAACTGTGAACCAGCCCTTGAACCGTACACGGCACTGACCTGCGCATAAATGCGATACAAAACGATTCCTTGTACGGTACATTGTACGGTCAAAATACGCTGTTGGAACAAACCTTATGTGTTTCACTTAGAGACCGCCAACGACATTTTTTACCGGTATTCACTTGTATCCCGCTACTCGCTGCATTATATGGGTGACGTCATCAAATCTACCGGAAAAAAAATTGGTTACCGGTACCGGGATTCCAGACACAGCGTTCCAATAAATATGATTTCTTATCATGAAAAATAAATCGATTGTTAAAAATAATTTCTTCATGACAGTAAAAGAAGACATTTTTGGATGTTGTCCTAGAGAAAGGTATTTTTCCTGAAATCACCAGAATGAAGGAATTCGATTACTTCTTGCTTTGATTTTTTTAGTCGGTTAAAGAGAAAATGAGCTTTTCCTATCAATCATTTAATATAATTTCTTTTTTTGTATTCCTGGATGAAAGTAGGACGACGAGGAGTTCATTGAAAATTTTCCAACTGAAACAAGATTATGACCAAAACACGATTCTAACAAATGTTTCATGGCTGACCATACCCAAAAATAACGGGGGACAGCGCCAGAGATTTTACCGCCCGGAAAAGTAAATTCAGAATAAATTAAATATAAACTATTCTGATTTGTAGCTGTAATAGTTTCAGTTTTATTAAGGAAAATCGATTGTTTATGGCTTTAACAATCGTTATTCGTTCGCTGCTTATCTCAATCTGTCTTACAATATTTGCGCGGTCTTCACAATGTCGAGAGGCCTGCGCCTTTCAACCTATATGATAATTATTTGTATTCATATACAGGGGTCTATAAACAAGTTGTATTCATATACAGGGGTCTATAAACAGGTTGTATTCATATACAGGGGTCTATAAACAAGATACCTTACATCCTTCCTCTCAAGCTTATATCTAACTATACATAATCTTCATTTTCATGTACATATATTTACATAATGATCATTTAATTCAATCTAATTATAAACTAATCTTTGAGGTTCTTTAATTAAACTCCTCCTACGAAAATCATAAGTTCTAACATTATTCTCAACAATATTATCACTACCGGCATTATCATCATCTATTACAAAATGTTGTCTATTTCTCCTAAATGTTTTGTTACAATTTCTTTAACATAATAAATCTTGGCTGAGTTGCTTTACTATCTATTATTCCTCTTTTCCAACAAATTTATCATTGCTCTTCCCTTCCTTCATGGTTTTTGTATGTCTGTTATAATATGAAGATTGCTTATGTTGCCTGTTTTCAAGAATTCTATTTAATTTGATAGGATCAACCACCTCAGATTGATAGTTTGATTCTAGTGAAGGCAAATCATCCTTCAATCTTCTATTGAACATTATCTGTGCAGGGGAAAAGCCAATGTCAGGAATGGGAGTATTTCAGTATTTCAACAAATACATATATAAATGTTTGCATTTTCAAAAACATTTTTTCAACATATTTTACAAATATTCACTGCCTTCTCTGCCAAACCATTACTTCTCGGGTAGTTAGGACTAGATGTTGAGAGTAAAATTATGTGAAGTGAAGTATTTTTCATTTTGTATGAATTGAAAGGATTATTGTCACTTATTATCTGATCAGGAAAGACAAAAGTTGAAAAAATTGAGTCAAAAATTTTGATTACTTCTTCAGAAGTTTTATTTCGAATTGATCTCATTTCAATCCACTTTGAATAATAATCCATTACAGCAAGATAATATGTTTTACCTTGAAATTCAAAAATATCTGTCGCAATTTTAGACCACGGTCTCTTGGGTATTTCATGGGGTTTCATTGGTAATCTAGGGTTTTCTTTTCTAAATGTATTGCAGACTTCACAAGTCAATACTTTATCTTTCAAATGTTTGGTTAAATTAGGCCAAAATACACATTCCCTAGCTCTTAACTTACATTTGTTCAGACCTAAATGACCTTCATGTATTTTATTTAAAATTTCATCACGCATTGAGGTTGGTATTATCACACGGTCATTGTAAAAAAATAAACCATTATACCAGGACAACTGGTCCCTTATAGAGAAATATTTCATCAATTCAGTATCCTTAATTTTCTTCAAATTCCGCCATCTGTTTTCAATCAATTCTTTCAAATTTCTTAACTTAGCATCATTTTTTGTTGCATCAGCGATTTGTTTCATTTTTAAATCAGAAATCGGTAAATTTTGAGTATGTTATGAATCAAAAAACTTTCTTCATCATCATGAAAATTATTTCTTATTGGCGCCCGAGACAATGTATCCGCCATATACATTTCTCTACCCGGAATGTATCTCAATGAGAAATCATACTTCAAAAGCCTGAATTTGTAGCCTAGATGATATTTTATTAATATCTTTCTTTAGAATATTCACTAAAGGCTTATGATCTGTTAAAACCTCAACATGCCTGCCATAAACGTAATAATTGAATTTTTCAAATGCGAAAACTATAGCAGCCAGTTCACGTTCAATATTAGCATACCTAGTTTCACAATCAGTTAAGGATCTAGATGCAAAGGCCACTAGTTCTGGTTTGTCACCTTGTAACAAACAAGCACCATATCCTTGTGAACTACTGTCATATTGTGTTTTTAAAGGTTTTTTAGGATTATAATGTTGAAGAATGGGAGATGTTGTTAGGAAATTTTTCAATGTTCGAACTACATTAGAATGATTTTCATTCCAATTCCATATTGTGTTGTTATGTGTAAGTGCCCGTAGCGGAGCAGTTAATTTCGATAATTTCGGAATGAATCTGCCTAAGTACCTAATTGACTGAGCCTAAAAATCTTAATAATTCTTTTTTATTGTCGGTTCTGGCATTTTATTAATTGATTCAATGCGGTCATTATCAATAGTGATGCCCTTTTCAGAAACTATAAAACCTAATATTTTCATACTTTTCTCTTTGTATTTGAATTTATTTTTATTGAATGTAATTCCACATTTCTTTGCCATTTCTAAAACTTTCTTTGATTTTTTATCATGTTCTTCTTCAGAAGAACCAGCAATTATTAAATCATCAATATAAATATTATCTCCTAAAATATCTCCAAAGATTTCTTTATTTCGCCGTTGAAAAATCTCAGTAGCTACATTTATTCCAAATGGCAACCTATAAATTTATATCTTCCAAAAGGAGTTGAGAAAGTGCAAATATCAGATGAATCCTCATCAAGTTCTATTTGGTAAAATGAATCTTTCAAGTCCAAAACAGGAAAACATTTCATTCCACTTAAATTACTAAGTATTTCTTCGCAAGAAGGAATTTGAAAATGTTCCCTCTTCAAACATTTATTTAAATCCGCAGGATCCAAACATATTCTAAGAGATCCATTAGGTTTCTCAACAATAAAAATATTGTGTACCCACTCAGTAGGCTTAGACTGTTTACTTATAATTCCGTCTTTCTGTAATTTATTTAAAGCGTTGTAAAGTTTAGGCATCAAACTTTTGGGTATTCTTCTAGCTGCATGAACTACAGGATTACTATTTTCTTTTAAATTTAACTTATATGGTTTCCCCGGAATTTACCAACATTATCAAATGCGTTTTTATGATCCGAAATAATTTTTTCTTTATTAATTTTCTGTATACTCGCAACCACATTGTTTTCATTATTTGTGACTTTAATTAATCCCAGTTTCAAAGATGTTTGTAGATCTAAAATTGGCTTACAACCTGCACTCACTACAAAAAATTCAATCTGAAATACTTGATTCCTTACTATACAATCCAGTTGTATGGAGCCATCAACCTTTATTCTGGTACCCTCGAATCCTACAAGATGGATTTTGTTTCTTTTGAGTTCGGCATCAGGAGCAATCTTCCATAAATCTTGAATTGATAAAATTGCATTCAGCACCTGTGTCAATTTTAAAATTAATTTTATTAGAATTTATAACTATTGTTTCTATTAATTGTGATTTTTCATTTTTTGATACTTCAGCTTGAATATTTCTTACTGAAATAGATTCCAAATACAAGTCATTTAAAGAACTTTCATCTGAAGAAATTTCATCAACATTCACATTATTCAAATTGAAATTTTTATTACGACGTTCTCTAGAGATATTTTAGTACAATTTTGTTGTTTATTATTAGTTTTTTTTTACAATAAAAACACGTTTTACCATATGCCGGACATTTTCCTGCTGTATGAATTATTCCTATTTCATTTCCTATAAAACATTTATAGGAATTATTATTTGAATTATTTTTATGATGGAAATTATTATGAGATTTAGAAATTGGATTTTTACTCATCTTTTTTGTAGAAGACGATTGAATATTGTCCACATCCAGCGATTTACTCGAACCTGCTGCTCCTGCCATTTCATCGGTCTGCTTTCTGCTCACTTCCGATATCTGACAAATATCGATCGTTTTCTTCAGACTCAAATTTTCCACTTGAAGAAGTCGTTCTTTCAGGTTGGAATCTCGGATGCCCATGATTATTTTGTCACGTAGCATATCATTTGCGGCTTCATATTCACATGAATTCAACAATGTCTTCAATTTTGTGATGTAGTTATTCAGCGATTGTCCTTCTTCTTGATGGTAGGTGAGGAATTTGTACCTTTCGTACACCACGTTTTTCTTCGGATTGCAAAACTTGTCGAAGGCGGTTATCACTTCATTCAATTTCAAATTTTCTAGTTTTAAATTGAAGGTGTTGAAAATATCCATTCCTTCATCCCCAATTAAATTAAGCAGAGTAGCCACTTTCAGTTCATCAGATGAATCTTGTCTAGCAGATGCTATCATGCCGTCCAATTCTTTGACATGTTTCCGGTGAAGTCCATAACTGGTGGTAATCTTAGTACTTCCATTTTATTAAGAATAACGTTTTATTATTTATGGTTATTCTGTTCACACACCTGACACCATGTAATAGTTTCAGTTTTATTAAGGAAAATCAATTGTTTATAGCTTTTACAATCTTTATTCGTTCGCTGCTTATCTCAATCTGTCTTACAAATTTCTTAAAACTGCTGATGACGAAACTAATTTACTTTTATATGGTACAATATATCATAATTTTGTGAAATTAGTTGTAATTACAATATTCCCCATTTGTAGGTTTCCTAATTTTGGGTATCAGCGGTGAAAAAAAGACTTTTTTTAACGATGAAAAAAAAAAACTTTTTTTAACGGTGAAAAAACTTATATTTCACGCATCCATAGTGATGAAAAAAGTCAAGTTTTTTTGACAGTTGTACAAAAAGGATTTTTTTCTGAAATCACCAGAATGAAGGAATTCGATTACAATTTGCTTTGATTTTTTTAATCGTCTGAAGGGAAAATAAGCATTTCGTATCAATGATTTTACATATTGTTATCGAAAATTACTGTCATTTTTTCGACACCCTCCGCTTCGCGTCGGGAGACAACATAACCTTGAGCTAAAATCTAATAATTTTTCCCTTGTATAATATACCTACTATTTTTTTCTGTGACAGAAAAAACGACGATTCAATATTGAAAGAAATATAACTTTTCAGGAAATTATTGCAGATTATGGCAGATGAACCAATATACGAGACCACCGTGTAGCCCTGGACTCTTTGAAGAACCTGGACTGTCATACAACCCACCCGACCAAAATTATTACCAGTCTACTTGCAGTTTCAATATCGATCAGCCGTCTATGTCGCCGACTCAGTTCTCCGATCCGAGAATTTTGACTCCAATCCGACCCTGCCAGTCAAACAGAAACCCAACCAGAAACGTAAAACGCCAGTACAGGAAGATAGGCGTAAAGTGATGGAAGAAAATAAATCACAGCGACCACCACAACGAGGCCAGACGTCCGAGACTATCAGATTCTCCACCCACCCAGCAAGAGAAAGTATTTCCAACAGAGATCAGATGGAAACTCGACAAACAAAGAAGGTTTCGTTCCAAACCCAATGCTTCCGCTGCGGTGGATATGGGCATATGCGCAGAGATTGCCGAAGAAAACCGAAGCTGTTTTGTTCTCGTTGTCAGAGGGATAATATTCGATCCCGAGACTGTCCATGTTCGGGAAACTAGAGGGAGATATGGAAGCGGAGTCAGTCATATCTGCCAGACCCTTGACTCCATCGACGCCCAACACCTGCCATAACAACCGCCCGTTAATAGAGGTCTACATAGCCGGAAAATCGTTCAGAGCACTAATGGACACCGGAGCCCCAAGACCTTTTTGCAGCCAGGAAAACTGCCGAACATTTCAGGAAACACAAGGTCGAGAAGAATATATCCAGAATTGTTTTGCAGTGACCGCGAATGGAGAAACTACCGCTACGCCGAAACGTTATACTGTTCTCATCCGGATAGGCGATTATACTTTGCCCGATGTGAAATTCCTACTTGTACCTGATTTACCTGTGGACATCATATTGGGAATGGACGTCCTGTCAGCCTATAATTTCACAATCAATCTCAAAACAGCCGAGAGTTTTTCTCGAGGGCCGACTAATTCCCAAGCCGTCAACTGCCACAGAACAAACCATCGAAGTTCATACCGCTGAGGAACACTTGCAAGAATTGACGAACATACAGAAGAAAGAACTAGACTCTTTCCTTGTCGAAGAATTGAAAAAGTTCGAATGTCTTCGAGGCACCACCGACCGACTGGTTGAACACAAGATTAAATTGAACCCGGGAACCGAACCGATCAAACAGCGATATAGACCCCAAAATCCGAAAATGCAGGAAATTTTCAATCAGGAAGTGGATCGGATGTTGGCTGAAGGAGTGATCGAACCTTGCAAGTCACCATGGAGTTCGCCCGTGGTATTGGTCAAGAAGAAAGACGGAACTTATCGATTTTGCATAGATTTCCGTTCAGTTAACCAAGTCTCCGTTAAGATGCATATCCGTTACCTTACATTTCCGGAATTCTGGACAAGTTGCGGAAAGCCAAATACATTTCCACCATCGATCTGAAACAAGGATATTGGCAGATACCATTGGAAAAGGAAAGTCGCCCGATCACTGCATTCAATGTTCCTGGAACATGATTATATCACTTTTGTGTTATGCCATTCGGTCTACACGCGAGCGGATCTACTTTCCAACGATTCTTAGATGCCGTGATCGGACCAGACATGGAACCCAAAGCGTTCGCCTACCTCGACGACATAGTCGTGTTGGAGAGACTTTTGAAGAGCACCTTGAAAATTGAGAGAAGTTTTTCGGCGATTGAGGGAGGCTAACCTCCGTTTGAATCCCGAAAAATGTGCATTCGTCCGCAAATCTTTGAAACCTAGGACATGTCGTCACGTCGAAAGGTATCTGCACCGACCCGGATAAAGTATCATCAATAGTAGCTTTCCTGCACCGAAAACCGTCCGAGAACTTCGCCGATTCTTAGGAGTTGCCAGTTGGTACCGCCGTTTCATCGATAATTTTCAGACGTCGTTTCACCGTTAACCCTGTTGCTGAGAAGAAACAACGATGGAAATGGACCGAAGATCAGCAGACCGCCTTCGACGCCCTCAAGAAGAAATTAACCGAGTCACCGATCTTGGCCTGTCCAGACTTCTCCAACCTTTCGTTTTACAGACAGACGCCAGCAACGTAGGTCTAGGAGGGGCCCTGACTCAAGAAAGATGGCGAAGAGAGGGTGATAGCCTATGTGAGCCGTACACTGAATGCTGCTGAGAAGAATTATTCTGTGTCGGAAAAAGAATGCCTAGCGATAGTGTTCGCAATAGAAAGTTGCGACCGTACCTGGAAAGGATTCCATTTCACTCTTATTTCCGACCACATGAGATTGAAATGGTTGAATTCGATCAAATCGTCGTCCGGAAGAATCGCCAGATGGGCCGTTTTTCTCCAACAGTTTGACTTCGAAGTTCAGTACCGAAAAGGAACCCTCAACAAATTAGCAGACAGCCTTTCAAGGAATCCCTTGCCGGCCGTAGATAGTGTGCACATGACCGAGGAAAGTACACACTGTCGATGGTACAACCAGAAATTACAGGATGTACAGAAAAGTCCAGAGAAGTTTCCCGATTTCTCGATAATTGATGAAAATTATATCGACACTTCTGGGACTCTACCGATTTCACTGAAATGGAAACTGGCCAACCTTGGAAACTTTGCATGCCCACCGAACAGAGGTCAGCGATCCTACAGGAGAACCATGATTCGGAACTGGCAGGACCATGGGAATTGCCAAGACGATTGCTCGAACGGCCCGAAAATACTATTGACAAGGAATGTTCGGGATGTGCGAAATATGTAAGGAATTGCACTTCGTGCCAACGTTTCAAGGTTTCGCAACAGAAGACCCCGGAAAAATGCAACCGCATAGAATGAC
>CM024243.1:13123694-13166326 GCA_013421045.1 Propylea japonica | reverse complement strand
TTTTGTACAGTTGTTTGGTAGTGCTATGGGTTCCAAACTCAGCCCGATTTTGGCTCTTTATGTTATGGATTACCTGTTAGACACCGTCATCCCAAAACTATCTTTTGAAATATGGCTGTTAAAAAAGTTTGTAGACGACTTAATAATTGCGATACCATCCACGGGTTTCGATGAGATACTCCATGTATTTAACAACTTCGATCCACATATCCAATTTACCATCGAACGAGAAGATGATAGAAATTCCGTCCCTTTCCTTGATACAAGGGTTATTCGAATGAATAACTCAATTAAACTAGACTGGTATCGGAAAGACACAAACTCCAATAAGTTTATTCATTTTAAGTCTGAACATCCGATTAATATGAAAATAATTGTGTAAAGGAAATGAAACACAGGATAGATAAAATTTGTCATCCAGATTGGTGGATGCGAACATCAGGAAACTCCATATAATTTTTCAAGAGAATTCTTACCCCAGACAGTTGCTAAACAAATTATTGTATGAGAGTACTACAACTTCCATTGAACAACACCAAGATCTCAGGAAAGTGAAAATGACCCTACAACAAAATATGGCAGCCTCCCCAACTTGAAAATTAACAAACAAAATTAAAAACTGCCTTAAAGAAGAAAATATCAAAATAGCTACGTACAATACGAAGACAATTAGGAATCTCTACACCAATTTGAAGGACCCAACACCCACCCTGCTCAAATCGAATGTAGTGTACAAGGTTAACTGCTCTGAATGTGACGGCACCTATGTAGGACAAACATCCCAGTGGCTCAAGAGTCGATTAACTCTGCACAGAAGTGACGTACGAACTAAGAACCCTCGTTGGCATTGACCATTCACTCAATGGAGAAAGAACATGAGATTGATTTCGACAGTGCAGAAGTACTTTGCACACAACCAAAATACAACAAAAGACTGATACTGGAGATGATAAATATTAATAATCAAGCCAACCCAATAAATAAGAAAACTGACGTACAAAGGCTAAGCAATGTATACACGTATTTGTTAACATATCCAAATCGTGAAAAAGAAGAATTCTATGACGGTCCACTAGATTAACAAAATTATAATAAACAACATTATCTGTGATATACGCCAAAGAAAATAATTAAATTAGGTTAAGTGTAGTTCAAAATATTCACATGACAGCTTGACATTTTACGTATTTTAATCATAAGACTTGTCTCCGTAAGAATTGCTCTTATATTTATGTTTGTTTTGTGTTTTATTACAATATTATTAAGTTATTAAGAAAGAAGAAAACCTCACATTCTGTAAGTGTATTTGTCTCGATGTATTGAGGTTTCATAATGTTTTGTTTTCATATTTGTAGTGGCCCTGAAGAGGAAATAAACATTTCCGAAAGCTTGGCATGGAGTAAAGAGAATAATTAAATTCCTGTATTTCAGTCGAGTACCCTTACCTATACCTATATACTAGAAGTACGACTGTGAAATAAAATAGTAGATATATATATATATATATATATATGTCTATTGGCAACTGCCGGTTCATTTTAGGGGCATATCGACAACTTCCGGGACAAATGGTGATTACCGGGACTGGTCCGGAATTTCTATATGTGAGTCGATAACTACCGGGACAGTTGAAATGTCCCGTAGTTGCTTTATGTCCAATGGCATTTGCCGGTACATTTTCTTATATATAGGCTAATTGACAACTTCCGGTACATTTAATATTTACGACATAATTCATGTATAGAAGCATATTGACGTAGATTATTCGACCAGAAATAATTATTGCAAATTAATAATTTGTTATACAGGGTGTTTCATTGGAAAAAGCAAAAAATGAAGGATAAATAAAACACCTCTAGGTGGTTCCGATATATTATATTCTATGGGTCTAACAAGTTTCATTATAAAGATACAGCTGTTTATCAATTTGGAAGATTTCTCTGAGTGGCCATAATTTACGAATCAATCCAAATATTTTTATATGATTTTTGTACGAACAATATACTACTTAAGCACAAGCGACTTGACTTTCTATCACTTGGACATCCAGGTCCGGATTAACAAAAATTTTATATGTTTCGCATCCCGAAATCAACCCCTGTATTTTCGAAATACGGTTTGATGTTTTGAAACAGCATAAAAATAAGGAGGGAACTATGTACTTTTCATTCTCGCGCATGTTCTGTGTCTAATATTTTTGTAAATAATTCACGTCTCAGGTTTATGCATTTTGACAATAAACATAGTTGATTTTCTACTTTGTGTGTTCATAACTTACTAACTAACCGGAATATTTTTATGAAATTTGGTAATCATATTCAAGTAGGTATTCACTAACTCAAAACATCCAGGTCTGGATCAACAAAAATAGGTAATACTCGGAATACTCAGAAACACCCCTGTATATTTCGGATTTTTGAGATATATGTATAGAATTTTGATATTTGAGTTCTCAGAAAAATATGAAACTCACAGTGTACTTTTTATTTTTCCGCATATTTTTTCATCAAGTAGCTTATTTGATTTGAATTCGAAATTTAAAACATTTGGATATTTACAATTTTCCGCTAACCAACATGGAATCAAAGAATATATGCCGTATTTCTCAAATTTCAGAATCTTCTATAATATTTGGAATAACATAAAAGCTGACGCAAACAATGTATTTATTTTTTTTATATTTCTAAATCCGAGTCTGATCTTTTGAACTGACTTAAGAATAAAAATCGATGCAGAAAATGCACATTTTTAATTTCATGTTTATAGTTTGAAAACTTCAATAGGTACATAATATATAATTCACGAAATGCAATAAACCTGAAATTCAAATTGGGAAGACAGTGGGTACACAGTAGGTTAATCCGGACCTGGAATTTTCAGTAACTGGAGTCGCCAATGTAGAAGTACAAGAATGTGTGCACCGAATATCATTATAATATTCCTTAAATTGATACACGTGAAAGCAAAGTTTAAAAAATAATCGAGAAAAAACATGTGCAAAAATGAAAAGTTCATAGTTCGCTTCAGTTTTTTGTTTTGTTTCAAAACATCAAATCGTATTTCCAAAATTTGAAAATACAGGGTCTTGTTTTCGGGATGCGAAGGCGTATGAATTTTTGTTTATCCGGCCTGGAGTTTCGAGGTGATAGAAAGTCAGGTCACTTGTGTAGAAGTACAATAATATTTGTACCAAAATCATAAAAATACTCGGAGTGGTTCATAAATTCACTCGAAAAAATCTCTGTAATGAAACTTGTTAAACCAATAAGATATACTATATTCGGAACACCTGGAGGTGCTTCATTCATCCTCCACTTTTCTCCATTTCTCAATGAAACACCCTGTATAATTACCTAATAATAATATCACATTGTAAATGAATATCCCCCCTCAAAAATGTGAAATGTCAATTTTAGGTGGGTTCAACCTCATAAAAAAATGTATAACATTCAATATTATCACTCTGTTCAAGCAATTATGCTTCATGAAATGCTACGCAATTACCTTAGTCTGTATTGTAACAGTTTTAGCTTAGCATTGTTCTTTTCCTTGAACAATGGTTTTAGTATTTCTCGATTCTAGAAGATTCCTGAAAATATGCGATTATGAACATCCAAAGTTGGAAGTACTAAAAGTAGATGGCTCTGTATTATAAGTCATAGGTTCCTTTGTTGGAATAATTTGATACAGACATTGAGTTTAAAATATTTATTATTTATTTTTAAACTCAATGAACAGATCAGATAATTTCTAAGTAGTAAACAATGGAGCTTATTTTCGAATTAGGGTAAAAAAAAGAATAGTAAAGAAAATTTGGATTTGTAGCCAATTGTAAATCATGTCAATTTTGATATTCGGTTAACAATCATTGCTTTGTTTCATTGACAAATGACAGACAACAAAAAGGCAATAATTAATCTTGTTGATATAACCAGGGGCCTGTAACACAAACCATACAAGTGGTAACAAGTCTACAAGTTACAAGTAATTTGCCTGTAACTACAAGTCCGACCCAATTCGGTATCACAATGCGAATGGCTACAATTGTAGAAATTAAATAATTTTGTACATGTGTAGCTACACATGTAATGCAAATATCATAAAATTAATTATTATTTATGATTCCTACTATATGAAATGACTTGTCAATATAAGTAGTATTGCGGCTTTTCTGTTTGCATTATGTCTTCAAAACTGATTGTTTTGGAACGTAAAATGCAATTTTTAATTAAGATAAGAGAAAATAGAGTATTAGAATTATAGAATTAAAAGTATTTACAGTGTATGGTGAGGAAATGTTTGAAATTTTCAATTATTACGTGAGCAGTTTTATTCAAAAGTTGCTTCAGAATTCTCATTTCAAAGAAGCCCACTTTCTCCATATGAATACCATATACTTGAATTAAGAATTGGTTTCGTTTGAGCCACATTTGTAATCCCTTGTACCTGGGGAAGTCACTTTTATTTCCGAAAAGTAACTAAGTAATTGATGAAAAGCTTAATAAACAAAAAATAATAGACATCATCGAGCAGGATATTCGATTTAGAAGAGAATTCAAAATTGGCAATAACCCTTCCAAGTATACAAAGTATCAGAAAGGTAATATAACACACTATATTTTATTTATTCATTCTTCGGCGATGTTTTATTACATTTCCGATACGAGCGAACATACTATTGAAGAATTCATTTGAGGAAAAATACTCTTTCAAGCTCAAAGGATGTGAAGACAGACTAGATGATTAGATTAGCGGAATAAGTTAAACAAAAAACTTAGATCAAATAAATCTCTAGGGATTATTTATTTTGTCAGTGGCAATAAGATCGAAAGAATAAGACACATAACATATCACGCTGATAAAATTTTAAACACAAAATTCAAATTTTTTAACGATACACGGGTACACAAAAGCGTTCCAACAACCCGAAACTGTGAACCAGCCCTTGAACCGTACACGGCACTGACCTGCGCATAAATGCGATACAAAACGATTCCTTGTACGGTACATTGTACGGTCAAAATACGCTGTTGGAACAAACCTTATGGGTTTCACTTAGAGACCGCCAACGACATTTTTTACCGGTATTCACTTCTATCCCGCTACTCGCTGCATTATATGGGTGACGTCATCAAATCTACCGGAAAAAAATTGGTTACCGGTACCGAGGATTCCAGACACAGCGTTCCAATAAATATGATTTCTATCATGAAAAAAAATCGATTGTTAAAAATAATTTCTTCATGACAGTAAAAGAAGACATTTTTGGATGTTGTCGTAGAGAAAGTATTTTTCCCTGAAATCACCAGAATGAAGGAATTCGATTACTTCTTGCTTTGATTTTTTTAGTCGGTTAAAGAGAAAATGAGCTTTTCCTATCAATCATTTAATATAATTTCTTTTTTTGTATTCCTGGATGAAAGTAGGACGACGAGGAGTTCATTGAAAATTTTCCAACTGAAACAAGATTATGACCAAAACACGATTCTAACAAATGTTTCATGGCTGACCATACCCAAAAATAACGGGGGAGCGCCAGAGATTTTACCGCCCGAAAAAGTAATTCAGAATAAATTAAATATAACTATTCTGATTTGCAGCTGTAATAGTTTCAGTTTTATTAAGGAAAATCGATTGTTTATAGCTTTAACAATCGTTATTCGTTCGCTGCTTATCTCAATCTGTCTTACAATATTTGCGCGGTCTTCACAATGTCGAGAGGCCTGCGCCTTTCAACCTATATGATAATTATTTGTATTCATATACAGGGGTCTATAAACAAGTTGTATTCATATACAGGGTCTATAAACAAGTTGTATTCATATACAGGGGTCTATAAACAAGATACCTTACATCCTTCCTCTCAAGCTTATATCTAACTATACATAATCTTCATTTTCATGTACATATATTTACATAATGATCATTTAATTCAATCTAATTATAAACTAATCTTTGAGGTTCTTTAATTAAACTCCTCCTACGAAAATCATAAGTTCTAACATTATTCTCAACAATATTATCACTACCGGCATTATCATCATCTATTACAAAATGTTGTCTATTTCTCCTAGATGTTTTGTTACAATTATCTTTAACATAATAAGATCTTGGCTGAGTTGCTTTACTATCTATTATTCCTCTTTTCCAACAAATTTTATCATTGCTCTTCCCTTCCTTCATGGTTTTGTATGTCTGTTATAATATGAAGATTGCTTATGTTGCCTGTTTTCAAGAATTCTATTTAATTTGATAGGATCAACCACCTCAGATTGATAGTTTGATTCTAGTGAAGGCAAATCATCCTTCAATCTTCTATTGAACATTATCTGTGCAGGGGAAAAGCCAATGTCAGGAATGGGAGTATTTCAGTATTTCAACAAATACATATATAATGTTTGCATTTTCAAAACAACATTTTTTTAACATATTTTACAAATATTCACTGCCTTCTCTGCCAAACCATTACTTCTCGGGTAGTTAGGACTAGATGTTGAGAGTAAAATATTATGTGAAGTGAAGTAATTTTTCATTTTGTATGAATTGAAAGGATTATTGTCACTTATTCTGATCAGGAAAGACAAAAGTTGAAAAAATTGAGTCAAAAATTTTGATTACTTCTTCAGAAGTTTTATTTCGAATTGATCTCATTTCAATCCACTTTGAATAATAATCCATTACAGCAAGATAATATGTTTTACCTTGAAATTCAAAAATATCTGTCGCAATTTTAGACCACGGTCTCTTGGGTATTTCATGGGGTTTCATTGGTAATCTAGGGTTTTCTTTTCTAAATGTATTGCAGACTTCACAAGTCAATACTTTATCTTTCAAATGTTTGGTTAAATTAGGCCAAAATACACATTCCCTAGCTCTTAACTTACATTTGTTCAGACCTAAATGACCTTCATGTATTTTATTTAAAATTTCATCACGCATTGAGGTTGGTATTATCACACGGTCATTGTAAAAAAATAAACCATTATACCAGGACAAATGGTCCCTTATAGAGAAATATTTCATTAATTCAGTATCCTTAATTTTCTTCAAATTCCGCCATCTGTTTTCAATCAATTCTTTCAAATTTCTTAACTTAGCATCATTTTTTGTTGCATCAGCGATTTGTTTCATTTTTAAATCAGAAATCGGTAAATTTTTGAGTATGTTATGAATCAAAAAACTTTCTTCATCATCATGAAATTATTTCTTATTGGCGCCCGAGACAATGTATCCGCCATATACATTTCTCTACCCGGAATGTATCTCAATGAGAAATCATACTTCAAAAGCCTGAATTTGTAGCCTAGATGATATTTATTAATATCTTTCTTTAGAATATTCACTAAAGGCTTATGATCTGTTAAAACCTCAACATGCCTGCCATAAACGTAATAATTGAATTTTTCAAATGCGAAAACTATAGCAGCCAGTTCACGTTCAATATTAGCATACCTAGTTTCACAATCAGTTAAGGTTCTAGATGCAAAGGCCACTGGTTCTGGTTTGTCACCTTGTAACAAACAAGCACCATATCCTTGTAAACTACTGTCACATTGTGTTTTAAAGGTTTTTTAGGATTATAATGTTGAAGAATGGGAGATGTTGTTAGGAAATTTTTCAATGTTCGAACTACATTAGAATGATTTTCATTCCAATTCCATATTGTGTTGTTATGTGTAAGTGCCCGTAGCGGAGCAGTTAATTTCGATAATTTCGGAATGAATCTGCCTAAGTACCTAATTCACTGAGCCTAAAAATCTTAATAATTCTTTTTTATTTGTCGGTTCTGGCATTTTATTAATTGATTCAATGCGGTCATTATCAATAGTGATGCCCTTTTCAGAAACTATAAAACCTAATATTTTCATACTTTCTCTTTGTATTTGAATTTTTTTTATTGAATGTAATTCCACATTTCTTTGCCATTTCTAAAACTTTCTTTGATTTTTTATCATGTTCTTCTTCAGAAGAACCAGCAATTATTAAATCATCAATATAAATATTATCTCCTAAAATATCTCCAAAGATTTCTTTATTTCGCCGTTGAAAAATCTCAGTAGCTACATTTATTCCAAATGGCAACCTATTAAATTTATATCTTCCAAAAGGAGTTGAGAAAGTGCAAATATCAGATGAATCCTCATCAAGTTCTATTTGGTAAAATGAATCTTTCAAGTCCAAAACAGGAAAACATTTCATTCCACTTAAATTACTAAGTATTTCTTCGCAAGAAGGAATTTGAAAATGTTCCCTCTTCAAACATTTATTTAAATCCGCAGGATCCAAACATATTCTAAGAGATCCATTAGGTTTCTCCACAATAATAATATTGTGTACCCACTCAGTAGGCTTAGACTGTTTACTTATAATTCCGTCTTTCTGTAATTTATTTAAAGCGTTGTAAAGTTTAGGCATCATACTTTTGGGTATTCTTCTAGCTGCATGAACTACACGATTATTATTTTCTTTTAAATTTAACTTATATGGTTTCTCGGCAATTTACCAACATTATCAAATGCGTTTTTATGATCCGAAATAATTTTTTCTTTATTAATTTTCTGTATACTCGCAACCACATTGTTTTCATTATTTGTGACTTTAATTAATCCCAGTTTCAAAGATGTTTGTAGATCTAAAATTGGCTTACAACCTGCACTCACTACAAAAAATTCAATCTGAAATACTTGATTCCTTACTATACAATCCAGTTGTATGGAGCCATCAACCTTTATTCTGGTACCCTCGAATCCTACAAGATGGATTTTGTTTCTTTTGAGTTCGGCATCAGGAGCAATCTTCCATAAATCTTGAATTGATAAAACATTGCATTCAGCACCTGTGTCAATTTTAAAATTAATTTTATTAGAATTTATAACTATTGTTTCTATTAATTATGATTTTTCATTTTTTGATACTTCAGCTTGAATATTTCTTACTGAAATAGATTCCAAATACAAGTCATTTAAAGAACTTTCATCTGAAGAAATTTCATCAACATTCACATTATTCAAATTGAAATTTTTATTACGACGTTCTCTAGATGATATTTTAGTACAATTTTGTTGTTTATTCGACTTTTTTATCAAGCAACCAGATTCAAAGTGATTAGTTTTTTTACAATAAAAACACGTTTTACCATATGCCGGACATTTTCCTGCTGTATGAAATTATTCCTATTTCATTTCCTATAAAACATTTATAGGAATTATTATTTGAATTATTTTTATGATGGAAATTATTATGAGATTTAGAAATTGGATTTTTACTCATCTTTTTTGTAGAAGACGATTGAATATTGTCCACATCCAGCGATTTACTCGAACCTGCTGCTCCTGCCATTTCATCAGTCTGCTTTCTGCTCACTTCCGATATCTGACAAATATCGATCGTTTTCTTCAGACTCAAATTTTCCACTTGAAGAAGTCGTTCTTTCAGGTTGGAATCTCGGATGCCCATGATTATTTTGTCACGTAGCATATCATTTGCGGCTTCATATTCACATGAATTCAACAATGTCTTCAATTTTGTGATGTAGTTATTCAGCGATTGTCCTTCTTCTTGATGGTAGGTGAGGAATTTGTACCTTTCGTACACCACGTTTTTCTTCGGATTGCAAAACTTGTCGAAGGCGGTTATCACTTCATTCAATTTCAAATTTTCTAGTTTTAAATTGAAGGTGTTGAAAATATCCATTCCTTCATCCCCAATTAAATTAAGCAGAGTAGTCACTTTCAGTTCATCAGATGAATCTTGTCTAGCAGATGCTATCATGCCGTCCAATTCTTTGACATGTTTCCGGTGAAGTCCATAACTGGTGGTAATCTTAGTACTTCCATTTTATTAAGAATAACGTTTTATTATTTATGGTTATTCTGTTCACACACCTGACACCATGTAATAGTTTCAGTTTTATTAAGGAAAATCAATTGTTTATAGCTTTTACAATCTTTATTCGTTCGCTGCTTATCTCAATCTGTCTTACAATATTTGCGCGGTCTTCACAATGTCGAGAGGCCTGCGCCTTTCATCCTATATGATAATTTTTGTATTCATATACAGGAAATAGTTATTTTTGTATTAAGTGCGTAAAATGAGTGTTTTTTTTCATGGCACATGAGAGTGTCAATTCACTCGAATGTGCCATGAAAACACGAATTTCACACCACGAAATACAAACAACATTTTTTGTACAACTGTGAATGAGAATTTACATCGTCTGAAATACGTTTAATATTATTGAATATAATGCTTCCAGTACAATATTCAAATGAATCCAGTGATCTTTCTGTGTCATAACTATGGAAACAGTTTATAAACTGTTTGAATCTTTGACATTATTTGCTCGTAGTTAATTCAATTAGAATTTTTTCAAATAAGATGGATGTTGGACATGATAGTGATAGTGATACCCCCTCAGATATGGCTGAAGAAGTAAATACAATTGTATGTAATTGTTACCAGCCAAATCAAAGCTAATATATGAGAAAAGATATAACCAATTCCGAGAATGGTGCGACAAGAACAACGTAAAAAAGGTTCTGAAAATGTGCTCATATGTTATTTCGAAGAAAATCAAAAATTTTTGAAACCTTCCACGTTATGGAGCTCAATGTTGAAAAAAACATTGAATGTCAAGGAAATATTGATATAACGAATTTTTTCAAATTTGGTCCCGCTTACTAATAACAAAAGCGTCGGATACCGAGGAAAGAAATCTAAAGTGTTATCGAGGGATGATATCAATAAATTTCTTAAACTGCTGATGACGAAACTAATTTACTTTATATGGTACAGATATAATCATAATTTTGTGAAATTAGTTGTAATTACAATATTCCCCATTTGTAGGTTGTCCTAATTTTGGGTATCAGCGGTGAAAAAAAGACTTTTTTTTTAACGATGAAAAAAAAAACTTTTTTTAACGGTGAAAAAAGTTATATTTCACGCATCCATAGTGATGAAAAAGTCAAGTTTTTTTGACAGTTGTACAAAAGGATTTTTTTCTGAAATCACCAGAATGAAGGAATTCGATTAGATTAGATTAGATTAGATTAGATAGTGGTCGATCGGCACGTTGATTACCCTTCTGCACTGCGACCAATAAGGTCTTTTGTGCGTTACCATGCTAAAACTTACGTTTTTCCCAGGAATCTAACCTCCTTAGCAAAGCTGGTTACTTCCTTAGGAGACTTCGCTTTTATGTCGGCTGGCGTTAATAACTCGCCACCTAGTAGAGTAAGTCTGGTTTGCGCCAGCGCAGTGCATTGGCATAGTATGTGTTCGGTGGTTTCAGTGGCCGATTCACATAACCTACAAATGTCGAAGTTTTCTTTACCGATCTTGTGTAGGTGATATCTCACGGGACAGTGCCCTGTGAGGAGGCCGATTAGCAGCCTTAACTCATTTTTTGACAACGATAGAGCTTGTTGAGCCTTCTCTTTGGAAGGTTCGATTAGTCTCTTTGCTTGTCTTTGACCGGATGTGTTTATCCAGTAAGAGTGTTTCTCCCTTTTTCCCAAACGCCTACCTCTGCCCTAATCAGTGTAGGTGATACCCAACAGGAGGGTACGGGTCCGGTGAAGGGTGTGTTTTGCTCCTCTTTTTGCAAGGGCATCAGCTTTTTCATTTCCCTCAATGTTCTGGTGGGCAGGTACCCAAGTTAAAACTAGCTTGTTGTACTTCGCCAGTGTTTTGAGGGACTGTTTGCAGCTCCAAATGGTCCTTGATCTACAATCAACGGCCATAAGCTGCCTCAGTGCCATCTGACTATCAGAGGCAATACAAAATTCTGGCTCCCTTGTACTGTCTGGACAGACAGACTTGGGCGCATCTTTCTATGGCCAGAATTTCAGTTTGAAGCGTTGTTATTGGCTTTCCCAAAGGCTCCGATTCCCTGTATTTGGGACCGTATATGCCTATGCCTGCTCCTCGTTCCCTTAGGGACCCATCTGTGTACCAGATGAGATGATTTTTACGAAGTCGAGACAAACCTCCCACACTTTCTTGGCGATCACCCATGATCACTTCATAGTTGGCGTCAAGGTCATACTCGATTGGCATGGAATCCCTCGGCAGCAAAGGGAGGTCACCACCGAGTGATCTTAAAATATTTCCGTGTCCCTTGCCAGGCCCTATTTGGTCCATTCTTAGGCACTCATGAGACCTTCTTTCTTAACATAAATGTTCAGCGGGGTGAGATCCAGTATTACCTCTACTGCAGCTGTAGGAGTTGTATACGCAGCTCCTGTAATGCCTAGACAGGCCAGTCTTTGAAGCTTATTCAGCCTCTGCTGGCTTGTCTTTTCTTCAGTTTTAGTCCACCAAACTAAGAGGCATATCGACGTTTAAGATGTGATACCTTGTATCTACACTTTTCACGTATATTCAGTTATTAGTACCGAAATTTGCAGAAAAAAATCTACGTCTAGATTGTGATACCTCAGAACTTCATTTCATATTCTTATTGATGTAAAAGTGATTCTTGTGACTTCTAGCAACTGCGACATTAAGGTTATGTGTGTGAGAACTTGCATCTACAGTATTTGCCTTGTGTTTGTTGTACGGTGATGATGTTGAC
This sequence comes from Propylea japonica, assembly GCA_013421045.1. NCBI lineage: Eukaryota > Metazoa > Arthropoda > Insecta > Coleoptera > Coccinellidae > Propylea > Propylea japonica. Next base: position 13,153,749 of record CM024243.1, on the reverse strand, counting down.
CGGTGAGTACACACGATTTTTATGAGATTTTATTCGAAATTATGAATTATTATTGTGAAATATTGCACCAACAGTTCTTTTAGAGTCGTTTACACACATAATCATGTATTCTATTGCAATCTATTTTGAGTTAGGAGATTAATTCATTCCAAAGTGAGATACGTGTTCTCACTAACGGAAATATCATTTAATTTTGTGTAGATACTTGTTGTTACATTATGTTCTTGATCCTAATTCTATTGTTTGCAGTTCATTTTTCAATCATAATTTTGTTAACAGATGAGTAACAATCGCAATATTGATTCGAAAGAGCAAATTTACTCGGCAAGAACTCTTAAGATTTTCGAAAATCGGAAAATCATCAACATAGAATTGATTGATTTTCCTGAGAGTGTTTACACAGAATCAAAAACTATACCTATTGAAATCGAGGAATGTGAATTTTACGACGAAACTGGCCGAAAAATATTAGGCATTAATGATGGCACACTGTTGGAGAAAAACATTTTTTCCGTTCAAGTGCCCAGCCCAGCGGTTGAAGAAACAACCGATGGAATTTTATTAACATCTTCTATCGGGAACGACGACTTATTTCTAGCCGAGTTACCCACAGAGCCGCCACTAGTGAATCAAAGTGGAGACTTTTTTTCCCATTTACACTCTGATGAATCAGATCCGAAGCAAGATATATTATCGCTATGAATGATGATGATTCTAGTAGTGATTATGAAAATCCAGTTGGTTCGGCCAAAATGGAGGAAAAGAAAGGAATCGCTTACCGATGCAAGAGAAATGGAGTGATACAAAATAAGAAATTAAGACAAGAAGGTAAAGCTTATATAGGATGGAGTAGACCAAAAAATGAAGGTGCCAAACGTGGAACCGAAAGAGAAGCAAGAACATTGGGACCGAGGTGTTTTCTAAATTATGTTCGAAATCAAAAACTAGAAAGTGCTTCACCATATCAGAATCAGTTCGACAGGAACTTTTTAAAAAGTTTTGGTCTGATATGACCTGGGATCAGAAAGAGTTTACATTTCATCCCTCGTTACGAAATCACCCATTGCAAGGTCTACAACATCGGAAGAAAATCAAGACGAACTGGAAGTTTAAAGTACACTATAAAAACTCCTGATGGGCAAGTTCTCTCTGTCTGTAAGAAGTTTTTCCTATCAACATTTGGTTTGAAAGAATGGACCGTCAATAACTGGGCCTCTAATTCCTCATCAGGATGCACTCGTCTCAAGCTGTTCTTAATTTATCTAGACGTGAAACAAGGAAGAAGACCTCAAAAAATGTTGACCTCACAAAGCAGTATCTCATAGAATTCTTGGATTCTCTGCCCAAAACTTCCTTCCCATTATTGCAGACAATCTACGAGTAAAATGTATATGAGCCAATCTATGGAGACTCTATGTCATCGGTCTATAGGGAATACACAAGAATGTGCAATGAAAATATCCTGATCTCAAACCAATTTGCAGGTATACATTTGACTACATCATCAAAGAGAAAAATATATCATTTCAACAACCTAAAAAAGATAAATGCGATATTTGCTGTGCTTTTGAAACCAAAATATAGACGAATCTTCCTATCAACGTCATATAGAAAACAAGAATTTGGCAAGAGAAGCAAAATCTGAAGATAAGGCAATAGGGGAAAAGGTTCGGCTATTGTATTGACTCAAGATGTACAAGCTGTTAAAGTTTGTCCCTATTTGAATGCCTCCGCACTATATTATAAAACAAAGCTGGCTTGCCATAATTTTACCATTTTTGATGTCAACACGCATCAATGTTGTTGCTACTGGTTTTCTGAGACTGAAGCAGATTTAACTGCAAACACATTCGCCTCCTGCTTAGTGGACTATATTTTGAAATTACAAGAGTCTTCAAAGCCTGTTATAATTTGGAGTGATGGATGCTGTTACCAAAATAAAATTCAGTACTGTCAAACGCTTTACTAAGTTTGAGTGCTCATAAAAATATAACTATCTATCAAAATTTCTGGAAAAAGGCCATACACAGATGGAAGCTGATTCTGTTCATGCGCTCATCGAGCGTAAGCTTAAGAATAGATCCATTTATCTTCCTAGCGATTATTTAAAAGTGACAGAAGAAGCTAAAAGAAAAGAACCCTATAAGGTAATGAACGTCACTCACGACTTTGTCAAAGATTATTCCCTCAATCCAAAATATGACTCAATAAGACCAGGAAAAAAACCAACGATCCAACAGTTAATGACATCAAAGTAATTAAATACACTCCAGATGGAACGATAGAAGTGAAATTAAGCTTCAAAGAAGAATTTCAAAGTCTCCCACAGAAGAGAAACAGAAAACCTGTACCTGACTTGTTAGCCTTTCCTCAACTGCGACAGGAATCAATAAAAATAAAGAAACAAAATGGGAACATCTTCAGCAACTGAAGAGTGTAATACCGAAAGACTGCCATTCATTTTACGACAACTTGCCTCATGTCGAAAACTGAATAAAGTATTATTTTTGCACAAAAAATTGAATACCAAAGAATTATTTTTTAAGTTTATTTATATTTTGGGAATGAGAGTTTATGTCTTCATGAAAAATGTTTTGTTTTCAATATATTTTTGAATAAATACCTATTTTTGGAGCCCTTTCATTTATTGGTATAGGTATGTGACAACACGTAAGTAGCACTTTTGCTAATTCAAGTGAAAGAGATTCCCCGTATGTACAGTGCAAATTTGTTAGAGACTATAATCGAGTAGAATTCAAATTCTTATTATCCGAGATGATTATCTTGTAATAATATTTTAATCCTGAATATAAATCTCAACGTTTTCAAGATTTGTGCAGTTTTTTATCTCTCCTGTAAAATTGGTCCAAATGTACATACAAGGTATCACGTCTTAACCATCGATATGTGATAACAGGTCTTACCACCGTCGTATAGATCCAGTGGATCATACGAGGCTGCAGACCCCAAGTTTTGCCAAATAACTTGCGGCATATCCAAAACGCCCGTTGTAGATTTGGCAATTACTTTGTTGAGGTGAGAGTTCCAATTGAGTTTTTTATCCAAGGTGACCCCCAGATATTTGACGTCATCGGAAAACTCTAGTTTTATTCCCTTCAACACCGTTGCTACAAGTGTTAGCTTCCTACGACGTGTGAATGGAACAATAACCGTCTTGGTTGGATTGACGTTAAAAGCCCTCCTCCTGACACCACCGATTGATGATATCAATGACGTTTTGGATCAGCTCTGAAGTTGTACCTTCGAACTTTCCCCTAACTATAACAGCCAGGTCATCTGCATACCAAAGCAGCTGTAACCCTGTGGACATCCCCTCTCCGTAGTGACCGTGACCGACACCCCTCCAAGATCCGCCGTGGCTCTCCGTCCCACCAGCATGGACTGAATCCATCCGATGGTGGAAGGATTTATGCCCTTCCTTTCGCAGCCTTCTCTGGATGCGTAGGTGGTATTATCGAAAGCACCTTCCACATCCACAAATGTGCCAATTGCGACCCTCCCTAGCCTCCAGCGATGATTCCAGCTCCGACACTAACTTGTGTAGAGCATGGACCGTGGATTTGCCAGGTTGGTATGCGAATTGTCGCCCATGCAATGGGTTTCTTTTCAGAACAACGTTCCTCAGATGGTTGTCGACGATCTTTTCCATCGTCTTCAAGAGGAACGATGTGAGGCTAATTGGGCGATATGATTTGGCCTCATCAGGAGGTCTACGCCCGGCTTTCGGTATAAAAACAACCCTTGCCTCTTTCCAGCGCTTAGGTGTATAGGCGAGCACAAAGCTAGCCTTAAATATTTCCTGCAACCGTGGGGTTGGATATTCTAGACCCCTCTGCAGCAGGGCTGGAAGATTCCATCTTTCCCGGGCGATTTGTAAGGCTGAAGCTCTTAATCGCCCATTTGATTCTTTTTGCGGTGAAAAGCTGGTTTGCAGTTCGCCATCCCTCTCGGGTAGGCTTACGCCAACCATCCCCACCGCAATCGTCATCGACAGTTGTTTCACTTGAACCCGGAAAGTGGGTTTCCAGAAGAACCCCTAGACTTCCCGTAAGGTCTTTCGTGAAACCACCGTCTGCCTTTTTAATAAGACCAATTCCATTGGAGTGGTCCTTAGCAAAAACTTTCTGAAGTCTCGCTGCTGGAGCTGTCTCAACAATCCCCTCGCAGAAAGACCTCCAGGCTTTCCTTTGGACCTTCTGAGCTCCTTGTTGTATTCAGTCAGTACTCTGCGATAGGGACCCCCAGTCCTCTGTGCGCTTAGCACTGTTGAAGGCCTTCCTGACCTGCGATTTAAGGGCACTTAGCTCCTTATTCCACCACGGGACATTCCTTGAGGTTGTCTCCTTTTCAGTGGGCAGTGCGATTCATACGCACTAATTATTTATTTGTTAAGTGGGCTGTAGCTGCCTCCAGCTCGTCCCTTGTTTTAATTTGGAGTTGCACACCTTCGAATTCGTCTCTGATCGTCTCAGTATAGAGATCCCAGTCCGTTTTCCTAGGGTTTCGGCACTCCAAAGCGTTTCCCGTGTTGCCCTCGATGTCAAACACAATCGTCTGATGGTCCGACATCGAAGCCTCTCCGAGAACACGCCAGTTAGTTATTGAGTTTATTGTGAACATGTCTGTTAGTGTTAAGTCTAATACTTCCCGCCTGTTACATGTTACAAAGGTAGGTTCATTCCCCTCATTAACAATTTCTAAATTGTTACTACATATAAAGTCCAGAAGTTCCTTACCTCTGTTGTTGGTGTCTGTGCTGCCCCAAATGGTATGGTGAGCATTCGCGTCGCAGCCCAGAATAAGTAATTGTTGCCTCTCTTGCCCCATTCCACTAGGCGTCGGACTTCCTCTGTGGGTGGTTGGTTCTCTTCCCCAGGTAGATAGGCAGAGGCCATCACAATTTGCCTTTTGCCTTTTTCCGTGGGATCTCCACTATGGCCGTGGCCAGGTCCTGAGTTATGAATTCTGGAACCGAGACAAAATTTATATTTGCGTTGAGCACCAAAACTGCTCTTGTCTATCACAGTCAATTTTATAATCAACTTACATGTGTCGGTAGGTAGGCCTTTTACTTCCCCCCTGTACACCCAGGGTTCCTGTAAGAAGCCCACACCGAATTGTTGAACCTTGAATCTCCTGTACAAGGCAACTAGAGGCTGCCTTTGAATGGTGGAGATTCAGTTGAAGGCACTTTAATTTGTCCTTCATTGTTTATTGTTGGGCTCTTCTATCCCGCAGGATATTGGAGCCGGAGTTGTGGCCAGGTGGGTTTCTTCTTTCGAAGTAGTCCCGTTCCCTGTACTTCCTTTTTCTTTTTCTTGGGTCCCCGATGAACCCTCTTCGTTTTTTTCAGCGTCCACTTCCATGGCACTGGGGTCATTAGTTTCTGCGGACGCAGACCCTTGTCCCTCTTGCCTCTTTTGCGGAACTGAACGAAGCCAAACTTGAAGTTGACCTTCAGTTTGTTAGCTTCTAGTTTTTTCATCGTCAGGGTATCAACCGAGACGGTGAGTTCTAAGCTGGAGCCCGAAGGGTTCCTTCTCAGGACCTTCCAGCTCCTTGCTTTGAGGTCATTTTGTGCCTCTATCAATTCCAAGATTGATTCGTTGGAATCACCTTGGAATTCGATTACAATTTGCTTTGATTTTTTTAATCGTCTGAAGGGAAAATAAGCATTTCGTATCAATGATTTTACATATTGTTATCGAAAAATTACTGTCATTTTTTCGACACCCTCCGCTTCGCGTCGGGAGACAACATAACCTTGAGCTAAAATCTAATAATTTTTCCCTTGTATAATATATCTACTATTTTTTTCTGTGACAGAAAAAAACGACGATTCAATATTGAAAGAAATATAACTTTTCAGGAAATTATTGCAGATTATGGCAGATGAACCAATATACGAGACCACCGTGTAGCCCTGGACTCTTTGAAGAACCTGGACTGTCATACAACCCACCCCGACCAAAATTATTACCAGTCTACTTGCAGTTTCAATATCGATCAGCCGTCTATGTCGCCGACTCAGTTCTCCGATCCGAGAATTTTGACTCCAATCCGACCCTTGCCAGTCAAACAGGAACCCAACCAGAAACGTAAAACGCCAGTACAGGAAGATAGGCGTAAAGTGATGGAAGAAAATAAATCACCAGCGACCACCACAACGAGGCCAGACGTCCGGAGACTATCAGATTCTCCACCCATCCAGCAAAGAGAAAGTATTTCCAACAGAGATCAGATGGAAACTCGACAAACAAAGAAGGTTTCGTTCCAAACCCAATGCTTCCGCTGCGGTGGATATGGGCATATGCGCAGAGATTGCCGAAGAAAACCGAAGCTGTTTTGTTCTCGTTGTCAGAGGGATAATATTCGATCCCGAGACTGTCCATGTTCGGGAAACTAGAGGGAGATATGGAAGCGGAGTCAGTCATATCTGCCAGACCCTTGACTCCATCGACGCCCAACACCTGCCATAACAACCGCCCGTTAATAGAGGTCTACATAGCCGAAAATCGTTCAGAGCACTAATGGACACCGGAGCCACCAAGACCTTTTTGCAGCCAGGAAACTGCCGAACATTTCAGGAAACACAAGGTCGAGAAGAATATATCCAGAATTGTTTTGCAGTGACCGCGAATGGAGAAACTACCGCTACGCCGAAACGTTATACTGTCCTCATCCGGATAGGCGATTATACTTTGCCCGATGTGAAATTCCTACTTGTACCTGATTTACCTGTGGACATCATATTGGGAATGGACGTCCTGTCAGCCTATAATTTCACCATCAATCTCAAAACAGCCGAGAGTTTTCTCGAGGGCCGACTAATTCCCAAGCCGTCAACTGCCACAGAAGAAACCATCGAAGTTCATACCGCTGAGGAACACTTGCAAGAATTGACGAACATACAGAAGAAAGAACTAGACTCTTTCCTTGTCGAAGAATTGAAAAAGTTCGAATGTCTACGAGGCACCACCGACCTGGTTGAACACAAGATTAAATTGAAACCGGGAACCGAACCGATCAAACAGCGATATAGACCCCAAAACCCGAAAATGCAGGAAATTTTCAATCAGGAAGTGGATCGGATGTTGGCTGAAGGAGTGATCGAACCTTGCAAGTCACCATGGAGTTCGCCCGTGGTATTGGTCAAGAAGAAAGACGGAACTTATCGATTTTGCATAGACTTCCGTTCAGTTAACCAAGTCTCCGTTGAAGATGCATATCCGTTGCCTTACATTTCCGGAATTCTGGATAAGTTGAGGAAAGCCAAATACATTTCCACCATCGATCTGAAACAAGGATATTGGCAGATACCATTGGAAAAGGAAAGTCGCCCGATCACTGCATTCAATGTTCCTGGAAGAGGATTATATCACTTTTGTGTTATGCCATTCGGTCTACACGCGAGCGGATCTACTTTCCAACGATTCTTAGATGCCGTGATCGGACCAGACATGGAACCCAAAGCGTTCGCCTACCTCGACGACATAGTCGTGTTGGGAGAGACTTTTGAAGAGCACCTTGAAAATTTGAGAGAAGTTTTTCGGCGATTGAGGGAGGCTAACCTCCGTTTGAATCCCGAAAAATGTGCATTCGTCCGCAAATCTTTGAAATACCTAGGACATGTCGTCACGTCGAAAGGTATATGCACCGACCCGGATAAAGTATCATCAATAGTAGCTTTCCCTGCACCGAAAACCGTCCGAGAACTTCGCCGATTCTTAGGAGTTGCCAGTTGGTACCGCCGTTTCATCGATAATTTTTCAGACGTCGTTTCACCGTTAACCCTGTTGCTGAGAAAGAAACAACGATGGAAATGGACCGAAGATCAGCAGACCGCCTTCGACGCCCTCAAGAAGAAATTAACCGAGTCACCGATCTTGGCCTGTCCAGACTTCTCCAAACCTTTCGTTTTACAGACAGACGCCAGCAACGTAGGTCTAGGAGGGGCCCTGACTCAAGAAATAGATGGCGAAGAGAGGGTGATAGCCTATGTGAGCCGTACACTGAATGCTGCTGAGAAGAATTATTCTGTGTCGGAAAAAGAATGCCTAGCGATAGTGTTCGCAATAGAAAAGTTGCGACCGTACCTGGAAGGATTCCATTTCACTCTTATTTCCGACCACATGAGATTGAAATGGTTGAATTCGATCAAATCGTCGTCCGGAAGAATCGCCAGATGGGCCGTTTTTCTCCAACAGTTTGACTTCGAAGTTCAGTACCGAAAGGAACCCTCAACAAATTAGCAGACAGCCTTTCAAGGAATCCCTTGCCGGCCGTAGATAGTGTGCACATGACCGAGGAAAGTACACACTGTCGATGGTACAACCAGAAATTACAGGATGTACAGAAAAGTCCAGAGAAGTTTCCCGATTTCTCGATAATTGATGAAAAATTATATCGACACTTCTGGGACTCTACCGATTTCACTGAAATGGAAACTGGCCAACCTTGGAAACTTTGCATGCCCACCGAACAGAGGTCAGCGATCCTACAGGAGAACCATGATTCGGAACTGGCAGGACACATGGGAATTGCCAAGACGATTGCTCGAACGGCCCGAAAATACTATTGACAAGGAATGTTCCGGGATGTTGCGAAATATGTAAGGAATTGCACTTCGTGCCAACGTTTCAAAGTTTCGCAACAGAAGACCCCCGGAAAAATGCAACCGCATAGAATGACGGATGCGCCGTTCCAGGAAGTGTCCACAGACGTGATAGGGCCATTACCACGATCCAAAAAGGACATTCCTATCTGGTGGTAATGCAAGATAGGTTCACAAAATGGGTAGAATGCCGTCCGTTACGGAAAGCCACCGCTAAAACTGTTTATTCTGCCCTATATGAACAGGTAATTTTGAGATATGGATGTCCAAAGTTGGTTATTTCTGACAACGGTGTACAATATGATAGTAAGCTGTTCAGAGAAAGTCTCCGTGAGTTGAACATCGTCCACCGATTTACCCCTCCGTATACCCAGCAGTGTAACCCCGTGGAAAGGGCGAACCGGACTTTGAAGACGATGATCGCCCAATTCTGCGAAACCGACCAGCGAAATTGGGACGAGAAAATAGGGGAACTGACGTTCGCCATCAACACCGCCCAACAAGAATCTACTGGTTTCACCCCAGCATTTCTGAACTATGGAAGGGAATTGAACGTCCCCAGGGCTGCATGTGCACCAAACCCCCAAAGTGAAGAAATGGAAAAGACGAATAGTGACCCAGGAGAAGAAAAGGCGAAGTTGGCGTACCGAACCGAACAAATACGTCACCTACAGGAAGCTTACGATTCGTCCGTACCAACTTGTACCGGTCATTCAATCAACAAGCTCACAGTTATAATCTTCGTCGAAGAGAAGTCCGTTACCGGGTTGGCGATAGAGTATTGCGCCGTACAAACCCTTTATCGTCTGCCATTGACAGCTTTGCGGCCAAGTTGGCCCCAAAATTTGCTGGACCGTATACCGTTATGAAAGTAATTTCACCTGTTGTTTATGATCTCCGAGACGAAGGAGGTAAACAAATCCATAATATACACGTCAAAGATCTGAAACCGTTTCACTCGTAACGTCACCGATACAATATTTCCCTGTATTTATTATTTCTTCTGTTACCGTTACAAGAAATCAATAAGTAGCCGTCAAATTGTTCAACAACATCCATTTCTTTGGCGTATGTAACCAGTATCACCCCAAGAAGATTATCCAGCAGAGAATTGGCTCTGAGAGCTTGCCCGAAATGCCGTCAAAGTTCCGAAATTACCGAATCCCACAGATCATAAACCACCGAACCTGTGACATAGGAAACGAATACATTTTTTTATGTCTGTATCTTAGTAAGAAAATATACATATCCATCGACCCGTCTTATACCAATTATTTTCTAACCGTCCGTACCGTTCAAATACATTTTCTTATGTCTGTACCTTAGTGAGAAAATATACATATCCATCGACCCTTATACCAATTGTTTTCTACCCGACCATACCTCGACGCCTGAAGATCTATTCAATCTGGTACATGGTTTGAAGGAAGGATGACCAACTGTATCGACGTGAACTTCCAAATCCAAGTTGGGAGCTTCCTGCTGAAATACCCCGCCAATCTACGTCAATCCACCTCGGAACGCAGGCGATGTCCACGTAAGCGACGACTTCACATGGACCCACTATACGAGGACCCGGAACGATGGAACCAGATGACGAGCGGCGTGCAAGAAGACCAGGAGGAAACTTATAAGTATTTTCGCGTTAATTTTGTTAACTTGACTTCGAGCACCGCGAATTCGACTTAGTCCAAAGTCGAATTCTTCTCACGTGAGGGGGGTGTAATGAAGTTCGATTTTCCGGGATAATAATCGTACTCCATTTTTAGTATTTTTCTATATTCTGTTCAGTTAATAATTCGGAATTATTGGAATTAGTAATTTTTGTATTGGTTTTCGTATATTTCTGATGCGAAAATCGTTAAATACTGAAGTTTTCTGAATTCTGTAGTTTACTCAATTCAATCAGTAGTTCCGAATTATTAAAATACGTATTTTTCCGTTAGTTTTCACATTTTTCCGTTCATTTAATTTACCGAATATAGAAATCCGTAAAAGATCAAAACATCGAAAAAACGCCGAGCCGAGATTTAATCGCGTTTTTCATCGCTGCAACCGGCATAAAAAGCATATGCAGTACAGATAAGGACATGTTTTTGTTCAATTCCTCCGCCAGCAACGCGAATTTTGGAGTTCGGGTCGGCGCAGAAAATTTTCCTTTTCCGTTCCCCCCCGTGATGTTATAAGTAAAAGAGTACCCCGGTCATCAGTCAGTTAGTGCTCCGGTTTTCCGATCGTAAACAGTTAGTGCTCTGGTTTTCGGTTATTACAGTCGAAGAGTATTCAGAATTTTCCGGATATTATAACTGTCGCTTATTTCCATTCGAGTTTTCTTTGAGTTTAATTATTACGAATTTAAATTTTTATTTCTTTTCCTTTGTCGCCGGTCAGTCCGTGTTATTTTCAGTTATCAGTTTTTAGTTAATTTTGAGTTAGTATAGCAAATTAATTTCAGTGAGTGAAAGGTATCAGGTTCTAGGTAAAATACAAACACTATTTTTGTCTGATTTCTGGTTGCGTCCGAGCCGCGTGAATCGGTTTTTCCTTTTCTTTTTTTTATATATCGGGAATAATTTTTCGCGAGTTCTGATCTCGAATTGTCCGTCGTGAGAGGTGGTCAATTCGATATCCCGTTTATTATCCGTCCTGTTTCCGTTTATATACACCCTGGTACAGAGAGTTCGAGGAATCCAGCAACTTATCATTCATGGTGTGCGAACCCTTGGGTAGGGGACTGGAGGTTTCGTTGAATCGTCTGACGGAGGCGTGCAAACGCTGGCGTCTGGCGATTTGAAGACTCTCTATAGACCAGTGGTCGTATATTGTCAATTATTTTTCGTATTACATCCGTACGTATAAACCCTCCTTGTACAGAGAATTCGAGGAGTCCAGTGGCTTATCATTCATGGCGTGCGAACCCTTGGGTAGGTGACTGCATTTTTCGTTGAATCGTCTGCCGGACAGGCGTACAACTCTGGCGGCTGACGATTTAATTTTCTCGCTATAAACTCCGACCGAACATCCCCGATTCCGTCCGAACCGAGATAGACGAAACTGAAAGAATATACAGAACAACCAGAGGTTAGATAGGTGTTATCGTTAGCATTTCTTTTGATTGTGAACATTTCTGATTTCGAGTATTTTATGTGTCTGTTATTCTATTATTGCGAACAATTTATAATAGGTTTACTTTTCGGTCCTGGTACTGACTCGCGAATACGTGTGCGGAAATCGTGAATGTGCTCGAACTCAAGCGACAATTTATTTGAATTGTTTCATACGTGAATAATTTCTTTGAATTGTGTTCATTCTTAATTGCCAAACTTGAATAAACTTTTATCATTACACTCTATTTTCATACGTCTGCGTTGTCGCTACTACCCTAGACAACATAGAACCTTGTCTTCGACTAGAGTAGCTATCTGGGTAGGTTGTGCTATTTTTCCCTTGAAAGAATAGCTGGCGCCCGAGGTGTTAATTGTTAGTGAAATTATATTGCGAGGAAAACCCGTTACAAGCTACTACCCACCTAATAAATAAAAAAATTCCAGTAGCCAGTAGCCCTTACGGGGGCCCTGCTCGTTTTCATTATCAATGGAAACCTAACACTCCGTCATCTACTATCAGTAAAGTGAAGCTCTGAAAGTCTGAAGTTCGGTTGGAGCCTTAGACTAAAGAACTCTTTAGTCTAAGGTTAGAGCTGTTGTTCTTCCTTGGTCCTAGAAACATTGTAGATGGTATTACGAGAAAATCCTTAAACAATGGGGATTTAAACAATGCTTGGAAAAATGTTTGAACAGCGACGAGTATGTAACTTTTCAAGTTGCAGTAAATTGCATAGCGAGTAACAAATGCTTCTTGGAACAATTGAGAAAAGTGAGTTATTCTGATTAAAAATATAAAACGATCAGCAAGTAGCTTTGTGTACTTATGATAAGATACTTTCCATCAGGAAACACCCAGTGGCGTAAATAACACCCCCGCAGCCCCGCCGTGCGGGGGGGCGCCCCATTGCTTAGTTACGCCACTGGAAACACCTCTACTTTTCAAATGAAAAAAGTTCTTTGTGCCTATAGCAAGTCGAAATTTCTATTCGGTGTATTCAATTTTTTTTCTCGGTGTAGTTTCAGTCATAATCGTTCGATCTGCGTACAATGGTAGTAGTAGTAGTCTGCCTGAAGAAGGTTCTGTGAGTCTATACAATGAAAATTGCATTCATTCGATGATTACTATTTTCAATTTATCTATGTTTCGAAAATATTTATTATTTGTTGCTATATTTTCTGATTTTTCTTGCATCTAAATATGCATCTGTTTTGCTAAGTAGCCAAGTAGAGCAAGTTGTGGTATAATTATTTTACACGGTCTCTATAAATTATTAAAACAGGGCAGTTGGAATTTGACGAATTTAAATATTTATATTCTGACGTAAACTATGTTTTAAACAAACGATACTGCGAGTTTAAGCTTGTCATGCCGAAAGAAATTGAATAATATTTCCAAAGCAACCTACGATGTTACAATCATTTATAAAGATTCTGCGTAATCTCGGGGTTAGAGTATTCTCTGATTGAAATCTCACGAGCCACTGGTAACCACTCATCTGATAGATTCGAAATTTGCTGTTTAGAAAGAAAATAGTGAATCGGAAACACGTGCAAAATTTTGTGAGGATAAATTTTACACATCGCTATGTAGATGGACAAATTTTTGGTCACTGTAACTCTTAAACAAAATGAGCTACGGAATTGAAATTTATACGGAAGATCTGGGACATTTTATCCATATGATTTTGTAACGCATAATCGTTCGATGAGTTTCGGAATGACTCCCACTTGAACCTCATCTCATTGATTTTAAAATAATAACGAAATTACAAATTGAAGACTGTAGTGGAAGATTTGAGGTAAACACTTCACTAATTATTTACCTGATCGGTTCAATGTATCACCTAATATACAAGATGAACCAAATCGGTGATAACTGAACTACTACTTTTTATCGAGTTTGATCTAGGTTGAATCACCCATCTCTATACGGATGCTAGTAAATATTTTCATTATTCCGTAAATAATGATTCAAGAAAACTATTAACAGAAATAAGAAATTAAACGAAAAATAATAAGACTATTATTTTATGTAGTGAATGGTAATATCACTACAGCAAGTTATATTTATCACAATCTGTGAGACCGTACGACGGCGTTTAAGGGTTAAAGTGTAATGCATTTCCAACGAATTGGATGTTCTTGATGAGCTGGTGGACGTATACAGGGTGAGTCTTTGACTTGTACATATATTTTAACCGTAGATTCCTGAGGTCAAAAGAAACACTTATTTCCTCTACCATTTTTTCCGATTGGCTTGGTAAAAAAGATACGGGCTGTTGAAAATCCATGAAAAACATAAATATTCAGTAATATCTCGCAAACGATTTCTTCAAATGAAATGATTTTTGGAACATAGTTTTTCATGAATATGATTAATCTTTCCCGAATACAAGATTCTGAGTAATTCGATGTTGAAAGAAAAAAAAATCTTCGAAATTCGAAAAATTGGGTACTTTGGCTGAATGCAACTCTGTCGAAAATATTCACAGAATTCAATTCTCCATACGTTGTCACTTTGACAAATTTCAAGAATAATTCGAGAATTTGTTATCTGGAATGATGAATGGTAAGAGAACTAGCGGATTTTCTTTAAAAATGGGGTTACAATGAATGAGCTCACCTCTATACTTCTTCAGTGTAAATCCTTATCTATTCAAGCAAATTTCCACACCACTTTCGAAGTATTGCAATTTTGTTTCGTTGAGCTTTGAGATACGTTGATCCAAATTTACATTACGTTAGAATACGTTCATTTCTCATTTATTCATCATATTTATTACTACTAAAAAGACCTAACTAAAGTTATTATTCATGAAGTCTACGTATGATTTTGAAAAACATAGTAATTATTTTGAAATGTAGAGAATCAAAAAGAGCTGGATAATAAAGGAGCATCTTCTTTCCCTCTCTATAGAGGAGTTGCGAACACAGAAATGTTCAAAACTAACCACAGAACACCGATGTCAAAGAATCTAGTGTCACGTCTGTCACTTTCACCATGCGGACACCCTTTGAAATTCAATCACCCCAACTGATTTTTATGAACCTGAAATGTCATGCGTGTTGCGAGTGTTTAGTATGCAACTCGCACTTATTTTATGGTTGAGTTGTTGTTTTGATTTCGGAAACTCTTGCACGGATGATTTCAAGAGATATTGGAAATGAATGCTACAGCTAAAATAGGTGGTTTAAAAGTAAATCCGATATAATCGAAAATGAAGTATACATCAAGAAGAGATTATTCTGTTATCATCATCAGCAAAATTTTGGATGAATCAATCATTGCATTAGAAAATATACAACTGGTATTGAAAAGTGAGTTTATATTATTCTTTATTACAGCAGCTTATTTGAAAATTTCGAATGGTATATCTACTCGTTTCTTTGATACAATAGCTTATTTCAAAGGTTTGAATGCTATATATCGTACTTGCAAAAATTCAGTGGTTAGTTTACCAGTGGCGGCATAGCTCATTCTGAAAATAAAAAGGGGCTATATCTTTTTATTTAGGCCGAATCGGAAAAAATGGTAGAGGAAAAAAGTGTTTCTTTTGACCCCAGGAATATACGGTTAAAATATATGTACAAGTCAAAGACTCACCCTGTATAATCCTGATGTGTTGAGTTTGGTGGAACACTGATGCAGCTTGGATAGTGTGAGTTGTTAATATTATGGTGTTCATGGCCCCTTTCTGTTTATAGTGTGAACAAGGCTTAATGCCACAAACCGCCAAGTTGTACATCAAAATGTTTTTCTATGGTTTATTTGAAATATAGGTTAGTTATTATTACAAGAAGCGTTCGGCATCGACATCAGACGTGTCGGATCGATCTGAACCGTTCGTTTATTACATCCGGATTGAGGGGAATACACATCTGTACCGTTCGTCATAAAAATCTGAGCAATCGGACGTCGATCTTTTCGCTCGGTCTATTTCGACGGAACAAAGCGATTTTATTCATAGAGTTTTATGTTTTTTATATATTTTATGTTTTATGTTGAGTTTCCTGATCTGACAACCGATAGATTGAAAAATTCTAACACTTTTATTCTTCTGTTTTCATTTATTCATTAAAATTTTTCGATATAGTTATCGTAGTTATTAAGGGGATAACTATTTAATTGAGATTTTACGGAAGAGCTACGAAAAGGGTGAATGTATCGTTAAAAGATGGGCATATTTCCCAAAATAGTGATCTTTGAAATCTCATAAATTATAAAAGTAGAACAGAGCATTATGTTCTGTGGCAGATGCTCTGTACCGTTCGATTATTCCCAGATTTTACAGATGAATCTGTACGATCTGGGGTCACGTGACTAAAAAATCCGTCTGCTCGCGGAGGTCAATGCCGAACGGGCTTAATGTCGTGGTAATGGAGTTGATTAAGCTGATTGTATTATGTTCTGAAGAATAAAATATAAAGTAATAATTTCGCTTTAATTCTAACAAAAGTTATGGGCCCAGAAAAGCGAAATTCATTAAGTAGGTGAAGGAATTTAATATACTTAGTGAAGTAACAAAATAAGATTGGAAAAATAACGACGAGCACGTGGAGGATAAAAAGGCAAGCTAAAAATTATTTGTCGAAATGGAAAAAAAGGTGGAGAATAAATATGGAATAATTTCGTTTGCTGGGGAAGCTTTTGACAATTGGCAATTTCGACTGGAAACAGTGTTGAAGGCTATGGAGGTTGAAGAAGCGATGAAATATGTTCCTGAAGATAGAAGAAATGACTCCTGGAAGAGAACGAACAATAAAGCTGTTATGATTATTATACAGAGTGTAGTAGACTCTCATCTGGAGTATGTTAAAGGAATTGAAAATGCTCTAGATATGATGGCGAAGTTAGAGAGCATCTTCCAGAAGAAAGCTATGTGTTCCAAATTTCATCTGCTTGAAGAACTAATGAAACTAAAGTTGACTATGCATCAGGTCTACAAGATCATTTCGCAAAAACAGACAAGAAATTTAGAGAATTGAAGAATCTTGGGAGTAATTTTGATGAATGTGAAATGGCATATTTTCTTCTTTTGTCAATGCCTTCAGAATATGAAAGCGTAGTAACAGCCATAAGATCGCTATCAGAAGACAATCTGAAAATGGAATTTGTTAAAAGTCGACTGCTAGAATTCAATACAAACAAAAGTATCACAAATAAAGCAACATCCCCATTCATAGCAAAGAAAGATATCAAATGTTTCAAATGTGGTAAAGCAGGACATGTCAAAAGTGTATGTGGAATAAAATGCCACAAATGTAATAAATTAGGCCCCAAAGCTTCTCAGTGTAGGGTTAACAAGGAACGACAAATCAATTATGTAGCGAAAAACAGTGAAGGAGTATCTTCTGAAGATGGATCGAAATGGCACCAAGAACCGATTGCCTTCTGTGCTATCAGTTCAAAAGCGTCAACAAGAATGGAATGGTATGCAGATTCTGGTGTTACTCATCATTACATAAACGATGAAGGAGTGATGCATAACAAGAGGCCATTCCCAAAGCCGAAAATAATACATTTAGCCAAATAAGGAAATATGTACAATGGAAGCAACATGTGTAGGTGATGTTAGAGTCCTTAGCAAGGTGTGAGACATTTTTTTTACGATTGTTCTCAAAGATGTATTATGTGTCCCAAAACTAAGAGTTGATTTAATTTCCATTTCAACTGTTAAGAAAGCAGGATTTAAAGTTGTTTGTTTTAATAGTTCCATAAAAGTAAAAAGAAATAAAGTTGTATATCTTGAAGGTCAGAGATCAGGTAATCTATATAAAGTTTATTTGTACAAATATTGTAATCATGTTGAAAGTGCAAATCTAGCTTTAAATCAAGAGGAAGAAATATGGCACAAACGGTTTGGTCATCTTAACTATGCAACTCTTTCAAAAATGAATAGATTAAACTTAGTACACGGTATGAATTTCAACGCAAGGTCTAAACATGAATTATGTGAAGTTTGTGTTTTAACAAAACAAAAATGTTTGCCTTATCATTCAAGGAAGTCTAGGTCAAGTAGAGTCTTAGAAATTGTTCATACAGACATTTGTGGACCTCTAACTCCTGAGTCGAATAGCGTAAATAAATATATCATCACTTATATAGACGATTTTTCAAGGTTTTCAGTTGTATATGTCATTAGAAATAAAAATGAAGCATTGAGTTGTTTGAAGAATTATAAAGCTAAGGTTGAAGCCTTATTAGGTAGTAAATCATCGAAAATAAAATGTGATAATGGAGGAGAGTATTGTTCAAAGTCATGGAAGGATTTCTGTTCCGAAGCAGGAATTCAGATATTGTACACTCCTCCTTATTCACCACAAGTAAATGGGGTAGCCGAGAGAACTAATCAAACTCTGTTAAATAAAGCAAGGTCAATGGTTTTGCAGGAAAAATGGAGAAGTCTTTTTGGGAAGAAGCTGTACTAACAGCCACTTATGTAATCAATAGAACTCAATCTTGTTTAGATGAAAATAAAACACCTTATGAGTTGTGGCTAGGAAAAAGGCCAAATGTAATGAATATGCGTATTTTTGGGTGCATTTATTATTCTAGAATCCCTGATGCATTAAGGTCAAAATTAGATGATAAAGGAAAAAGATGTAGATTTGTGGGCTCTACAGAAAATGGGTACAGGTTGTGGGATTTAGAAAATAAAAAACTTATTCACTGCAGAAATGTAATCTTTAATGAAATGAATTTTAATGATGTTGAAACGTGCAAGAGGGGTGATGAGGTAGATTTCGGCAAAAGATTTGACTCGGAAGATGAAACAGAAAATTCTGAAAATAGTCAAGATAATATTTTTCAGAAAAATTAATCAACGGAAGAAATTGAAGTTAATATTGGAAGACCCAAAGAAACATAAAATTGCCTACCAGTTTTGAAGATTATGATATAGATGTAAGTTGTTTAGCCTTGTTAACTGAATTAAGTAATTCGACAAATTCCTATTCAGAAGCGACAGCCAGCTCTGAATGGAAATGTTGGGGAAAGGCAATAAAAGAGGAATTAGATGCTTTGCAAGAGAATAAAACATGAAATATGTGGATAAACCAGTTAACAAGGCAATTATAAGTAATAAATGGGTTTTTAGAACTAAAGGAAATGCGGAACCTATTTACAAAGCGAGGTTAGTAGCTAGAGATTTCGAGCAAAATGTACATGATTTATCATTATTACATGCTCCAGTGGCGAAACTGTCCACTGTAAGACTTTTATTATCAGTTGTTTTGAAATACGATTTGCAATTAGACGTTAAGAATGCTTTCTTAAATGGCTCGCTGAATGAAGAGTTTATATGACAATACCTGAAGCTATAGAAATAAATGAAAACATAGTATGTTCATTAAAAAGATCAATATATGGACTTAAACAAGCCCCAAAGGTCTGGAATGAAAAATTCAATGAGTTTATGTTAAAATCAAATTTTAGCCGTTCGAAGTCGGATTATTGTTTGTATACTTACCATAAAGGCAATATAAGATGTTATCTGCTTTTATATGTGGATGATATTCTATTAACCTGTAATGACATTTCTTTCCTGAAAGGTTTTAAATCCAGTTTGTGTGAAACATTTAAAATGAAAACTTTTGAAAAGATATCTAGTTTCTTTGGCCTCAATATAACTTTTAGACCAGAAGAAAACCTTATATCAATTGATCAGATACCAGCTATCCAAACTTTAATTAAAAGTACAATGTTGAAAATGGTAAAAATTTTAAGACGCCTATTGAAAAAGATCTAAATCTTGATAGAAATAAAAGTGATTCTTTAAAAACAAAACAACCTTATAAAGAACTTTTAGGAAGCTTGATGTACATCATGATAAGATCAAGGCCAGATATATGTTACAGTGTAGGCTACTTTAGTAGGTTTCAGGATTGTGCTACAGACGAGCACTTCACATATCTATTGAGAGTATTGAAATATCTCAAGTCAACACTAAATTTCAAATTACATTTTTCTAAGTCCAATGAAAAATTAATTGGTTATTCCGATGCAGATTGGGCGAATGATAAAAATGACCGAAAATCAATTAGTGGTTATTGTTTTAAGTTATATGGAAACTTAATAAGTTGGAGTTCAAAGAAACAATCAATAGGTTTGTTCCAACTCAAGAATTGACCGTACAATGATCGTCAGGATTCTGCGCAATAGATAAAAATGTGTTCCAACTGAAAATGTATCGTTTGAGAACGGTTTTGTTTTTGTTCCATCCTGCTTCGGGACCGTGAGTGGAACGGTTTTGTGATCGTCATTTCGATCCCTGGTCTGGAGCAAGTACTGTTTGGACGGTTCTTGTAAGGTCAAAGTTTAGACATGCGCATAAGATCGATTACTAACAGTTTCGTGACCGTCAAAGTACCGTACAAAAGTCAGCTGTTGGAACAAACCTAATAGTTGCACTTTCATCAACTGAATGAGAGTTTATAGCGATATGTCATGCAATGTGTGAATTATTGATTTGAGTGTTCAATGCACAGTTCCATACACTTTGTACGAAGACAACCAAAGCACAATTAAATTGTTGAGCAATTTCGAAAATAATAAACGATGTAAACACATTGATATAAAATTTCATTTTGTATTAGATGTATTAACTAAGGGCTTTGTGACGATTGATTATATATGTACTAACGAACAGTTAGCGGATGTATTTACGAAACCGTTATATTCTGTAAAATTTGGTAATTTTGTTAAAATGTTGAACTTGAAAGTTTGAGGGAGGGTGTTAATATTATGGTGTTCATGGCCCCTTATTGTTTAAAGTGTGAACAAGGCTTAATGCAACAAACCGCCAAGTTTGACATCAAAATGTTTTACTATGGTTTATTTGAAATATAGGTTAGTTATTATTACAAGAAGCAATGTCGTGGTAATGGAGTTGATTAAGCTGATTGTATTATGTTCTAAAGAATAAAATATAAAGTAAGAATTTCGCTTTAATTCTAACATGAGTGATATGCCGATTTAAGGGTATGAACGGGCAGACTATTTTTGCCGTGTTCAAAGACTTCATGGTGTTTTAATGTTATATACCAAAGATCTGAAGGTAAAAAACTCTTAGTATCGAAATTTTCGGGAAAAATGCATATTGAAATAATATGTGTCATTGAAATTTATGGATTTTTTTAATTTTGAGTTGCATCTTCTAATGAAACTAGAGTGTTCACTAACATCATAGGTTGTACTTCCATTTCCAAAGTGGATTACATAATTACAAATGCCGCTCTGGACGACTATGAAGCTATTGTTTTTAAGCCTCATATAAGTGACCATAAAGCTATAATGCTCAAATTGAATTTCGATCAACTTCTTAGTGAAAAACCGCAAGTTCATTCAGTAAGAGATTTGAGCCGGAATAACCTTGACAATTTAATGTTCTGCTTATCGTAACGTAATTTTTAGATACTGTATCTAGGAGTAGATGTTGATCAGTGCTTTCAAATGTTTCAGTGATATTCTTCAATACTATCTATAGAGTAATGTTGCCTTTTGAGAAAGTTTAACTCTGTACCTAATAGGAAAACATGGATCACTGCTGAAATCGTTGAAAGCCAAACGAAACCTTATTAACCTACATTAGCTTCACTCAAACTTTGGCTCCCCATCTACTTGTGAAAACTGCAAAATGGCTAAATATCACCATAATTTGGTAGTAGAATCCACAGGACGCAGGTTCCATTGTTCAGCTATAGTAAATGCGGACAAAAATGTAAAGCGGTATAGAATATTGTATATCGTACAATAGATGGTAAAATCAGAAAAACAGCGCAATGTTGCTATTGTTGCTGAACAAATGCCGTACATATTTGCAGAGCATCTTCAAACAACAGCTGAAATAAAACTTCTTGGATGTTATGATGATGAAATATTTTGCACAGTAACATCACCGTTTGTTAGCAATTGCTTTTTCTATCCTGTTTCAAAGTTCGAATTGAAGAAGTTATCAAAAATTTTTAAAATTAGAAAAGTCTTGGCAGTGATGGCATCTTAGTAAGAATTCTTAAAACCCCTTCAATATGTATATAGGTATATCCTCAGGAAGGTTCCCGAATAATTTGAAAAGGGCCATTGTACCTACTCCCAAAATATTATAACTCGGTTATATTAATTAAATAACCAATTACCGTTTGATAGCGATTTTGAGTGTTGTTTCTGAAGTTTTCGAGACGCTTGTTTTCGGAAGAATGTCATATTACAGGAAACATCTGAAACATCTTATTGTTTCAGAAGCGGTCATTCAACCCAGACTACCGCGCTCAATTTTGTAGAAACCGTCAACCGATGTTTGGATGACGGACTACTCACATGTGGCTGGAATATTTTTCGACCTTTGTTGTGCCTTCGATACTCTCTCCATAAATTTTATTATCGATAAATGCTACAGTCTAGGATTGGGAGGCATATTTATCGATTGGCTGCGTAGTTTTCTCAGCGATAGCTATGTCTGTTAGGCTAGGCGCAAAATGACTCGCAGTTTCGTGAGGTGACGCAGCGTGAGTCGCGGCGGAATTTCGAGGTTCCCGCGCAAATACGATCGCAGTACTTGCTGGTGGTTGCTATAACCCAATTGGTTACAGGCTTGAAATGGAAATATCCACTGATCTTTTGTTTGACTTCAATTCTGAATCTGATTCGGAAGATGAGTTCGTGTCCGAAATGATATTTTTTACCTCTCAACTGACCAAAAGAAAGGCAGCGAGAAGTTTATACTTAAAAAGAATAAAACGTCACGGAGAATTTGTTTTAACCAAACAATTTAACGACGGAAAATTTAAAAATTGTTTTCGGCTAAACCGTGACAGTTCAGATTTTAGTTTGGTCCTCATATAGTCTACATGGCTTGTATCGTACAAAACTTGCAGAATTCGCACGACTTCAATTAATTTTTCTTCCTTTTCTACTACGACTCACCGTGAATACATACAAGAAATTGCGGAATAGACACTGCGTTCCGTCACTTTGCGATTGTGTATGCGCGGTCGTATTTATTTATTAGATTCACAAAATCTCGCCGTGAGTCACGCTGACTCGCAGTTTCGTGAGGTGACGCAGCTTCAGTCGCGCGGAATTTTGAGGAGGTAGCTGCGAACGCGGGAACCGCGCGAAAACGATTGCAGTACTTGCTGGTGATTGCTATAACGCAGTTGGTTACAGTTGGTTACAGGCTCAAAATAGAAATATCTACTGCTCTTTTGTTTGGCTTCAATTCTGAATCTGATTCAGAAGATGAGTTTGTGTCCGAAATGATACTTAAAAAGAGAAAAAAGTCGCGGAGAATTTGCTTAAATCAGAGAATTTAACGACAAACAATTTGAAAATTATTTTCGGCTAAAACGTAACCAATTCAGTTTTTCGTTTTGTCCTCATATAGTCTACATGGCTTGTATCGTACAAAACTTGTCGAATTCGCACTGCCTCAATTAATTTTTTTTCCATTTCTACTACGACTCACCGTGTATACATACAAGAAACTGCGGGATCGACACTGCGTTTCGCAGGATCACGTTAAGCGAAACCTGCGTCACGTCACACTGCGATTGTGTATGACAGTCGTATTTATTTATTAGATTCACAAAATCTTGCCGTGAATCACGCTGCGTCACCTCACGAAACTGAGAGTCATTTTGGGCCTTGCCTTAAAGTTGGAAAATGTTATTCGGGCAATCATAATATAGGTCAATGGGTTCTTCAGGGCTCTGTGTAGGAACCGCTAGTGTTTCTATTGTTTCTCAAGGATTTAACAGAACATCTTAAATGCCTTCTGTTGATATTTCTTGCTGCTGACACTTCGTTGATAGTTTTGACACATAGTTTTGAGGAACTCTGAGAGGCCTGCGAAATTGTTGTCGGGAAATTTGTTAGATGGTGACGTTTGAACAACCTGGTGGTCAACATCAAAAAGACAGTGTGTTTTTAATTCGGGTAAAAAAACTACAAGAAAATAGACTGACTTTAAAAGCAACTGAATGTATGGAATTTCTCGGTATTCATATTGGCAAAAATCTAAGCTAGTCATCTCATGTTGATGTACTCTGCAAAAAGATGAAGATGCTTTTATATGCGATTAATTGACTCAAACATTTCTTGCCTCGCAATTTATCATTGATGTATATTACGGCCTTGTTTACAGCCATCTGTCCTATAATACTCTGTGGTAACTGCTGCAAGAGTGTTTATTGCACAGAAAATGATGATTCGTTTGATTTTCAATTTATGCCCACGTTCATCCTGTACACCGGTTTTTGTAGAATATACAATATTGTCGTTACCTTATTTGAATATTTTATGATGTCTTTTGTATGCTAAGGAAAATGAAACCGACCGAATGGAAACACTTTCAAGTTATAAGAATATAAGACCAGAAATTCAAAAACACTACTGGTGCCAAAACATAATCCTTATTAATTTTATTGTTCTCAACTTCAGCAGAGTATTAAATTATCGAATCACTTATCATTCTTTGTGTAAGATGCTATGCTGTGGATGAAATATTTCAATTCGGTTGAGGAATATTTTTCCGATCCCCTAAATGTTTTGAGGTGGATTCAGTCTAAAATATGACCTATCCTATACACCGTTGTGTAGTCTCAAAGGATCAATTAATTATTGTTATTATTACTCATTTGATTTTTCTTAACAGGCTGCTGCTTCTCCTCGTGATTTCTTACCACTGAGGATAAAATGCCAAAAACGGGAAAGAATTTAGTACGACAGTCAATTGAGAAAATCTTCTTGGTATTAGCTCATGGAAAGTTCAATTTTAGTGTACCCAATCTCTTGAAAGATTGTCTAAATGAAAGTTTGGAGAATTTTCACTTTTGTTGCAAAATGGCGAATGCACCTGGTTCCGTTTTATTCTTCAAGGTTCAATGAAGGGATTCTCGAGTACTCGCGACCTAATGGTCTATTGCACCCTACCGTTTTATTCTCAGTGTCTTCATTCTCTTGAAACATTATCTAAATCAGAGCTAAGAATAATTTTCATTCTCGTTGCAAAATGTCCGTTCATTATATTGAAGTATTGGTTAATCTAGGTATTAGCTCGTGGATAGTCCCCTCGAGTGGGTGATTATAATGAAAACTTCTGGATAGGAAGTATGTGAGGAAAGATTAGTGGTAAACAGTTTTATATGTTCGCAAAATTATGGGAGGTTGACACATAAGAGATTTGAAATAGCTGAAAAAATTTGGAACATAACCAACCTTAATACTCAGTGGCCGGACCTCAAAAAAGGTATGAAATTCAAGGAAAATTATAACTGAATAATGTGAACATTGAAACATCGATGAAAAGTTCTCTAGAATCATGTAAAAAATCGGCTGAATAAAAAATATATTAGTAAAGTTTAATTATGAAAGGTAGAATGGACTGACTTTTATCAGAGCAAATTCATTTCAGAATATCCGGTCATGTTTTCAAATAAGCATAAAACTCTTAACATGACTCACTGTGAATCGAACTGTGGTCTTGAGACCTGTACAATTCGAACGAAGACAAGATGCAGCAAACGCAATGTTCATTAATACCCTCCAAAAGATCATACTTCAGCTTCACCCCTTGAACCTCCTGCCTTGTTGGGAGACTAATATGATAATCACAGAAAAGAATAATGTCTCGACCTCAAGCTCGAATCTTGTTATAGTGAATTTTCTATCAATAAAAAAATAACACTTGTTATATATCCAATAAGTAGATAAGCTTCGAGAATAACAGCAAAATAAAATTCCAAAACGAATTGTGTACCATAGGAATCGATCCGGCCTGTTCACCAACTAGTCCGAGGTGAATACACTCGGAAAAACTCACTTCCCCTTTTTTCCAATCCAGATGTTTTATAGTTTAGTAAAGCTTATACTTAAGCGTTCTTTTCCTTTTTAAAATTTCATAAATTAAAGTCATTTGGTCGAAAATATAGCGAGTTGTCTGACAAGTAACAAGCGAGCCAAAAACAGATATATAATAAGTTGAAAGTACTGGTGGAATCACTTACACATGAAAAACTGTAAGACGTGACTGGCGACCAATCCAGCAATAAGCCAACTGAAATAATATCTCCTAATCTTGAATGTACTAAGAAATCTACATTTTTACCGCTACATTTCGTATGTCGCCCACATTGGTGTTATGTCAATTTTTAGGTGAGACAAAAACTGAATAAAATTTTATTTCTGCTTTCAGAAATTTTAGCACCGCACCATAATTTCTGAGTCGAAAGCGATAGAGTAAATCCATCATTACTTTTGAACATAGCAGTACATCAAAATAACCGCTAAGTTTAAAAACAACGTGTTGCCAGAAAACTGCTAGAGTTGGTGAGCTTTTTCGGATTTTTTCTTTGAAATTTTATTGCCTTCTTTTCGTCGAATAAACAACAATTACTACTTGGCCAACCTCATGAAATGAAAAGCTAGTTTCTGGAAACTTAATTCAAATATAAAGCATCATAACTCAACCGATCTTTTTATCGATTAAATAATGAATGAATGAATGTACGAAATAACATCAGAAAAGTGAAGCGCAGTGATAAAACAATAACAGGCAGAAATTTGTGTTCCAAAAATACTCATAAACCAGCACATGGCAGCACACTTATACTCAAATCACTTATCATACACGGATAATAAGATAGGATCTATAACCAGCGTTAAGCACCTGCAGTCATAGTTTCTAGGTTTATAAGAAGATGGAATACTTGTGCCATGTAGTTAGATATATGAGTACTTTTCGAACAATAAAACTCTCTGTGAGCTCGCTACTAATACTTTGAGCGTAAAAAGTTAACTGTGCATAATACGCAAAAAGTGCATCCCGTGCAAACTAGTTTCACATGAAGTGGGGCGTAGAAATGAATTTTTCATTAGGTTCAGAGTAATTGGAACTTAAATCGAAAAACACATGAAATTTGGATAAAAACAGATTGAAATATGATAATCATAAAATTACAAAAAATAAATATTCCAAAGAATAATTTATGTGTTTGCATAACACTAGATAATTTTCAGCACGCTTGTTCCTGGGAAAACAATGTACCATAGTTTCGGCCAGATGACTGTTAGTTTCAAATTTTTGATGCACTTTGATTTCGAGTGGTTTTAAAAGAGTTCACTGATGAATACTCCAATATCAAAAACATTTCTGCCCTTCTAGACGCAGGGTACATGGTCAGAAAAGCTCGGTAAACAGACCAAATCGATTGAATAGTTCTAGAATTATGATTTGAAATTCAGTTTAGGATTGACTCAAAACAAGAAATCCTAACAGATCTATATTTCATATATTCAGATACTCCATTATGATTTCGACACTTCTGTGGATATTTTACGTAGAAAATATAAAAACTGACAAATGACGTCAGGACAGGACACATGTTTGGTCGTCGACCTAGTTCGTAAATGAGTCAAATCAAGTGCTTTTTGTTATAAATGTACACCGAAAGTTCACTTATTGCATTATATGTGTGACGTGCGCAATGGTATTTCAATTTGAAATATCTGTGCACTTCATTTGTCCGTTTGTCATTTAAATGAATAAACATATTATAATTTTCCTTCGTCGTGCTTTCTCTTTTCCAAATCGAATTAAGATTCCTAAATTCTGCTGTGTAAAATTTTGCAAAGATCCTAAGAATAGAAAATTTAAATAGTTTTCAGAAAGTTCCATACTCGCTGCTGTTTGGCACTTAAATTTCGAACTTTTATATAGTAGGGGAGGCCAGGGAAGATTTTTGCAGCGCAAAAGTTTTGTACTCCCTATAGTAGAAATAATATAATCAAGATTCACAACATATTGTTGCTGAAAAAAAAACTTGTTGACAACCAAATAAAAAGATTGTTACGTGTCAAATTTGGACGATATTTTCCATTTGGACGATACGTGTCCAAATTTGGGACGATATTTTCCATCATTTGCAGGTTATGTTGATTGTTGTTATTTCGAACTCCGTGCATTAGCGCTACAGGTGTCAACTATCGATCATAGATTTGTTACGATGTTTGCAGGTTATGTTATTGTTGTGATTTCGAACTCCGTGCATTGGCTCTACAGGTGTCAGCTATCGATCATAGATTTTCAAATTAAAAATTGACAGGCCAGGTAATCTGTGAATGGAGCATTTTTGGTTAAGGCAGATGGCGATCATTTTGGATTTCTCGGCAGATGGTAATCGTTTTGGATTTCTCGAATTTTCGACTTGAAGTCATCCATTGTGGGATTTATTTCGTGAATTGAATCTTGTGCATTATTGCTAATCCAAGCTCATTTTCGTTCGAAGAAACTGGTATTTTCCGTAATTTTCTCGAAGGGGATTATTTTGGATATTCTGCTGTTCTGATTGCACGTGAGAATCTGAAATTTCCATCGATCAGTTATTGCCGTATATCGAGCTGATTTTTGGTGAAACCACTGGAAAATTCTACTTAGTGGAAAAATACCTCATTGAGTGCCCCGAACAACTGGGCTTTAAGTATCTGGTAAATCTCAGTATCGACCCTCTCGACCAACTGTTAGTAGAACATTTTAGTAGAACGTCGTAGTTCCGTAACGTCCTAGGGGACCACTACGTTTCAGTAGAATTGGAGATTCATCGCCGAGTTAACGACGATTTGGAGTCCGATTCCAAGGGACAGCCAACTTGGAATCGAAGAACCGAGGACATTTGAGTAGTTGCCAAGAGGAAATCTGCGAGTCGATATGAAGGATTATTAGGATTTTTCACGCAAGTCCTGACTATTGGGAAATATTTGAATTATTGAGATTGAGATCTATAACTTACTTTCACCAGGAACTTTACTGTCACAGACATTTATAAATATAACAACTGATTTATTATTTCGTTGATATAATCTTTTTAAGCAAGCAAGTGATAAAGTTCAATTTATTCATTATCGTATTATCTTACGACACCTCGCTTAAATTAAGTAACAATTCCTCACTTGTGATGTTCAATTGACGTTTGAAAGAATTAATTCCGCAAAATTATTGTATCATATTATGCGCATCGCTGAGCTCAAGCGACGCGACTCGGTAGATTTCTCTCAATTCTTTGTCTTTGTTTTCTCTTCTATAGTAACGGCCTCCTCCTTATCGTTCAATTGCGACTAAGTTATCCGGATTTACTTATTGCTAACGCTAAGCAGCGGTATCTTGGGTTACCTGATAAAACCTTCGTTTAATCATTAAATCTTTTGGTAAATTTAGAGTTGATTGTTCCTTAGGGTATTCTGGGGAAGAAATTTACCTGGCGTCCTTTCTTACTCACATATATTCGATTCACCACCTAAAGAAACCCCCCCCCCCCCGCTCCACTGGGGCAAGCGCGGATACCCAAGTAGGTAACTCGGGTAAGATCCTCACAGTTTGAGGTCACAAGATGACAAACATAAGAAACAAAAATGATTATGTGCTCGAAATATCGATTTCGTCAAATGAGTGCTTTTATGCGGATCAGTACTTTTTGTTTAAGTACCCATTAGTTGAAAAATTGTGTATTATGCTTAGAAACGAGTTGTCTGCTTTTGACAAAACTAGAATTATTACTCTCTGGAAAGAAGGCCTCTCACGCCATTAGATAGCCAATAGACTGAACACTTCTCGAAGCACGTTTAGCAGAACGATTAGGCGCTATGAGGAAACTGGTGCAGTGCAAAGCAGACCTCGAAGTGGTCGTCCTCGTGTTACCACGATTCTAGAAGATTGTATATTGCCAATCAGTCCGTAAAAATAGGTCAGTGATAGCATCGACACTCGTTCAGAATTCAAAGAGCCCACAACCGTGTAAATCATGTGCTACAATTCGTAGAAGAGTTTGAGGCATCAAGATTGCTTTCCAGAAGGCCTCTACGAGTTCTTCATAAACTATTCGTCACCGAATAGCTCTTCTGTAGTGGACAGGAACTCATCATAACTGGAATTAAGAAGAATGGAGGAGAGTGCTATACAGGGTGTTTCATCATAAACTGGACAAAACATATATTTTTGTGTAGAGGACATCGGGAGAATCATTTTTGCCTTTACAATATATCCCGTTTTCGAAGCATAAGCGAGATACAGGGTGTCAAAAGTCATTTTGAGCAAGATTCTTATGAGTGTGGTCAGTATGTTAAACACTTAGTGTAAGGTTTTTGGTCAAATCTCAATATTTTTGGGTCTTCTATTCAGAAAGTTGACGAACTCCGAAAAAAATTTTACAAAATGGCGGAACGACCTGCAATGTTCCAAATTTTTTTTTGCGGTTGTCAAATTGAATTTTATTTTTCTGAATGACATAATTTTCTTAGAATTTCTGTGAAAAAATTTTTTCAAAA